>JAQFJA010000012.1:6451194-6487675 GCA_029874485.1 Naso brachycentron | reverse complement strand
AACAAACATTCTGGGTGGTTTCTTGCCCCATCGGACTTGACTGATGTTGTCTTGTTTTCTGAAATCAAGAGCAACTATGGTGAGTATAACGCAAGAATAACCAATAGCATTGATGGCTAAAATATAGATGGTTAAACCATAATTATAGTAAATTGGAATGATCCTGACTTTCTTAAGAAGAGTGTTGCTCTGAGCTACATGCTAACTTAAGCACGTTCAAAAGCTTAAATTAAGCATGGATATAATGTTGAACATGTTAGCATAGTTCAGTTTTAGCATGTTAAAATGTGCTGTCTGATGATATCTAATTGTAGATTAGAGATCACTGGAGTTATAATTTATCCAGAGGAAGACGGCAGGGCACTGTCCGTTGTTCTGTACCCAATTATTTCAACCACTCAATAGTCCGACAAATGCCCTCTGATCTGACTTCGATTGGTTCAAAAGACTGTTATTCCAACAACACAAAACCCTTTACCCCGACCTTACACCTCTTTCACCTGCGGCCATCTTATTTTATTTCATTCATTTAAGCTATAACCTATGACTCTTTTTCATTCCAACGTATTTTATGTTCCCATTCCTTTTGATTTATTTGTTATACACCATTAGTTTATGTCTATGATTTTTGTAATTTACTTGTCCCCCCTGGTTAAGGACAAGATAAAATTACAGGGAGAGGATGTAACATTCCTGAGGTTTTATACGGCAGGTACAGACAAGGCACAGGGCATGTAAACTGACTCTTGGCCCTGAAGAAACACAACAGTCTCCAAGCACGACCCTGTTCCAGAATTGGGCAAAGACTGGTGAGTGTATTGTCGGACCAATGGGACTTGTGTTGTCAGAATAACAGGCTGTTGGACCAATGGTGAATTTTTCAGATGATTGAGTGGTCATAATAAAGGGGTTGGAGCAATGACATGGCACCAGATGACAATCCATCACAGTTGAGACATTTTACTCAAAACAACAAAACCAACCCTGTAAAGGCAGAAAAGTCAGGGGATCACCCAAGTCACGAGGATCAACCGACAGAAACTGTCATGTCTTGAGCTATGCTGCCAAACCTCTTCCTCATACACAGACACAAGTTAAGGTGCTTCAGTCTAAAATGCAGTTTTTACCACAAATGAATACCCTAGATTAGTTCCCAAAGTGGGGGTTGGAAACTCCCAGGGGGTCACGAGATGCCTTCCAAAAAACAAATGTATTTTTAAAATAATTTAGATTGCATATTTAACTCATTACTATATAAATTCTGGTCATAATCTTTCTTATATTCTCTCTTAAATTTTTTCTATTATTATGGCTGTAAGACTGTTGTTGTGTTTGCATAGTCTAACAGTGCATGTGCGCACTATTATATGCCCCCACCAGGGTCACTGGGGGTCCCCAGTCTCTAGTACCATTATTTTGGAGGTCCTCAGCTGACAAGTTTGGGAAACCCTGCGCTAGGTAACATCAGCACTGGTTGACTGAGCTGATGATTCCACTGTGTGCACTGTCTGTCAGAATTACAGCATGAGCAGGCACAGCATATTATACCCACAAGTCTGCAATGGAGTTGGCATCTCAGCCATTGGGCGTCTGCCTCCCCAGACAGTCAGAAACGAGAAGGAGGAGTTCACAGTGTGGTCAGAGTGCTGAATCCATAGGCAAAGAGATTAACTGCACTAATCTTCCTCTGGATAACACCATGAGAGGATGATGGAGGAGGATGAAAAAGAGGAGGTGGTGGGAGGAGAGAGCAGGACAATTTGGAGAAAGACAGATCAAGACATTTAGGGAGATTGAAATCGGACTTGAAAATAAGATGCAGCCTTGTGGTAAGAGTCTGGTCTGTATTTATGCTGACAAGAGCTGATGAAATAAGCGTCCTCATCCTAAATAATTTGCAACTGGGAATCTCATGATCACGTCTATCTGGAACGTGTCTGACTTCCCACTATCTGTCACCTAATGCACAGACTCTTATTATGTACTCTGGCATCGCCACAACAATGGAATATGACAGAGATTTGAGCCCTATCAGACTGTCATTATACAAATGGGTGTGCAAATCTGAGCAGCATACTTTAGGCAGTCATTGTGCGCCAGACTCCATTGAACCAGCAGACAGGCTGCAGCGAGGGAAACATCTGCAGCGTCTCCTCAGGGAGACTCAGGCGCTGTGAGAGGGCTCGCAGAGCGTCCGACATTGATCGGGCTAGCAGTGGCTGAATGTTTGAGGGCCATGTGAGTCACAGGAGTCAAGTCAGCATGTCACAGGCAATTAAATGGTGTCCCCAGACGCCCCGCGGAGAGACCCTCCATAGAACAGAAGTGTCGACAGAAAGCTCTGGATGGAAAACAGAGCTGGGGGACTGAGAAAGCAGCAGCTCAAAGAGGGGAGAGGACCGGCAGATGCAGCCTTTCATATGGTGATTTCATTTCTGCGTTCCTGGAAATAACTTCATCTGTGATTTTTTTGTTCATATCTGTCTGCAGGCTCTTCACTTTGTGCACAGTAACCACAGTTGCTCCTATAACAGAGATATACAAAGTGCCTCTTGGGTAATTCTCTGCAAAAATGAAATTGGTTCCCTTAAAATTCTGGTGAATTTGCGAGTGCACAGCTGAGGGCTTTTTTTGAGTTCAGGTGCACTTTTCTGTTCCTGCAGCGTGACAGGCTGAACAAATTTCTGTGGGTTAGTAGGTTAATAGCTATACATCTGTCGGATTAGGTTATACAGCAGCCCACATAGTATGTAAATCATGAGATTATCACTTGAAAATGTGTTTTTCCCATGAGAGCCACCTGACAGCAGCTTAACATACAGACGTATTTACTCGTCTGGGCTTCTTATTCAACAGTAAAGAAATCCGTGAAAGTGTGTCTGTATGTGTGGGCGGAGGTGGCGGAAGGTGATGGGGAGGGGGGTTAATTAGCAGATATCGTCTCCTCTGAGTGTCTCTCGCCTGGCTAATAGCTGCACTTCTGAAACCAAGAGCTGAAATGCACAGAGCAAAGAAGGCGCCCCCTCACGCTGGGGACAAAATGAACTCTCTTCTGACTCTGTATAATGCAAACTTGTGCCATGTCTGTCAGAATATAGAGCAGCGAAGGGGACTGTAATTATTTCCTGCCATGCTTCTAAAAGTCTATTTTCTGCTGCTACGGGTCAATTGTAATCGCATACATAAAACTTAATACAGCGTAGGGTGTCAGAGCCACAAAAAGACAGTAAAATAACCCGTGGAGCCATTAAACAAAGTGAAGGAAAGTCCTTCATCACAAAGGCCTCAGCTTCGCTACATTTAATTATGTATTTTGGAACTACAACCTCAAGTGGTTCAGTTCAGTCGGGTCCTCTGGGAGACTTGTGCAAGTCATGCACAGACGCATTGACTAACCACACCAGCTGCTGGCAGGCATGCGTGTGTGTGTGTGTGTGTGTGTGAATACCTGCAAACTGAGTGCACGTCCACACGTGAAAGTAAAACCACTTAGAGAGACAGAGAAAAATGACTGCAGCAGCTTCACAGACTGCAGTAAATATTCTGTGGGTTGTGAATCCTGCAAGTTAGTGCTGAAATGATGAATCAATTCATCAAATACTCGAGCGATTAAGCCATTTATCAAGTGAAAATGCCAAACATTTAGTGGTTTCTGCTCCTAAAATGTGATAATTTGCTTCTTTTCTCTGAAATCTATCACTGCAAATTGAATATCTCTGGCTTTCTGATTCTTGGTCAAACCAAACAAGCACTAGTTTTGGAACTAGTAATGAACATTTTCACATTAAACCTCCTACTGACAGTTTCTAACTCTTTTGAGAGCCAAATGAAACCCATTCCAGCTCCTTACAGAGTCAACAAACAGTAGGCCTGGGTGATACAGCTGAAAAACCTGTCAACACAGTGAAGTGTAAAGTGTCATATCAGTCGATATTGATAATTATTGATCATGGAGGCTGTGCCCGACAACTTGTTGGGAATTCTAAGGGGTGGGAGCAGCTAAGGTGATAAAATGAGTAAACATCACAATATTTTTGACCAAAAATCTCGACACTGAGAATTGTAAGGATGGCCATTGGTGATTTCACAAAATATTAACCCAATGACATTTTTTGATAAATAATCATCAGTAATGTGGATAAGTTGATAGGTCAATAAAAGAGCAACAAGAACAGTCTGGTAAGTTCAGAAAATCACGTCACTTTATTGTAACAAAACATTTTCAACCAGGAAAAGACAGATCACAATGTAACGATATCCAAAATCTGTCACCATATCTGGTCTCATATCACGATACGACACAATATTGATATTACCCAGACCTACATTCCTATAAGGTTCTCATGAAATGAAAACATAGTTTAGTACTCCATCAAATAGGATTGGGCCATAGATACAATGCAGCAACTGAAGATAAACTAGTCCACTTACTGACTGACTGATCCCACTCAGATCAGCTGTTAGCCAGAGAGCTAATGTTATGCTAGCTAGATTCAAAGTCAACAACATTGCGCACCGTGGACAAACAGTAAGTTACGTTGCAGGATGAACAGATGGACAGTGAGACAGGGCTATAGGCTAGTGGCTAAACGCATATAAACTCAGTTACTAACATTTTCCAAGTCAAACACAGGGCTGACTCACCTTTTCATGAGATAACCATTGCTTAAAATTGGACCATGTACACTTAGTTTAACCACTTTATTTTACTACTATCAGAGTGTATGCTACTTCTTGGAGCTCTTGTGTTACAAGCGCCATCCTATGATGCTCAGAGGATATTGCACTGCAGGACCACACTCAGTGATCAGTGAATTTTTCATTTAAGTTATTTCGAAACTCTCAGAGTTTGCGGCTGCAGCGCATTAATCTGGAATGTGAACCGACTGTTAAGCTGGAACTACTTGAGAAGCTCCATAGGTGTCTGTATATTAAAAGTTAATTGACACACTCCAGACAATCAGAATTTAGTATTCACCAAGACCGTGGTATAAACAGTACATCAAGCTGTTTTTGTGGAGCCTGTTTCAGGTCTTGCTGCTGCATTTCCCACCTTGAGTGCTTGCTACTGTGTTTTCCAAGTACACATTTTGAAATACTTGTGTTTACAGCGCCTTGGTGTGACATTTTAAAGAGAAAAACAGACCGTGCCATTAGGTCTGAGGCTGATGTAAGTGCCAGTGTGAGAATAGGAACCAGTCGTGTTGCTGACTGCCTGAGCATGTTGGTTGGCTTCCACCTCATTTCAGTGGCTAATACGTTCCCTTTCTTACTGTTTCTCCCACTCTCAATAATTGAATACGTCTGACCGAGTTCTTGCTCCACAAAAAAACATGACTTCACTTTTACGGAGACACGATTTGACAACAAGCTGGGGATTAGACGGACACTCCCATAAGCGGAGAACAACACAACTCACTTGAGTCACTCGTTTTTTAGATCTAACCGGAAAATTCGTCGCTCCAGCAGAAACAGTGTTTGCATGCATTTGTGCCAGATGTAGTTTTGCATGTGAAACAGGTATGAGTGGAGAGGGGAGGATAATAAGAAATGCATGTTGGGTTACGACAGTAGTGTGCAAACAAAGTGGCATAAAGCCTGGAGGATGCACATGACTGGAGGGAAACGTGGATTTGAATAAAAAGTGAGTGAATATGATTCATTTGGGAACAAAAAACAGACAAGAGTGCTTTGATATCAGCCGGGCTGTCAAGATTCAGTTTAGGAAGATAACTCAGAAATCAAAACAACATGTCAAAAAAAGGATGAACAGATTTTTGGACTAGAGATAAAAAAAAACAACAACAAAACCTGGATGATGTGTATTGATCAAACATGTCAAATCAAAAATACAAAAATGCTTTTCAAAAATGCTCTCAAGGTCATTGTCAGTATAGCAGGAGAAACTTGAGTGTTTTCTTATTTAAAACCTCAAGCAGTGGCAGCTTAACTTGCATTTGTAGCAATAGAAGTATCTTTAAGACAGAATGAGTTGTTTTTTCTCTTAAAATCACACAAAATCATCACTAACAGTCAATGCTAACCATCATAAGCGTGCCAGTGTGTGTATCTGCAAACACTCTGCCTGTTTTCTGGATGTTTCAGGGCAATAAAATCTGCGTAGTGGGTGGGCAGCCCCCAACATTGTGCAACGTGTGAGAGTGAGACTCTGTGAAAACATAGCAAACAAGTGCAGGCCTGTGATTACAGAGTGCAACCGTCAAATTATTCTACCTTTAACAACTTTTTTGCAATGAAACTTTATACACTCTCATTGTACCCAGAGGATAAATCCTGATGATTAAGTTGATCCCTTGACCTTTACTCTAGTGCCTACATGAAGTTGAGGTCTGGTAGAGTGTCTCAATTAATTTAAATTTTATGAACCACAATTTTTGTAAATCAAGGTAAGGTGCAATACTTGTTAGAGGAAAAATGTGTCAAAATACCATTTTAATTCAAATATTTTGGTGCTGGAGAGTGGTCCTGGTGCACACATCATATTCTACAAACTTAAAACACATCTTTGTTTAGTACAGATTAGTGTTGTATTCAAGACCACACTAACCGAGACCAAGACTTGACCAAGTCCAGAGTGTGCCGGGACCGAGATAAGACCAAGACTTTAAGGGGTCAAGGCCGAGTCGAGACCAAGACAAAACCATTTTCCTCTGATTTTGCGGTGGCAATAGAAGTTTAATGTTGTCCCACCCGTCTCAGTAAGGACTGCCTTTCACAACCTGCAATCTGCTGCATGTTTTCTATTGTATGTTGTTTTGCATATGAATTTTCTATGATAAGGTAGCCAAACTGAGACAAATCAAAAAATCAAACTACTAAAATCTGCATTTTAAGAAGGAAGCTTTACATTCACGTACAGCCATTATGCTAACAAATAAATTTGTTGTGGTCTTGACCAGTCTCAATCAAAAATACTTCGTCCACTATGTCCACAATGCCCGAGGCCTTCAAAAAGTGGTCTTGAGACCGGTCTCGAGACAAAGACCAATTTCGAGTACTACAGCACTAGTACAGATCCAATTACTGGTTTTAATGAAAATGAGAATAATGATTTAAAGTTGTCGTTCCCTCTAATATCAAAAATCATATTGCAATTGCAATATTAGTCCAAATAATCTGAATTAAATATTTTTTCAAAATCGTGCAGCTGTAATGTCTAGTTTTAAGTAACATGTCTTAATAGCTACTAGATAGACTTCCATAAATTTGGTAAAAGACCCTCATGTGTCACTCAGGATGTGTTTAAGTTGATTATTTCGATTATTTCCTGACTTTTAATTCAGTGCCAGCAACAGACCAACATTTTTGCATTTTTAGTTATTCGGTTTCTGACTTAATTTGTAGTGATAAACAAAGTTATAACATCTGTTGAACATCAGTGTGTCATCATCATCATTGTGAGCCTGCTCATAGCTCAAAACACAATTTGAGCCAAACCATCAGCCGAAAAGAGGCACTAGCTCAGCTGTGGACTTACTCGTGGTCTTCTTAATTTGCACAAGCTAACGTGGAAGGTATAAAAGTGTTTTTTTGGCAGCAGCTGATTAAAAACAGTGGTGTGAAGTGTGTGTAACTGTTACTTTCACACACACACACACACACACATGCTGTGGTGGAAAGCAAAGTTCAGATTTTGCAAACTGTTTGGATGGCTAAATGCTGTCTTATTGTGAGGTTTTGCAGACATGTTGTTGTCTGAGCCAGATGCTAAGCGTGCATTCTCATGGGATGCAAAGTGCATGTGTGTGTTGGTGTGTCTCTGGCTGCGAGTTCATTCTCCAGCTGTCTCATTCTGCACAGACCACATTAATGATAGAACAGAGGCGAGGGCCATAGACTGCTCATTAAAGAGAGAGTGGGAGAAGAAATGTGAAATGAAGAGGAGCCAGACTGTAGAGGAGCAAAAAAAAGACAGAACTAGAACTGGAGTCTGAAGAGTTGAGATAGAAAAAATTGAAGGTGCGCAAAAGCAGCACAAAAGAGAGCAACGACATGACTCAGCACCTGCAGGGCAACACTCCTCCTCCCTCTCACCACCTCCCGTGAACTTTCTTCCTTCTTCCTTACTCTTTCCTCTCCCCCTAATCTCTCTGCCTCTCTTGGACCAAGCCCTCTTCTTTCCTGTCACATTATCACAGCAGCTCTGGCACTCCTGCTGTTGATGCTGCTGTTAATTTGTGCACCCCGGTTCACCCCAGCTCACCCCTGCTCACCCCACCCCTGCGGTTCTGCTGAGTTGGGCTTACTTTGCCTTTACTTTACAGGAGGAAGGTCATCCGTCCATCTCCAGAGTGGTGATGGACAAAAGGTGGAGAGGGTGGAGGGCAGAGGGCAGGAGAAGGGAGCATATGGTTAGTAAATTTAATGCGGAGGCAGATGTTTCTCACTGTACTTGTGAGATCAGCGAGCTGGAAAACATGTCATGCTATGATCATATGAGGAAATGCTTGTAGCTTTTATCGTCAGGGGACCACGGCTCTGACATGCACATGTGGCTTCCAGTGTTGGTGAAAGGAGATTTAAAGGACCATACCAGCGTTACTACATGTCATTGTCCTTTGTCAGCATGAGCCACATCGGTTACATAAACCCCACCCATTTTTCCCAAAATAGTTTTATCTATTAGAAATTATGTTGTTCACATTTTGTCCGTATTTAATAAACGTTACAGAAAGTAGCCGAAAATGTGTGACATTAGTTAAAGAGGCTATCTGTGTCAAAATCCTTCTCGCTAATATTCCAGCTAGGAAGGCAGCACTCGCAAGGAACTATTTTTCCAGGTGTAATAGCGGCTCCCCCCTCTCTCTTTCTCTCGCTCAGCAATTTTTGACCAAATAAACGTAGATGTTCTCTTCAGAAGGGTGAATTACCTATACCTAGCAACTTCCATGTGACTTATAGTGTTTCTATGCCCTGTTTCAACATAAATGGCAGGAAATTTTAAAGTGACACTGCGCAACTTTGACGGCAACCCATGGCTTTGAAAAATGAAACTGAGCAATGCACGTTAATATGTCGCACAGGACACCAGTTTTAGTAAAACCGGGTCATATTTTATGGAGAAAATGTCCTCTGGTTTTCCTAGTTGATGTCCTACGACTGCTCTGTCTGTCTGCAGCCTTTTATTTAGCAGAGCTGTCCCCAACAACTTCCCGCTGCTGCAGCTGCAGCTTCTAACTGCAGGCAGCCTACATGTTGCTTTCAGGAACCTCCGTGAATCACAGAGTTGAGGCAGAGCAGTCGTAGGATATCAGTCATCAGAGGACATTTTCCCCACAAATTATGACCCGATTTTACTATAATTGCTTTTTTGTGTGATGTATTAACATACATCATAAAATTTTGTTTTTTGAAGGTGTTGGTGGCGGTCAAAGTTGCAGTGTTGCTTTAACATCAATATTAGTAGAAGAAAATTGCGATCTCTGCTAATAGTGAGCTGTCAGATAAAGCTGGGTATGGTCCTTAAGAGAGAATAAATTATTCTTGCATATTTAACATTTGACTTCACTAAAGTAATCACACAATGCAGTCAATTTCAAAGTATTTTGGTCCAAACATTTTTTTGAGGATGTTCAGCAGTCTGGACTGTTGTTATTAAAATTGCACTTTCTGTTTTCAAACTGCTTGTCCCTGTGTGTGTGTGTGTGTGTCTTTCTTACAAAGACACACAGTCAGCAATAAATGAAATAATTACCTTGTAATAATTTAATTTGCTGTAGTCATGCCATCATCAAAAATTTAAAAATGTAGTCACCTTGTTGGATTTTTATTTTGTCTCGTTCTTTTTTCTCCCTTATGAGTTCATCCTTTTAAGCCTCTTATGCTAGACCTCTGGCCCACAGCTAAAATGAGGTGAAATGACAGAGTGTGTAGTGAGAGGTTTGGACATGTGAGTCCGATGTCTGTTTAACTTTGCATGGCTCTGCAGCCAGCCAGCCGAGCAGACAGACAGGAAATGCAGCTACACAGTGGCCCATCAGGCGAGTCGCTCCTCTAATGCTCGATCCCCCAGCTGTAGTTACTCTCCTCATGCCACTTATATAAGTGAAGAGAATCCATCTGACTGCATAAGGTGTGAGATTATAAGCCAGGCTTATGGCACAACACTCACACTCTTTGCTTCTCTCAGCAGAGTCAGCGCGATGCCCTGTGATCCCAATCTCACGTTCAGCTGTCTGAAAAACCGAGCAAACGCTCTGCTGTAAATTCACCCAGAGGCAGTTTTGTCCCCTAGAATGGCCAGGGGAAGCAGCAAGGTTAGAGCAGGATGGAGGAGGTTGGGGGAGATGGAGGGCGGTCGGTGCTGTCAGACCAGGAGAGTGATGAGAGGAGCCAAACCACAGGTCTTGCAGGTTGTTGGTGCTCAGCGGCCACCGTTTGACTGGGTGCTACAGGGTGAAGAGGAGAGCCTGATGGAGAGGATGTTGGTGACCTATCACATGCCGCGTGATGGATGGAGGGGGAGGCCATGATTGAGGGTGCTTCGTTGTAGCATCTGTCCGCCCGCATGCGAATATGGCTGAAGCGGAGCATTACAGAGAGGGATTTAAAAGCACTGAGTGTAAGAAACACCTCAGGGTAAAATCTCAGAATGTAAAGAATGCAGAAAAAACAGACACGTACAAAGAGGCAGAACAAGCCAAAAACTCAAAAAAGGGAAACTAAAATCTGCTCTGCTGATTTGAGTGAGGCTTTGCTTTACTCAGATTACACTTTCATGATTGTCATGATCTTCTAATGGTTCATTTTCCAGTAACTGTGTTTTTTTATTTGAAACATAATTCCATAATGTAAGTTTTTCCACCCTGTTTGACAATATTCTGTATTGCACCTGAGCCTTTTTCAGTTAGTTGTACAAGCCAGGGTTGTATTAGTTTTTGATTTTTTTTTTTTTTTAATTATTTTGTTTTAACTTTTATTTTTCATTTCAGTTTAGTTTTAATTACTTTTAGTGCAGGTTCTGTAGTTTAGTTTTAGTTTTTAGTTTTTTGTTTTCCTGAAAATTCTTAGTTTTAGTAGTAGTAGTAGTAGTAGTAGTAGTCTTTTTGGATCTCTTCCGACTTGCTGCCATGATGCCAGCCAGATTGGTTTATGGTAGAAGGAGAGGGATGTGGACTAACTAGCAGTCTGGCACACCATGGGGGTGGGGGAGAAAGAACATTCATCCTGAAAGATTGATTCAATATCCATCCAAAATACCATGACATAAATGAAAACTACAGATATTTTCTCTAAAATTATTGATTAAAGTTAGTTTTGTAAACCTTCAACACAGTTTCAGCCAGTAAACGTTTTGAAAAAGCCTTGTTTTTTTAATTTCAGGGTATGAAAATGTTTTTTTCTATTCTAGTTTTCGTCAACGATAATAACCTTGGTACAAGCTAGGGTTGGGTAACGTGGATAAATTGTCTTTCACCTATCTGACTAGTTAAAACCTCTGGACACGCCTCACTACTCTGTCCCTAAAGAATTTTAGTAGGCAGAAATGGACTGACTGATTTTTGGGCATGACCGATATACTGGTTTGTCGATATTATCGTCAGTATCGCCTCGTGGTCTTTGAAATCACCAATACTAAAACTGATATTTTGATCAAAGCATTCTGCATGTAGCAAGTGTCTGGATGTCCCATGTGTGTCTATTAAAGACAAAAAAGAAAGAAGAATGTTCTGTGAAATAAATGTGCTGCTCGTGGGAAACAGAAATTGCATTCTTTCGCACACTCAAACGTAAATGTCCGCTGAGACTTGAATGTCTGTCTTTGGGTAAAATATGTAGAATTCCTGCCTTTGGTTTCAGCGATGACCCAGTGCCCTGAGAAAAGTGTCAAAGAACAGACCTGATGACACATTCTCCGTTCAGAGAACTGTTAATTAAGTGACAGACAACACAGATAATGATCTCCCAGTGGAGGCCCCACATGCCTTGGAGAGAATATTTCAGAATGAAATGCTGCAGGAGATGCCAGGCATTTGTTTGCTCACATTTTGCAGTGTCTGGAATCAGAGCCATCAAGGGGGAAGAAATTTTTTAATGCAGCCATGCTACTTTAAGGAATAGGTCAACATTTTGAAAAACACACATACTTGCTTTCTTGTCAAGATACAGAAGAGAAGATTAATACCACTTTGACACCTGTACAGTAAACAAGCTACAGCCACCACCTGCTTAGCCTAGCTTAGCTTAGCTTAGCTTAGCATAAAGACTAAACAAGGGGAAAGTCACTGCCACAGGTCAAGAGAAGGTGGAGCACATCACTGACTTTAAGAATAGTTTCATCATGTTGACAAAATTACGCAGCAGTCAGCCAAGTATCTGCCTAGGGTTGTGCAAAGGATGTAGGAGGTTGTGGTTAGCATGGCATTAAGCAATGCATAAATGAATACAAGTAGTTTGTGTTTTTAAAGGGATATTCCAGAATTTTGACATCGGGCCTCATTTTTGACCTACATTACGCTAATGCTAATGCTAATGCAAGTCAAGGGACACAACAGTAGCCACTATCAAATTCCAAGTATACACACCACAGTGCACCTAAAGCAAGTTAAATATGACGTTGGTCTACTGAGGTGAATTCCAGTGTTTGTAGAATAATTTTAGAAATCAAGCTACAGCTGAATTTCTTTAAGTTGTGACTCTACCACTTCCAGCTTCCTGTTACTGTTGACGTTAAGAACCACAAATTAAATTGTGCTAGCATTTGCATCAGCATTAGCAGCGAAATGGCGAGCTATCCAAACTCCATAGGTACTGCATGCCATGAGCTGAAAATGGTCTCTATCAATAGGAATTTGCCTGGGTAGGTCGAAAATGAAGCCCTATGTAAAAATTTCTGGAATATCCCTTAAATGATTCAGTTTACTGGAGTTACTTTTGCTGAGCAGATTGAGCTTGAATAGAATGACTTGGTAAGATTTCTTTTACAGAAATAATGAATGAAAGGATGTCCTAATGCCTCTTTATCTTTATGTCAGCAAGAGAAAAATAACTGTTTTGTGCTGCTCAAAGGGTCAAGGAAGCAACTGACAACTGTTAAGAGGGAATGTTTTATTGCATGTAACTCAATGCAAGAGTTGGCGTCAAGAGTCAGTTAACATACTTTTAAACATCAGTATGCCGGCTTTGACTATTTGTTTTCATTGGTTTTCTTGCATGACATGCTTTAGTGATGACTGGTTGTTTAAGTGCCTTAAAATGTATTTTAGTCAGATTAGCTGAACACTAAATATTCTAGTCTATTTCCACCCTTGGAGAAAAAAAGTGGCACAGTATCATTCCAGCATCACTACACCTATAACAGCTAGACTTTACAGATTGAGATGGTTTCTATTTTCTCATTTAATGCTCAGGAAGAAAGATAAAATTGTTGAACTATTCCCTCAAGATTTGTCTGACTTCTTGGCTCATGCTTTAAAGCATGCTGTGGTATAAATTAATTTAATGAAGGGAAAGTTGGAGTGGTTAAAAATTACAACACTTCATTACAAATTAACTTTTGGAATGAAACCAACATTGCAAATATAACTGATGGTAATGTGACAGATTTATTTTGCCTTCCTTTTTATTGCTTACAGTGATCTCAGCACTTCAGTGTAAAAGTGACATAATGTGTTTTCAGCTTTGGGAGCGAGTGCATTTCTCAATAACACACAAACAGCAGAACAAATCTCAGATGTCTGACATTATGTCTTGAGCATGGAGTGTTAATCTAATTCTGTGGCTTGTGAGTGAGGTGTTGGGCTAAGTGAGGATGTTAACAGTCTGTCTTTTCGCACTGGGTGCCAGGCTCTGCTTCCGTCACTGCAGTTATTTTCTCCTGAGCCTCCAATTTTTGAGAGGAAGGAGGACTGCTGATACTAGGTGAAATGGCAACACGGTGCTGAAGGATTCCCGTGGGTGACCTTGCTCTTCTCTGCAACATCCTCTGCCATCCCTTCATGCAAAAATGGCAAGGCGGCAGAGAAGAGCAGATCTTTGGAGGATTTGAGTATAAAGCAACAGCTTCATTTAAAGGGAATCTACCACATCCAATTTTGAGGGAGCTGCTACTGACAGGAAATAAATTAGAGTCAATTTTCTGCCATCATGTTGAGTGCAGTATAGTGGAATGAAATGATTAAAATAAACCAAATTTTAAAAGTTGAGCAAAGAGAGAAACGTAGAGACTTTGAAAGAAAGAAATGTGACAGAAATAAGACCAAATTTTCCCTCTTACGGTTCTCGATTGTTAAAAGACAGTTACAGTGTGTTCAACTGCCTGGCAGGCTGCAGAGAAATAACCTCCAACTGAGTGGATGGCTGATTGGGCACAATGGAGTCCATTGAGTCCTCATCACAGAAGAATGAGGCCCGCTACAATAGCAGTGTTATCTGTGGGGAGAAGGGATGAGGAGCTCTGATGTGACAGCCTCACTAACGGTTTCTGACAGAACCCATGAAGCCACAAAGGCCGCACTGTAGCACTGCACATGTACCGTAAGCAATGAACACATCAGAGCAGTGTAAGTGTGTGTGTGTGTGTGTGTGTGTGTGTGTGTGTGTGTGTGCAAGCTTTTCTCTTTTATTAAACCAGTGACGTGGAACCGAGCATGCTTGCTATACTGTGTCACAATCAGACAAAGTTCACACCTGGTAGCTCAACTGTGCAACTTCTGCTGCTGAGGACCGTTAGCTGCTGATTGTGTTGAATGTGAGTTACAGAGAGCGCCTGACTTCTGTAAGAAATATGTTCTCATTCTTGCATCATCAAAGAGAAAGTTTCATCATGACAAATTCAGAGATTTTAGCCTACAATTAAGGGTTCAAGATGTAGAGTAATATTTGATGCAAGTTGCTCAGGCTCAGGGAGATTTTTGAGAACAGGAAGAGATCAAAAACTAGTCGAGTCAAGCTTATTTGTAAAGCCCAGAGCCCTCACATGCAAAACTGCTCTCACGGCCCTTTAACATCAATGATTCCTGAGCCAGGCTGAGCTCTCCATGAAAACAAGTAAAAAAAGCTAAAAAGGAAATTCTAGAACGACAAGAAGAAAAGCAAAAAGACGCTGTCAGGAATAAAATGAAAAGAAGATTAAGACGAAAGAGTTACTGCATCATCCAAACACTTGTGGACTCGGGGTGGGGTATGGTTGGAGGGGAGGGGGTTGAATCACACCCTCTGGCGCCCTAATGTTAAAAAAAAAAAAAATCACTGCAAAAGTGCCCTTTTGGTTGCCCCTGCGGTGGATAAAACATGATGTCGTGCCTTCTAAGGTGCCCTTACAGAGCAACAAACGTGGAAAAGTGCCCTGTAGGGTGTCCTTCCAGTGGACAAAATATTGTAAAGTGCTCAACGACTTTTTGCGCACTGATGCCCCATCACATACAACAAGTACCCTTTTGATTTTTTTTGCCCTGCCCGTTGAACATCCTGAGTCTGCCAGTGGATTCAAAAGACTGAGTTTTAAAATTAACAGCTAGCATCATGAATTTTTGACTCTGAGTTTTTGTCGCATCCTCTTTCCCCTCACTTTGTCAGAGCTCAAGATTTCCTATTTTCTGAGTTGTCTGCTTTATATCTGAGGCTTAAGCATTTGCACTGATGCAAGAACACAAGAAAGAACAAGAAAAGGCACTCCATTCGTGTATTGAAAGGTCTTTGCTACTTCATGATCATCTGTAGTGCTCTTGCTTTTATTTCTGTTATTGACATGTTGGCAGCAAACACAGACTCAATACAGGTGGAACATCACTGAACAGCCAATCGACATGTTGTCTGTGTAGCTTTTGTTAAATGAGGATACCGATGCAATTTTTTTCCCTTTTTATTGTGGGTGTCATAGCCAAAAAATAGCATGTTGTGGCATTAAGTCATGGCTTTTATGGATTTGAAGCTACCTTTGTTGAATCATTTGGATACATCATCACTAGCCTTCAAAAAGCATATGGAGCACATGTAGTTTGTTGAAACGGCCTTGTTTCCCTGTTAATTCCCTCATGTCAGAGCTGAATTTGAACAAAAAGGATATTCTGGGACAGTTTTGAGATGAAGTTGCCAGATTGGGCCTTGGTTCCCCAGCCTCAGTCTGTTTGTCTGCTAGACCAGCTGTGATGCAGCCCTCTTTGGAGAGGCAGACGGAGAGAACATGCAACCTTTATTCTGAAAAGCCAGGCCCGCCGGGATGACGGCTCCTAAAACAGCGTCAGATGGCAGTGAGCACTGTGGACATGAGGGGCATTTTGATGTGAGTCAACAACAGACTCCAAAACTTGAAACCAGAGTGCATTTAGAAAAACAAAATAATAGCACTGCTGTTGTGTCACAAAAAACAGCCGTGTTGGTTTCTGTCGCGGTATGGATGGGAAAAGAGGATTTGGGGGTTGAGAAAGCTTTCTGAAATATTCCCAGAGCTCATCATTATTCTATCACCCCTCTGTAGTCAAGTACATCTCCCCTCTCTATTAGCACATACAGTTGTGAGATCTCATCTTTAGTCCTGCTGATTGGTATTCATAGCCGTGCCGAAAAGATTCCTGCTGAGCAGAGTTTGGTCTGTGTGCGCAACAGACGCAGCGAGAGACGGCGAGAGAATAACAGGGAGAATCTTGAAAAAAGTGATTACTTCTCTGTAGTCAAACTGTTTCACAGCCCACCCTCCCCTTTCTGTCAAGACATGAGGCTGACGCTGAAGCTGAGGGCAGGCACACGCCAAACATCTCTTCCTGTTTTCCAAACTCCTCCTCATGTTCCTTCAAAAAAAAGGGAAAAACTTTTTCCCAGCTTGTGTATGACAACTCTGAAGTGTTCGTCTGCCTCAAACTTTGCATGAACTTCCTTTGTTTTTACAAAGGCTTCTGGGAGTTGAGAGCAAATGCAAAATCTTTTCAAATTTTCTCATGAAAATCTCCGGCACCTCACTTGTGAGGTTGTGGCATGGTGCATCTTTGGTGGAAAGTTTTTTAAGGCTTGTTCAAACTGTACAGACAGTCGAGCAAGTCAAGCATGAACATGGCACCCGTCATCTGTCACTTAGCGGTCTGGATTTCAGATTTGTTGCTTCAGATGAATGAAAGCAGTGATGAGAAGGAATTCAGCTCAGTCCAGTTTGCTCTTGGTGTTTTTAACATGCTGTCTGCTGTCAGAATGCAAAATAATCAGGAAAACAATCTCATAGAGATTTGTGCTTCCTTTCCCACACCACGTTTGAAAGTGTTTCCAGGCCAAATATCCTGCTGTAACCTCTCTCATACCCTAAATCTCCATTCAGCCTTAATGATTGAAGTGGATTTAGCGGAAGAGATCAGAGTTTAAAAATCTGTTTAACCTTCGTCCTCCCCCTCAGCTACAGTCTGACCCTCTGTGATCAAACTGGAATTAAAAGGTGAATCAACAAGGATTTAAGCTCTCTGCTAGAAATAACAGGTGGTCCGACATGCTACACAGACGCATACAGTACTGTATGTATGAAACAGTGGATAATATAGAGACTGTGAAAACGTTGGATGCTAAAAAAACATTTTCTGTCCACTGTGAGTTTAGAGTTTATTCAAAGGGCTTTTAGAGGGTTTAATTAGTTTGACCTCATCCAATCAGGAAGGTGCTCATGAGTGTAACTCAGTGTCACACAATCTGAAAAACTGCACTTGTAGTCGGAGAAATACATTTTTGATTAGCATGGTGATGGGTTTTAACATTGAATAATTGTGACCTGTGAAAACTGACTGTTGACCCCTTAACTTTGATAGAACAAAACCATTCATTTGGTAATTTACTTGAGCTTACAGATTTGTTCTCAGAATGTGGCTTATGTTTGAAATAGCAATTTTTAAAACTGTACTTATAATTCTCATTTCTTTAAACATATGTCATTTAATGACATCTGTTTTCTGTAACTTTGTGTTTTTTTTCTCCTCTTTTTGCTTAAAATAGGAGTTTCTATGTAACTGAATAGGGCCTGACCGGATGGGATTTTTCAGTACCAATATTAGAGAACAAGACATGCCGATATCTGATATATCAGTATTTGTAAAATCAGCTGAATTTGAAAAATACCAGAATTCCCCTTTTACACTGTTCTAGGGCCCAAGCGATACGAGATTTTTGGGGCCAACGCCAATATTAGCCTGCAAGAAAAATCCAACATCTGATATATCAGCCGATGATATCAGCTTAATGCATTTATCAAATACTGTGAAGATTTGTAATGGAGGCGGGATGTCTTACATTTTGAGTTTATTTCAAACATCAGTGCACTGAACAGTGAACACTTCACTTTTGAAATATTGCACCACCCTCTGCTAGACAAACTAAGTTCGATTCATCATTTTAACTCACTACTCCAAGCATTTTTTTCTGCCCTTAAAAAATAGTTTTAATATTACCACATACCAGAGAACATATCTGTGATAGGCCAACATCTGCAAACTGATATATCGGTCAGGCCCCCAAACCTGATAGGATGAATTAAAAATCAGTGGGAAATGCCAGAAAATTAAGAATTTAAATTAAGCAACAGTTTTATATAGTCCTGTGGTAATGATCACTTTGTGAGGGTACATGGCCCTTAGACTGATTTCCTTTTAGATATGAACCCTTTTGAGAGACCACCGCTATGTTTTTATTGACCATCTTGATTACTTCTGTTGTTGCAGGCAAAGTACTGAACACGGATCTGCGCCACTACCTCAGTCTGCAGTTTCAGAAGGGCTCGCTGGACCACAAGCTTCAGCAGATTATACGAGACAACCTCTACCTACGCACCATCCCCTGTAAGTGTAGAGTACCAACAGGACTGCATATAAAACTCTTACTCACCACCCTCAAAAGCACATGCAAACACAAAGAAAACCAGGAATGTACAGTATGACCTACTTTTCACTGCATATATACTTTTATCTGAAGAACCTTATGGGAACAATGAGGATGTTCTGTGTGCGTCACACAGCTGGAAATCCAACAGCCTAGAAGCTACGTTAATGTGCTCCCTCACTCGTACTCACTCCACACTCACACACACACACACACACACACACACACACACTCCCATCTCTCTGTCACACATTTTACAAAACACACAATTCAGTGTCACCATAGCAACCCAACCAAGGACATCTCTCGAACCCCTGTGTAACTTATTTACTTTTGTACGGTATCATCACAGTGATCAAAGTCATATTTTCTTCCATAAATAACCTTGCATTTTCCCTTGGCGGCTCGGCTTTCCCTCGCTGACATTCGGCTCAGCAGGGCTGTCACCAACTATTATTCTTTGCTGAAATCAGTAATGGATTGGTAAATGAAAGTGTGTACTGTGGACTGCTAAGAACTTGAGCATAGAAGAGCAGCTGTGTACATCTGCAGAGTATCAGGATTTAAATACCTGATGGAAAAGTCCATTGATGGTGCTGTTTTTCAAATAAGCATTACATTAAAACAGCTGTTGATCTAACAGTGTGCAGAGGTGCTGCACAAAATAGCACCTTTTATCACTGCAAAGAGTGAGATTGTTTAATGATGTCACCCATATTCCAAGCAGGTAAATAATGTGCAGTTTGCTTTTGCGGTGCAGAAATAAACCTTGTTTCTGTAAAATATCATTTTGTAAGAAAACATCTTCAGCCTAACACCCCTGTATTTCTTTTCTTTTGCATGCTTTCACAGGCTTGAATATTATAATCTTTTAATGAAAATTATCAAAATTAGTGTGACAAGGCTGTTAGTGCAGAAAAGGTGAAAATTAATATCCCGATTAATGTTTGTGTGGGTTGCAGAAATGCAGGTTATTTTCCACAATAGTGCAAATGCCTCCAAATTTAGAAATTATTTATTTTTTTAGGTAAACAGCAGCTGTCTGCTGCTACTATAATTTGCACTCTAAATTTCAATTTATTCTCAAAGATGATTATCAACATAAAAGGACAAGGCAATTTCTTTTTCATTTAATACAGAAGGCTGAACCAAAAACTGAATTTAGAGTGTCTGTCCTTTCTAAAGTGATGCTGTGTGATGTTTAAATGTTCTGTGGGGATCTTTTAACTGGTTATGAAACGGTCTCAGTCTTATACAAATACCATGAAATATGGTGGAGTGCTGGGAGTGAGCTGAGGTATCCCTATAGACTGTTTATTTAATAGTGGATGAAGCTGATGTACAGTCACTCAGAGCAGCCACTCCTTCAGCTGCGTTCAGAACGAAAGCAATGAATCAATGTGTATTGCAAGAAATGCCAGTATCGTGTCACTTGATCATAATTAGGTCATACTTTTTTTGGTTAAATCGCTTCATTCGCCCGATGTACACACTCTGTTTATGTTAGCTCGTTCAGAGGAGGGGGGGGCTTGCCAATTTCTGTCATTAATTACAGCTGATTTAATCATGTTTGCTGTGCTATATCAATTGTGGAGGCCCTAGACTGGTTGGAAAACTGATCAACCTCGTGTCTGGTTAATACAATCATCTGGAGCCTGTTAAGTTGTGTTGCACAGCTCTGTGTCAGCCGCATCAGGAGGAAGGGGGGCTTGCCATTTTTTATCATTAACTACGGTTGATATAATCATCTTCTCTGCACATTATCAGTTAAGAAAGTCCCAGAAATGTTGGAAAACTTAACAACATCGTGTCTGTGTTCATAAGATAATCCTGTGGTGTATGAAGTCGTGTTGAAGGAGCTCTGTGGTATTTACAAGCTGCCAGAAACATTTGGGCCTCCCAGACGTCAGCAAAATCAGGAGAATCTCGATGCTGACTGGCTGTCGTAACGCAGCATCATGCAGTGTCCCCTGAAAAGTTCAAAATTTTCCACTTCATGCAATGAGGCGACGAAGATGATGAAGACGATGGAGAAGATGATGGACGCCACATTGCGCGATTTGCATCGCATTTGTTGCGAAATTCATACCGCTCGAAGTGACGTTGCATCTAATCGAGTCATTACATTGACTTTTTATGTGATCTTGTGACGTTCATCACATGCATCACTTTTGGTCTGAACGCAGCTTTAATAATGCAAACCTTTTTTAATATAACCTAAAAATTAACCCCCCTGTATGTGTTCATTTTGCCACAAGTTTGGCATTTTTTTGTATGGGGCTCAAACTGGTTTGACTCACTTTTTGAGCCAGGCTCACGTGGCCATTTGAGGCACTGCAGATTTCAGCACTGCATTAAAACTGTCATATAACGTAATGTTTTATGTTGACCTTCCTACCAAACTACATCTTGAAGTTGGCTCATTATTATGAAGAAACAACATTACTAAGGAATGCTGATAACTTTATCTTTAGCATAACCAAACTTTAAACGAATTTTGCTTTGTTTCAACATCATGTTGTAGTTATTGATCTTGCATAGCCACAAATAGATGCCATATTTCATCCACTCCTTGCAAACAGCTGAATAGAAAAGAAAAAGAAATAAAAATATGTTGAGTCCCCCCAACAGGAGCAGTTATGCATGAACCTTTTTGTCCGCTGGGGGTGCAAAAAACAACCAAAAATATTTTGTGCCACTCCCCCCAAAAAAGTTCCTTGTAGCTGTTTTAAAGAGCTGCTCTGCGTTTGCAAAGCACCAGGTGATGTATGCAAAACTGCATGATCAGGAGGGGTGACTGTAGCACTTTATCTGTAATTCTGAATCTGTGACGATCTTCACAAAAGCAGTTACGGCCAATTATTTACCACATCCTGTTGAAGAGTGATTCTGCTCACAGAAGTGCCATAATTGAGTGTAGTCAAGGTTTGTAGTCACATGCAGAGCGATGGCTCCTGAGGCGATGACAGGCTCTTAGGCACAGCACTGTCACAAACGAGCAGCATCTCTGCTCTCCACCCCCCGGGGGCTGGAAGTTGCTTGTTCAGAGGGGACTCGCATGCACAAGTGTGACATTTTTCAGCGAGTAAGATGCTTACTTTTCATTAATATTTAATTTGTTTGTTTGAGGTTTTTCTTGTGTTGGATTGGGAGGAATATCTTTCCTACTGTTTCTCGTAACCAGTTCTTTCCTTTTCCATTTCCTACCCTTTGTCTGTTTTGTCATCCTATTTATTCACACGCTCTGTTTGAGCTTTGCCATTTCCTGACCAGTGGAGTTCACTGTGAGTATCTCAGCTCAGCTAAAGTGGATGGACAGCAGATGATTACAGTTTTATAAAACCCACACCATCAGCGGTTTCTCTTCCAAGGACATTTCAACGTGTCATTCTCACCTGCTCTTCCTACACATACACATACACACACACATACACACACACACACACACACACACACACACACCACACATGCCCACTTGCTTGGCTTACTGTTACCCACTTTCACCTGTACACACCACCTGATCTGATCTTACAGCTGCTGCAACCATGGCTTTCGACTTTTTCATAATACTGGCGGTTGTTGAGGTTTTACAGCCTCTAACCACCATTCATCATCAGCAGCCGGTGGGTTCACTGTAAGAGTCTAAGTCTCTAATCCCTGGCTTGAATTACTGCCTTAATGAGCAAGAGGCCAGGGCTCGCACACTGACGGCACCTCCATCACTCGCTTGCTTTCAGTCTCCCATCCTTCACGCTCTCTCTTTCCATTTGTTCTTTCTCTGTTTCAATTATCCTCATTTGCCTTTTTTAAACTCTGCATTCCTCCAGTTTTCTTCATATTTGGCAGGTGATTTTGGTTAACATACAGTGGGGGGGGGGGGTGCAAAAGCAATTTTGTTTAATTAATGAAATTGAGCAGCAAACAAAACTGATGAAGTATTTGCAATTTTCTGCACTTCTCATGTTAAAAGATTTCTACATTTAAGGGAAAAATCTAATATGCAGTGTAAAGTATTCACATCTGAAAACCACCAAAAAGTCCATATGTGGATTTTAAACGAGCAGCCATGGGTCCCAGATTAAGCACTAATGGTAATTAGATTCATATAGTTTGCATGTTTCCTCCAAAATATTTAGAATATTTAGAACATGCAAAATGTAAAATCTAAACATCAGCTCTGTTTGGGGACATCAGTTGATTGTGTTGCCGTTGCAAATAAAAATGTAAATTCTGCAGGCTTATTAGGGTCCTTTTTTTTTGTTTGTCTACATACCTATAGACAACAGGTCCACTGTCAGGTTCACTAACCACAATGCAGGCAGGACACAAGCAAGTACTGAAAATCTATACTGAAGTAAAAAGCAGTGATTGAAAGTAAATAAGTACATTTACTCAAGTACTGTATTTAAGTGCAATTTTAGGTACTTCTACTTGAATATTTCCACTCTCTGCTACTTTATACTTCCACTCCTCTTTATTCAGAGGCAAGTATTGATAAATATTTATCTGACTTTCTTTACTCTTTACTTTGTAAGTTTAGATTGATAAACAAATAAGTGATGTCGTAACATTACAGATTAAGATTAAACTTTGACTCCTAGACGGAACTCATGCCACTGAGCAGATAAAGCATATGAAGTAGTTGAAATTAGCTCCTTCTTTACCAGCTACAACAATGAAGTGATGAACACATTAATGCATAAATAATTGGAACCCGATAATATAACACATTCTGCATCATGAGTCCTTCTACTTTTGGTAGTTTCATTATATTTTGATAACAGTATTTTTGTACTTTTGTTTAAGTACAAATTGTTTTTTCTACATTTCTACATTGTGGTACTGCTACTTTTACTAGCCAGCTTGTTCTTGGTTAGAATACTTGTCTGAGTAAAAGCACCATTACTTCCATAGAAAACAGACTCATGTAAAAGTAGTATTTACTGTTAGAAACACTTAGCCAAGTAAAAGTAAAAAGTAGCTGTTTAAAGCTGGGGTAGGCAGTTTATTTTAAGTGTCACTGGGCAAAAAAAATTCATTATAACCTTTCAGCATACTGGAATTCAGGTGCTCTGAAAGAACACTAGACTTCCGCACCTCTCCTTGGCTCTGTATTCAGACTTTAGAAAACAAAAACCATAACAGATACTGTTTGGCCAATCACAGGTAATTTCAGAGAACATGTGTTCCTATTGGCTGCTCTGTGTTGTGCTTCTTAGAGACAGGCAACGTCGCGACAAGCTGATTGGCTGATAAAATGAATGACACGCCTTAGATTTTAAAACTGACCTCTGGCGAATTCACAAACTAAGTTGCTGGTGACACCGTCAGCCGCCTTGAGTCAAGTTGATACGGACCAGTTTACAATGGTGCAACTTTCCTTGCAACTGTTTCATCTCGTTGTGAATATTTGGTGTAAACTGGTCTCAAAAGAGAGAGCGACAGAAATGAAATAACACAAGGTGGAGCAAAAACAGGGAAGGGAGGGTGCAGTGGAGTTGCTTCCTTAAGAGATTCATGCTACAGCTAGCTTGATTTCCAGATGTTGCCTACCTCAGCTTTAATAAATTACTTAAAATCTAAGTTACTTAATGTATAATTAATTTATTATTAGTTATTACTTTAAAAAAAAAACCTTAAAGGGCCACTACAGCTACAAGACAAATTAATGTGATTATCATGTGATTAATCATTATCATGCGTTGCTTTTTCCCATCTCCCAGAATTCCCTCTTTCTCCTTTTCTTTCTGCAGTTTTTTGCTCCAGCAGCCTCACCGTCTAAACGTGGTGTAAACATGCTTGAGTCATCTCATCTTTTTTGGCACTGATACTTGAGATGTTATTTTCTCATCGTGGAGAATCAGTACTTGTGATACAAGTATTCAAGGCGGTTAGACAAAGTCCTGCCACACTGCGAAATTTCAGATTACAACACAAAAAAATTTCTTGAATGTGTTGAACGCCACGAATTGCTGATAAAATAAGCATGTCTGAGGGTAAATTTAGATCCAAAATGTGTGTGACAATCATGCAGACAGCACGAGGATTAGCAGAGGCAGTTTGTGTCACTGTGCCAATGGTCCACTTTACTTAACTAGCAGCCACACTGCTGTAGTACAACTGCAGTTGATCTGTGCTGTCCTACCAACACTGCAGGATCAATGCAGCTGAGCCACAGTGCTTTTGGGCCATAATGAAAGTATTAGTTTGCACTTTTAGGACAGTTATGAAACCCACAAACAGGGATATCCAAATTCAAGCGAAGAGAAAGAAGAGAGAGGCAGAGCTTGTGGTCTGTAGTGGAGGGGTAAGAGAGAAAGGAGACAAAGAGAAAAAGGTCTTAACTGTCTGTGTGGTAAATCCCTCACTCTCCCTCACTGGGTCTTGGGATGGGCTTCATCTCATTTGGACTCTTATGAATAAGCTGCAGGAATCTCTCAGAGGCTCTGGAGAGGGCAAAAGGAGGTGGATATTTCTAAGAGCTCAGGGTCACACGCAGCCCTTTGACACCCTGCTGAGATCAAAGATGGGCAGAAAAACATTTGCTCTCGCACAAACTCTCAGTCTAATTCACACACAAACACACACACACACACACATAAATGCATAAATGGATTGCAACATGTCAAGGACACACAGCTGTACTCTGTGATCCTTCTGCCTGCTTTACTTCACCCATTTCAGCAGCTGGTTCCCTCTTCTCCTTATGCTCCTTCTCCTTCCTTCCCCCCTCAGTTAACTATTAATACATTTTAGGATGAAAGAATCATTAAAGAGTTCTGTTTTGTATTTCTTAGTTAATAGTTATTCTGCAACATAACAGCAGCAGAGTAAGCTGCATGCATTGCAAAGCTTGCGTGTTGTAAAAGTGAACACTCCCCTAATTGACCAAAAGACTTTGGCTTTGTAATGATCCTCTTTCCTCTTTTGTTCCCTTTTTCTCTTTCGCCATTTCAACAGCAAAGCCCAAAGCCCCCAATTTTTTATTTGAAGTGTCGACAAAAACTATGCAGGAAATCACCATGTTAAATTTATGGCCTGCCATTTTTGACTGACTACCTCTGATGTTCCCGTCGTGACATTCTCTCAGTCCAGATGGTTTGAAAAATGGGTCCCAGAAGTGCACAGGCACGAGGCCTTGCAAGACTAAAGGGACAATTAGTTTCAGTCCAGGATAGACAGACTCACACTGACACATGTAAACACTTGGCTGTAGGCACTCCACATGGCCACTGCAGTGAAGGAATGCTTTGACTTTTTTGGAAATCATCTAACATGTTCCTTGCTAAAGGTTGATGAGACAATTGAGACCACTCTTTTGTTTGTTTTATACAAAGCTGCAGCCAGCGACCAAATAGCTTAGCTTACCATTAACAGAAATAAGGGAAAACTGTAATGAGGTAACAGAATTCACACAACAACAGTTGTAAAGCTCACATATAAGCATGTAAAATCCAATTCTTAATCTGTTTGACAACTAAAGTGCAACATTGAGAACTTTGCGTTTATACAGGGGGCTAAGTGCCGGGCGGTATCTTGCCTCACTGTGTACTCTACACAGTGAGGCCTGACAACCCCGACGCACTAAGTCCATCGCATCAGATTTGGGTCATACATTTTTAATAGACAGGTTTTTGGTTTGAGTGGCTTATTTACTTTCATTATGCTAATATGCATGCAGAGCACACATGAGCTACTGCATTAAAGTAGGGCCAGATCAATATATCAGATATTATCAGCTGATATGGGCCAATATTAAACAGTTTTCTAAAGCAGGAAAAAATGCTTGGACCAGTGATTTAAAATGATGTAATTACGTAGTTTGTCCAGCAGAGGGTGGTCTGTAATGTAATACCTAAAAAGTGAACTATTTACTCTTCAGTGCAATGTTAGGAATTAAACTTGTTAAAATTTAAGATACTCTGCCTCCATTACATATATTTGTCACAAGTATTTGTTAACCACATTCAGCTAACATTATACATGGGTAATATCAGATGATATCAGATATCAGGATTTTCTTTCTCCCTAATATTGGTATTGGCATCTGCCCCAAAAATTCCTTATCAGTTGGGCTGTGACGTAACACCCTTTCAAAATACTATATCTGCGTCCAAGCCCTGTCTTTTCAATATGGCGCAGTGCTGCGTCCCGTGTTGTTTCAAGAGATCTGAGTTTAAAAAATGAAATTATCAAACTTTCCTTCTGCTGCTTTCCTAGTGATGAGAAAGACTAGAGGACATGGCTACAGTTGATAAAGTATATTAAACAAAGAAAAAAAAAGTTTTGGCTTTTGCGAGTGTTTGCTAAGGTTAGCTAGCTAACGTTAGCATCCATTCCCTAAAACCTGATATTATTATTATACCCCTGATATTACTGTCTATGTCCAGTTAGGATCAGGGTATCCCTAAAACCGTAAGGTTACAAGGCTGGTTTTGTTAAGTTAATGGGTGCTAACCATAGCTAGCTAAACTTAGCGCCCATCTGTTAAAATCCAATTTTTTTTCTTCACCCACAAAATGTACTTTATCAACTGCAGCCATGTCCTCTAGTCTTTTTCATCTCTAGGAAAGCAGCAGAATGACAGTTTGCTTATGTTTTTTTTTACCCAGATCTGTTTAAACAACACGTGACACGGCACTGCCGCATGTTGAATAGATGAGGCTTGGACCCACATATAGTATTTTGAAAGGGTGTTTGCTTCAGACCTAAAGGCTGGATGTAAAATATTGTTGTATTGACTGTAGTGTAAGAATTACAAATTTTATTCACATGCAGTACACACATTTCACATGCATTGTAGCCTACATAACAGATCAATTGACCATGCTGAGCATCTTGGAGAGTTCCTGTGTCAGAAAGAGCTTTAAGTGATATTGTTGTCAGTCTCAGGCTGGGGCAGTTAGAGCCAAAGTTTTAACCCATGCAGGACTCTTATAATGACTTGCTGAAGTCTCTTTGTTACTTTTTGTGTGGATTAAACAAACAAGATGTTAATTAATGAGCCTTAAAGGTGCTGGTAGACAGATTTCCTCCTGTTTCTAGTCTTTATGTTAAGCAAAGCTAAGCTGTTGCTACGTATTTACTGTTCAGACATGAGGGTGGAATCCCCTGTTATATCCTTCATTAAGGAAGCAATTAAGTGCATTTGTGAAGAATGTGGAAATATTCTTTTCTTTTCTTTCCCCAGCACCGCACAATCCAAACACAGCCCCTGTTGTATTAACCAACACTGTGTACAACTTTGTATTCTGACACAAAATCTTTGTTTTCTTTGATAAAACCTCCTCACATCCACACTCCTCTCTTGTCTGGCTTAATTAACTGCAGAGTATCGACTGCACCTTTTTCAACATACACTGAGCATTTTGTCTGCAAGACCAGCCTCCAACCCTTCATCTGAATGCATATACAGTGTGTCAGCGTGTCAACGCCTGTGCTGGAAAGGGAAGTTCGACATGTTACAAAGTTCTGCTCGGAAAGATTTGCTGCCTTCAGTTGGACGTACCCTCAAAGCTCAGCAAGCTCTCATTATTTTGTCTGCCACTGATCCAAAATGGGGGCTTATGGTATATATCAGTGTGACACCCGGGGACGATGGCCCAGGGAGATTACTTGGCAGGTACATAACTGTGGCTCAAGTAATTGGGCTACAGGGGACATCTGTGAGTGACCAAAGTGAGTGAGGGTGGTAATGAGACGCAGCAGAGTTTGTGGCATTTACACACACGATACAATGTCAACCCAGTTGGTAACACAAACTGTGGCATCAAGGCACACAGTGGATGGAGTCTTCTCTCATGTTTTTTCCTGTTTTAAATTGTGTTTTTACTCTTCCGCTTGGGTCCAGAGATGCTGTTACAGTCCAATTAAGCGAGGAAATATAAGAGTGGGGGAAAACAAAAGGGAATGGCAACATCACGCTATTTAATAGGACATTGGGCCACCACAATCTGCATGGCGGCTTCACTGCTAATTGGCTCAGATTTTTCAACTGTCAAGAAATCTGCTAAGGAGATGCACTGTTCATTTCTATAAGATTGCATCACTGACGGACTCAGAGGGGGTGCAGGGGGGGCAATAATCCTAATGTCAGAAAAAACACTCGAAAAGTGCCCTTTTGGATGCCCCTATGGTAGACTAAACAGGATGTAGCCCCTTCTAGGGTGTCCTTGCAGTGGACAAAATGTGGTAAAGTGCCCTTTAGGGTGTCCTTCCTGTTGACAAAGCACGATACTTTTTGCGCACTGGTGCCCCACTGCACACAAGTGCCCTCTTACTATTTTTGCCCCTACTCGTCAAACAACCTGCATCCGCCAGTGAATTGCATGGATTATACCTGACTAAACCGACTTATTTAGGATTGTTTCAAGGCAACATATGTTATATACTGTTATCGACCAGATCAGCCCATGCTTTTCATGTATAATTAATAGAAAACAGTGCTGCTGTTGGTTGTAGTTGTACGCTTTGACATCAAGGGTCAAATTGCTCTAATGTGTGAACGACTGCTCAGTCATTAAACTCTGATCCCGACAGATATCACAGCGAGACGTTCCTGCCTTCAGTTAATCATGGCTTCTATGAGCTTGTACTATCTGTTCCTGGTTTGCGTCTCCTCACTGTGTGGCTGCAGGGCTCCCCGATGTGCTCTCATTTCCCGTGACATTGAAGTGAGGTTGATTTGAAATTTTAAATTGCCTGTTTTCATGAATGTAAATGGCTGTTTATGTTAGCCCCTGTGGTCGACTGGTGGCCTTTTCAGCGCGGGTGTTTCTCAGCTGTCCTCCTGCCCTCGCCACGCTGTCCTCCCTCCCCTCCCCACAACAGTGAAATGAATTCTGATCTGCAGAATGAATCTGCTCCATAACCATGGCTGACAGTAGATTTAGGTGACAGAGATTGCCATGGAATGTAGCACTGATTGGTTCATGCTGTGCGCTCTTTCAGCATCCCAAGCAGTAAATAACTGCTGTCCTGCCTCCCGTTCAGTTGAGGTTATTTCTACGGAGTTTACAGGCTTGGTGACACGCCACCTAATTAGCCCTGAGTGCAATTGTGGCACAGTGCTATTTATTTATTCATGGGCTATGGTTTACATAATCCTCATGCTAATGTAATCATTTGGTGTCCATTTGAGCCTCGTGGATTTTCATTCTGGAGGAAAAAAAACAGCCCATCAGTATTGAAATAGAGTGCAGCTTCACCATGGGAGCAAAATCTGCACTCAGAGTGGCCTCCTGTTATTTGCACTGACGTTGCCCTCTGTGGGACCGAGCGAACCCAAACCAAACCAGGAGGCTGCACAGCCCATCGCTTCCATCGTCCTTTAGATCCCTGATTTGCTCAGCTGTTTTCTCTATTTCGGCTGGAGCCAGTACATACATCAAGGACCCCCCCAATAAAAGCGTGTTATCAGAAGCTGCAGCTACTCATCAAGGATTAAATGAATTATGCTCCTCAGTGCTCCACAGTTCTTCATCAGTTATCTATCTTTCAGAGGATGACACCAAGGTCTTTTGGGGTTTTTGTCCCAAAAAGAGACATTTTACCCTTTTGAAAAATGTGCCACAGTCTTGGTAAAAGATAAATCAAAAAAGCACTGTTACAAAGCAGACAATCTGTTTCTTCTGAAGTATGAATAAGCAATGTCAGTTAAAGATTGCTCTTAAAAATGAAAATGCGTTCATTGAAATACAGCTTTTTATTGGCAAATCAATCGACCACGCTCATTATGTGTACACATCTTGTAGCCTCATGGAAAGAGAGTAAGATGGCAAAAGGTTAACTTTTTGGCCTTTATTGGGAGAAAACCCTCAAAACTTTCACTCCTTAAATGCAGTTCAGACCCTGTGAGGTTAGAAAAATGTCAGTCCCTGCAAACACATTGCAAGATTTTATTTCAACAACCTGTTTCTTATCTCCTTGTGTCACACTGGTAACTCCACACAGCAGCAATATTTTCTACACGCCTGTCATATTTTCACTTGTCTCTTATCTTAAACGTGTTTTGTTTATGCATTTCTCTTCTCTGTTCTACCTGCAGGCACCACACGGCTTCCTCGAGATGGGGAGGTGCCAGGAGTTGACTACAACTTCATCAGCGTGGGAGACTTCAGGATCCTGGAGGAGAGTGGACTTCTGCTGGAGAGCGGGACTTATGATGGTGGGCATCAGTGCAGTGTGGAGAAAATGACGAACCTGCTTCTGTGTGTGTGTGTGTGTGTGTGTGTGTGTAGCTGCATGCATTTATGCACAGGATTCACCCTGACAGCTCTTTATAATGGAGTGAGTGTAAGCTCAATATTCACAGTCATTATGACTTACAGTCTGCCTTAGTGAAATGTGACAAGCGGGACGAAATGTATTGATCAGTGAAACATGATTAAAGACTTGTTGGAAGTGACAGTCAGATTAGCAGCGATAGTGGCAACCCTGCTATTCAGTCTCCACTCTGTGTAGAAAGGGCCACAGAGGGATGAAGAATGGCACTTTGTATTGAAATAGAAGTGAAAACAGAAGAAGATGAGGAAGAAGATGAACAGTGGTGCAACTCGGTGTTCATTTAGACAAGAATTAAGATTCAACCTAAGTCTCTTACCAAATAAATTCAACTGGTTTAGTGTCACAATGAATTTAGTCTTCTGTAAATTTTATTTTAGTCAAGATTTAGTGCTGATTCACATATGCAGTGTTTAGTGGACCTAAAGAAATTCTCAGACAGCATGCAGTTTGTTTGTGTAGGTGTGAAAACAGCAGTCGAGCTCAGGAGCAAACCAAGATGCTCCAGTTACAAATGAACTCTGGTATGGTATTAGCAGAGAAATTGGACTAAACCAGCAACATTTTTGGACTTAACCAGCTCCTGTAGCCAGCTACGCTGTGCATTATGGGCTGAGGATGACTTTGTAAATAAACAACACAAACATGAACTGAGGGTTGACCTGGAGCAGCCACGAAATACATTGCAGTCTTGATATTTGGGCAGACGACATAGCCCAACAGCTAGAAATAACACAAATCATACAGTGTTCAACATGTTCAGCAAACAACTGAATTAGAGGGGATTTGACCAATGAAGTGAATGACAGCTCCCACATGGCTTTATACATTTTGGTTCACTGGGAATTTCCTGTGTGAGAAACCAAACCAAAGGGAAAATGCAGATGAGTAGTAACCCATCCGCTGATTCGAACCAAATAAACCAAACTACAGGAGTGAAAACACCCTTTGTGGGTGGAAAACAGTTTTAATTTTAGTTCAATTTCTGCTAATGTTCATTATTTTCTCACAGTTTCGTGTTACTCTTTCTACAGAAAAATATTTCCTCCGACTGTGAAAGCTTGTGTTCAGTCAACTAGGCAGAGAATGTGTCCTTGACTTCCCTTCCATAATTCTTTCACACCATATAAATACAAGTGCCTTAAGTTTGTTAGAGTGCTTTGCAATCATATATTCTATGTAGGTGGTTTTTATTTTTTACAAATAGCTGAAACTCAACAATCCTCTTTGACTTCTGCATATTTGGTTGCTTTGTTGCCCCCCAAAAATTCACATTTTTTTTACACAAACGATGGTCTTCCCCCCACGCTAACACTGTTTTTGTGCCAAAACTCAACTAAATCTTAACCACAACGACAGAGGTATCCTACTTGGAACACTGAAACAATAATATCATATCTGTACATCACTGACAAAATTCCAGTGTTTCATATTAAAATATCCCTAATTTAGGGTTAAAAAAAAAAACCAAAAACTGCCTGCCATTTACATCCAGAAATAACTGGTATATTATGATGGTTTTGCAGGTGCAAATTCTTATTTCATCACAGACATTTAAACAGTGAATCACAAGGTTATTACCATAGCTTACATTTAAAAGGTGCTAAAACTAATTCTTCATACATACAAAAGGCAGACAGGCTGTACTTGTTAAAGCAGTGTTTCACTGTAAACTATTTTTTGTGTATCATTTACTCACTGTTAGATGTCTTGAATTAAGGAATTTTTTTTCCTTCTAGCGTTATTCCACAATAAACAGATTTTTTCTAAAAGTCTGAGTCACTCACTGTAGCTGCTTTTGCTTGCAGTCTATGGAGATACAGTTTGAAAACCTCAAAACCATCTAAAAAACGTCCAACCAAAACTAGGCTAGTCCCGGTCCGGCTGAGGTGTACACATGTTGGAGTGATTTACCTTCCAATCACATTATCCGGATGTATTAGTCCAACGTTGAGAAATTCAGTTTTGTACGATTTCAGTGTAACATGTTCACATGTATTTTAAAAGTCCGGTTTTAGCCGGACTAACACAATACATGGATTTTCTTTAACATTATGTAAATGCACTGAATGGTGCGCAGATATATTCAGTTTAATACAGTTCAATTCAATTCAATACATTCAATTCAATACATCTAAAGTTGAGTAATCCATACACAAAAAATAGTTTTGTAGTGAAATATTGCTTTAACATAAGGTCTCTTGAATTCACCAAAAACTCCTGAATTACAGGATGAGAACCTTCTCACCAAATCATTTGCAGCAGTCCAGTTACACACAGACGCTTCAGCCTCTGCTCTCCGAGCACGTCTTTGTCCGCACTCACTAATATGCAGCAGACAGAGTGTAAGCATGCAAGCAGCTGCAGCACCTGATGGTGACCTTATGTAAACCAGTCGACCTGCTGATACCTCTGGCTGGCTGCACTGTCACACATCAGGAGGTCCAACTTGTGTTCTTGTTCTCAAGTCATGCTTTATTCATGGGATAAACCAGCCTTCTTTTCCTCCATCGCACAGACAATACAGCCAGCTTTGCTTCATCACAATTATCCAAAACTTGAACTTATAGAGCTTATTAAAGTACCTAAACTCCTCTCTTCACTTGTTACTGTTAAATAACGCTCTTATAAATGCTCATTTGACAGCATGTGACTGCAGCAAACATGCCAGTGGCGACTGATATTTTACAGTATACTGTACAAGACAAGCAGGGTCCATGTTCTTTTCAGCAAGAAGTTTACACAGCGAGGGATCTTTTAGCTTGGCGAACAGCTGGAGTATTCACCATTTCACTTTATACTACAATGGAGCATAAGCACTTGCCCTACATTCAGAGGTCTTGGAAAGTCAGACCGTTGCTGTGTATTTGTGTCACGAGAGGATTGGAACGGGGGATTTCTCTCACATTTCGCAATGATTATGGCAATAACATGATAATCTGCCCGCTCCCTTTAAGCTTATTCTTTTTCTTCCTGCAAATCCAGGCTGTTGTGAAAAGGGAGAGGATTTCTCTAAATTCTTTATGGGCAACCTCTGGTCTCGTGAATGGACCCTCTCTGCACTATTCTTTCATTCACATTCAGCTGCGTCTTGCGCTTCCTGTTGGAAGGCGAATTAAAAGATAAAGTCAAATCCTCAGCCAAAGAGAAAGTGCCTTATGGCTGAAAGTAGCTGTCTCCGGGTGTGCGCGGGTGTGTTTCTGCATCTGTGTATTTATTGTTTGTGCATTTTTGGATGGTGAAATGCACGTTTTGACCTGCAAGGGTTGCCTGTTCGGGCAGGTTCTCCCGACAGTGTCTGAACCCTGTGATAAAGTGTTTGCCCGTCTCCCCACCCCTCTTCCTTGTAAGCACGGTCGCCGTATACACACACAGACACGGACACGGATACAGGCACAGGCACATACCAAGTGAACACACACTTGCGCATCTGTACACACAGAGCAAATCCCGTCCCTACTCGTGTCGAGATAGATCATTTAAGAACTCAAAGATCAGGTTTCAGGAGCTGCCAAGTCGCCCACAAGCTGTCCTTCATCTCTGAGCTGAAGCCAGGTGGGATTTACACCATTTATAGAGAGGTTGACTGTGGGTAGAGAGGCAGAAATGGAGAGCAAACTGAAGAAGAGCACATAATAGCGAGAGAGAGAGTTGATATAGAGGCGTGCTGAGCTCCTCAGCTCCCAATGGAAACCCTCTTTGCAGTGGACTGCCTTGGCTGTGCACAGATGTGTGGATTAGCCTCTCAAAACTTGGAAATTTCAGTATGCTTTCCCTATGAGAGAGAACTGAACACTGTGATAGTGACTGCCCCCCCTTTCTCTAAAACCCAGTCAGCACAAGCTCTGCATGGCTACTGTGGCAGAGAGTGTTGATCTCTCGGCAGCACAGTAAAGTCAAAGAGAAGCTGGAAGTAATTGGATTGAGGAGTGGGATTTACTCTATTTGGTTGTGCTTGAAGTCCATCCCGTTTTTTTTTTTTCTTTGAAAAGAGGAAAATAAACAAGGTCAGGCTTCCTCTTGTATTGCCCACATGGGTAGTATTTCTTCAGTGAAGAGCTCGTGAATTACCTTCAGTTTGTAAGTGTACAGCAAGTGAGTTGTACTCAAGGTACTGAGCTAATGGGATTCTTACCTAATCATAATGGTCTTGCTAATCGTCCCAAAAGACTTGCCTGACTGCTCATTACGTTAATGGTTCATGTATAACGTTTTTTCTCTACCGAGAAAATGTTTTGTGGGAGTCATTTAATGCATCATTCACATATTTTAACTCAAACACTCTCTTCTTCAGTCATTCTGCTGACCATGACTGTGCTTATCCCCTTTCCCCCCTCTGAGGAAAGGCTGATCTGAGGTCAGGACGAGACACACATACATGCCAGACAGGGTAACACTGTTTCCATGGGCTTACTATGCTGGGTTGAGTACATGCTGGCTGCTCCAAGCTGGTCCTGAGGGTCCAAGGTTTCCTGCTAAGCACACACATCAGCCATCTGTGCCAGGCGCTGAGATCGAGTCTTTCTGGGCTTTTGGTCCCTCCTCAGTCTCGGCGCCTCTGAGGTTCAGGTTGGGTCACTCTCTAAATGCAGAACGGAGCAGCCAGACAAGAGGTGAATAGTAAGGTGCGCTGAAATGCTAGACTGGAGGGACGGCTGCCAGCAAATAAAATTCTGTATATTCTGAATCATCTCTGCTGCTGTAATCTTATTTGAGCTGTTTTCATTGACATGCATTTATACATTTATGTTTTAGCTTCCTATACTCAGTTAAGGTACAGAAATGCCAAATTTGGTGATGACGGATCTTGACTCAATGGAACACCCCACACACCAGCGAGTGGGCGGTGCAGTATTCAGGTTGGATGGGCGTACTGCGATTTGGGCGGTGCTTGATTTTGGCTCAGATCTTTTAAAGATGGCGAACCGGTCACAAACTTTCTCATTTTTCAGGTAAACAGTAGATTAACTTATGTTTCTAAAACATTTTAAGAGAGAAATAGGCATTGCAGTAACAGAATCTTGTTTCTTATTTGATCAGCGCTGCCTGCTTTGACAGTTTGACCACACTTTCTTGAGTCCCCTATGTTGCAACGGATGTACCCATCATGCACTGCGCGGCCGGATCACCTCCTGTACATAGAAAATGAATTGGATCCGTCGACTTAACATACATCAACGGATTTGGTGTGTCTGTACCTTCAGTGTTATTGCCCTTGATTTTATGTATTTTGTTGTATGAATTAGGGCCAACCAAATTATCAGTTTGCCAATATTATCTGCTGATATTGGCCTATTGCAGATATATCTGTTTTGGCATATATGTTCTCTGATATGTGCTGATATTAAAGCTGATTTTTTTTTTAGTCCTGTAGAAAATGCTTGGACTAGTG
>JAQFJA010000012.1:6339469-6352584 GCA_029874485.1 Naso brachycentron | reverse complement strand
TCTCAATCCATATAATTTATGTCAGATCTTTCGGATGCGAGAAAAACCCATTTCTCTGCTTGTTATGAAGCTGAATGCAGATGTCCCAACTGTTTTGATTGAGTGTGTGAGAGTTTTTCCAACTTAGATGTCTTCTTTAAACAGTCTGGCAGAGTTTCATGTCCTGGAAATATTCTTTATGTATCTGTCTGCAAGATGTGTGTAGACTGATACATAAATTCGACTACTCGACTTTCCATCACCATCAGGTCAACAACCAAAATAAATCAATTACAAAACCATAATTATATAAACTAGTATTCGAGTAAGATTTTAAATGGTATTTTGATATAACTGTGAAACTATATACTTTCTTTATAAAGACTGAAAAAAATGACAGCACAAAAATGCTTAAATTTACCGCTATCAGTCCTGATAGTATTTAGAAAATTGTTGGGCAAGACGTTCCTTTTTGCAGTAGCCTATTTCTGTTGGGGGACCCTTCCACTTTGAAAATAGTAAATTCCTCAGTAAGTAAAAAATGTGTCTAGACTGCTGTCATCTTGGGTAGGAGATTGCTGGTCCAGCAGTGGAAGTCAGCTCAAACACCATCGATCACAGACTGGTATAATCAGCTCACCAAGGTGGCAGCCTATAAACGAATATCATTTTCTCTGTTTTGTATGATGAAGGATTATTATTTCAAATGGGAGAGATTTTTTCAACATATAACAGTGAGAACTGAGGCCTAGCCAACTTTCATAGTTTGATAGGCACTCATACCAATTTTAATGATTTTACTAACTTGAATTAATTTCCACACAATCTTTTTTTGTTTTTTATTTTGGATGCCTATTTTTAAACTTTGGTTTTCTTAACTAGATTACATCCTTGTCTTGTTTTGTTTTGTGTTTGGTTGTGATTTGTTTATGCCAGTCAGCTTGTTGCCTGTTGCTGCTGCTAGATTGAACGTACTCTTATGCCTTAAAAAAGGCCAATGAAAAGTTTATCACCAAAATTAACCAAAATCAAGCAGCATTTCTATTCCCCTGCTGCTTCTGCTCCTGCCTCAATTTTGCAAAATATGGCTTCAGAGGTTCCCTGGCATCACTCTGGCCTCAACTGGATAGAAATTTGATCCAAGAAACGCACTTTCTCCACCCTCCACACCTCTCACACCCACTCCAATATGGATTATCAAAGTACAGCATCGGTGTACAGCAGCCTGTGGAATTATAGTCTTGATACTTCACTCTGCCTTTTTTACCATGTATTCAGTCGTTACTAAAGCTGAAAGAGCAAATTTTCCTCTTTGGTTGCTCACCATTGTATCAGGCTTTCAGGGACGTGAATGAGCAACGTCTTCTGTAGAACAGCCAATAGGAACACGCGCTCTTTGAAATTACCTGTGATTGGCTGAAAGAGTTCATCACAGTCTGGATTTTCTAAAGCCTGAATACAGAGCCAAGGAGAGGTGCAGAGGTCGAGAGTTCTTTCAGACCACCTGAATTACAAAATGCTGAAAGGTTATTATGGAATTTTTGCCCAAAGAAGCTAAAAATAAACCGCCTACCTCAGTTTTAAAGTTACCAAAATTTACTGTAAGGAAGAAACTTATTAAAGTTTGGTTCACTTCATTTAATGTGGCTTCAGAAGTTAATCAGGAGTTTTTGTTGTGACACAAGTTGCACAAATAAAGGGGCTGTTCTATTTTTTGTTAACTTGTTCAGCCCCATAAATGGCTCTCGACTGTTTTCTGCATTAATGAAAGCATCATTCATGGGTGTTTTCATGATTTAATATCCTGCTGCTCTTATAGAATCTAAACACGAGCGTTATGTTCTGAGGAATGTGACATTGGAGCCTGGTTCTCTAGGGTTAAACATGCTCTGCAACTCTACCCTCTTTGAAACAACAGACCGCTGACCCCTGTATCTTGACCCCCCCACACACACAACGCACCCCCTCCCCTGTCGTTCCTGTCACAGCGATTAATAGCAGAGCCCAGCCCATTCTTCTCCCTTGGCAGAAAAGCAACTGGATCTCATGGTTTCAATCAGGCCTGTGGACGCAGCACTTACTTCACCCAATGCTGGCTGGCTGCAGCCATCATCCAACCCAACCCTGAGGCCACTAGAGCTCCTTATCGAACGCATGATGCCTGTTTCTGCAGACCACAATCAGGAAACATGACATGTGTTTTCAATTTGGAACATTATATCACCCCCCTCACACACACACACACCCACGCACACACACACACACACACACCCACACATCCCAGCATACACACGCTCTTTACCACCCGCTATAATTCTGATGTCTTTTGCTTTACCTTGAATGAGCCTGTCTGATTTGAGTGTGTGCAGGTAGACTGTTTGGGGATCCTGTTGCAGAGTGAGTCAGATCTGGGCGTCAGTGGCTTAAAGGCTAAACACTGATTTTCTCCAGAAAGGCTTTACGACAGGATGTAGTTTTCAAAAATCTGCCAGTTACTTGCACACACATGCGGCAGTGGTCATTGAGGCCATTAAGATGCTGAAATAGGACTAGAGTTCTCTTAATGTGTAAAAAATGTTCTCTGCATGCTTGCAAATTGACTTTTTACAGCAGTGTTGCTGTCTGATAGCTACTCAGGCTTTGACTTCCCTTTGCCTTCCATGCATCTAATATCCCCTTTCCACTAAAATTAACAGGTCAGCCCATTAAAAATCTGCTACTAACAACATTCCCACTTCCTGCAGGCAAGGCAGCCCGCCTGGATGAAAGAGTGCGCTGTATTGTGTGGAAACATCGCTGTGATGTGTGAGACAATGCCTGTCAACTTTAATATTAACTATGATTAATGACAAATGCAGATATCATAAATTAATATAGGTGTCGCACTTGTAAGAGTTAGATCTAGGTGGAAACACTCCACAGTACATTTGTTTTTGCTCACAGCTTGTATGAAAGTGGAGGTTCTCAAATCGTCATTATGTCAGAACCAACGCGATATAGCAATATTGTAAACAACTGCAGACTGGAATATGAGTCATGAGCACTATAAACTGTTGTGTCACAAAATAACCTGTGCGTGCTGAACTCTTCTGCCCACAGCTACAGAGCAATCTCTGTATGTTGGATGATCTGGCTGGATTATTACTTGTTTAAATTGATTGCAGGGAGAGAGAGGGTGGTGTGCTGGGTGAGCTAGGTTGATTTTTAACGAGAGAGAGAGAGCGGCACACTGTACTGCTAACTTAAGTTTGTCTCAACAGAAACGCTCTGGGTTCATAGAGACACAAGTCAGGCAGTAATCATTTTCAAATCTATGTCTGTTAGTTGACTTCTGTAATTGTGAAGTCCGTCAGAAATTGAAATCCTGCACCACGCCTGGACGACATGATGCACCAGATGAAAAAGAAAAAGAGAGGGACTGAGTAATATGTCAGAAATGAGCATGTTTACCCATTTCTTAAGTTTATATTAACAGCCGAGGAGAGGTGAGGTGAAGTGAAAAAAACTTGCATCTACTGCAGGGTCAATTGACCCAGGTGTAAATGGTGAGTGTACCCCTTCCCATTGCACACAAAATCGATCTTAGCTGGTTAACACAGGTTTTTTGACCAGTGGAAAAGGGGTGTAATTTATAGATCAGCAGCTAGATCGTCAGCCCAGCTCATTGTAAATAGAGTTTAAAGTACAGACTCAGAGGCTGGAAGAAGTTCAAAGACGGAGCTGTGAAGAGCTGAGCGGAAAGGCAGCCTTTCTTCTATTAGGACAGGATGACAAACACCATCCCGAGTGAGTGAGGAGCTCGAGTGTGTGTGTGCACCCAGATGTCCTCCTGCCATTGTGGCACACTCGACACAGGGATTCAACTTGGCTCACTCTGTGCAACATTCTTCGTGAGAGGAATGAGTGCCGTGTTGTTGACATTGTTTCAGTGATTCTTTGGTGCATCTGTTACTTCAATGGATGCTACTCAAACAATGATTTACATAATTACATGCTGTGGGGTTGGCAGCGAGGTTAGTCTGGGTTTGCTGCTTAACTAGAGAGCCTCCTAAAACCACTTCACAGCACAGGCAGAGCTTTAAGTGTTTTCTGAAAAAGTACAGTTATGAGATATTTAGGCAGAAATCTGTCCAAGGATTCGACATTCAGGTCATTTCACTGTTAAAGTAAACTGAGCATCTTTCACTCTTTGTTCACTGCTTCATCTTAACAGTCTGCATGTCTGCCGAATATTCTCAATGGGGGTTTTGCCCCCCTGTGTTTCTGATCATCTCCTGTTTAGCCTCTGCTACCGTGACCCTCCTCTCCAGGTTGTCTGGGTAACCGTTACGCTTGCTAACATCTGTGAATCGGCTCTGACCTCATCACATGAAAGTTGTACAGTTAGCCCATCTCTCCTCCACTTACATAACTCTGCCCTGCTCCCAACTTCAGGGTTGACAACACAATTCAGCAACAGAGACTTTTGTCTGACTCATGAGGCAGATGCTTCATCCTGTGAGATATAATTAAGCTTAAATGGCCTTTTTCTTTGCTCTGTTTTTCATCTGTGTAATATCTGATATCCGCTCAGTCGCTATTCATCTTTTTTGGCACGCTCACACGCCATAGCTAATGTGTCACATGTTTTGAGTTGCCTCGTCTTGGAAACTTGAAATCATCAGAGAAACATTATTTGGCTCATCAAGAGTTTCGTCTCTTTCCTCTCAAAGCAGAATAAACATTTTTGCTGGCTCTGATGCCTCATCTATAGTTTAAAATGATGCCAAGTTAGTGTCATTTAGCCGCCTCCTACTGCTGGTGATCTCATTCATATAAGCTATACCCCATGAGCAAAACAGGAGGTTTGAATTAAGCAATCCAGTGTGTGATTCATTTCCAGCCACAGCAGAGAATTGCACATGATGGTATAGCTGTATGAAATTGTCTGCTCTTTTTTTTTTTTTTTTTTGGACCTCCTGGACTTTCCTTGTGTGCATTTCGTTCTGAACCCAGATTATGAATCCAAAAAGTTTTAGAGGTGTTTTTTTCTCCTCCTGCCTGCACAAGCAAAGAACTGTTATGTTATATAATCACACATGCAGACTGATCTAATCTTAACACCTCAGCACGCCATTTATGCATTTGGAGAAACAAGATCACTGGTCTTTGACTCATTTGGTTTTATATTCCAGGGGTTCCCAGACTTTTCCCACCCGTGACCCCCAAAATAACGGTGTCAGACACTGGGGACCCCCATCGACTCTGGAGGTGGCATGTAATGTTGTGCACAGCCACGCACGTGCACTATTAGGCTTCTGCAACACAGGCATCAATACATCACAAAAGAACAACAGCCTTGCGGCCATAATATTGTTTTAAAGTAATTTAAGGAAAAATGTAAGAATATAATTAGAATTTTTACAATAATGGGTAAAATGTAAAATTTTAATTTGTTTTAAAAATGTATTTGTTTTTTGGAAGGCATCTTGTGGCTTCTCCCCTCTGTGTCTTGGGACCCCCCCCCACTTTGGCAACCACTGTTGTAATCGACTAAATTCAGTGTGTAAACTTCATCCTTGGCTGTCAGGGAAAAATGCTTAAAGATAAAAAGAAGTATCATACCAGATTGAATTTTGTGATTTTTTTTCAGTGATAACAAACTTCAACTTGAATTGGCTGCACTCAACTGATTGTTGAAGAATGATATGATAATATTGTGACTGGACGATAGATGAAATCAGATAAACCAGATAAACAAATCTTAAATTGGTTCTTACTGTACAAAGAGCTCAGCCAAGTGAGCCCCACGTCGTCTCCACACACAGATTAACATCATTAGTTCTCCCTGATGCCTCACTAAAACCCTGACAATGTCAGCGCAGCCACGTTTAAAACGCACATTAAGAACCAAACTCCACACCCTCCTCTCACGCACACTACAGCTGGCCTCACTTTGCAACCAGCTAAATATAAATACACACATTTCTCACAGTCCTTAAGGATGATGGGAATCAGGTCAATGGAATAGCAAACATATCCCCAGAGGTTCACCAGCTCTTAAATACTGAGCATGAAAACTTGAAGAGAAAATTCATAAATTTCTGTAAAGGTCTGTAAATTCAGAAGTTTGAGAGATTTTAACTTCAAAACATGATTCAAAACTGCTTCCATATAATCACAGAACTGTTCTCTCTAACACGATCCCTTTGTTTGCCGAGCTTTCCTCCAAAGTGATGTTGATCTGTCGGCATATTGAGGAAAAAACATGATCACGCACTCCTTTAAACATATAAAGTCTCATATGTTTTTGTTTTGAGTGTGGAGATAGTGTGTTAGCATTCCAGAGAGTAAAAGGGTTGTAGGGTTAAAACCTGGATTCAACTCAAAGACCATTCAAACAAACACTCCTCCACCCCGACCCCACCCCTTCTGGCCCTCCCTCCCTCTGCTGGCCATACGATTTCTGAAAGTTGACCCTCTTTTGCATTGAGCATTTTTTGAGTACTTACCATTTAGGAGTGAGGCGATGAGCAGCAACGTGAAAGCCAGCAGTCTACATGGCCCGTTTGTTCTCAGTGCAGATGATGCTGCCATTCTGGCTCTGAGCGCGCACACGTCCAACGGGTGTGAGTGAAAGACTGAGAGAGAGAGAAGGGTGAAGCTGGTGGAGCCTGAGCACTTTCGGGTTTCCTCTTACCCAGAGCGGGACAGGGTGGATAAAGCACCACTTGTGCTGTGTCAGTTTTTATATAGCCGCCCCCCCTTCTCCTCCCATACTGAGGCCCAGCCCTACACCCTGTACTCCACTGGTTACTTTAACCCTTCCTCTGTGCCCCCACCCACCTACAAGAAGCAAGGCCGACGAAGAGGAGGAGGAGAATGGGGTCCTGTTGGGATGTTGTGTGTTTTCACAAGAAAAAATGTGCCGCATGCTTTAAATACCAATTAATATTTATACTTACATGAACACTAAACTTGCATTTGGTAGCTTGAATTAAGCATGATTAAGCTGCTGCATGTGTGATGTGTGTTGCACAATGCAGGATACATTTTGTTGATCGTTGCTCATTATTTTATGCTTTGCTCACACTGGGGTGCAGTTTACATGGTGCAAGTTTTCGCATCAAATGAAACACTCGGAATCTTTTGAAACCGCAACCTTCTTCCCGACTGTGTAAACTGGCAAGCGGAGTGCCTGTGAACGCGGTGACTACGCTAATGCTAATGCTAGCGCAAATCAGTGCATTCTGCTCTAGCCATTACCAAACTCTGATTAAACACTCCACAGTGCACTCAAAGCAGGTCGAATGTGACGACAGTCTATTGAGGCAATTTAAGTGTTCGTAGCATACTTGAAGAAGTTAATCTATGGCTGAAATTATTTCATTTGTGGCTGCTTAGGGCTTAGCAGCAGCAGGAAGTTAGCAACTTCGGCAGCTCTGATGGTTTGTCATTACAAACTTGTACCGCCGACTACTGGCCTGACATGCATACTACAGAGCTTTCGGTTGTTTGTGTAAATGCAGACATATTTTGAAGATGCAAAGGAAAGACCTTCCCATTTTTAGTGGGGCTGCTTCCACGTAAATGTGGCCTGGGTTGCAGTGTCTGCTTGAGCTGTGCACCCTGTCTGGACGTGAGCAGTAATCCACTACACAATGAAAGGTGATGGCTGACAATGGGCAGTGACACTCGGGTCCTTAATAGGCTTAGGAGATAGACCGTGGAGCAGAATATCATACTCGAAACAAAAGGGTCATCCACTGTTATGCTAATGCTATTAATCCATTTCAGTGGCTTGAAGTCCCCCCCACCACCACCACCACACCTCTTAGCAAGGCCATCAATCAACAGCAGCCGTCCTGCTAGTGAAGACACCACAGGATCCGTTTAAACCTTTCACACATCCGCAGAGTCCCAAAAGCACCCAGCCCCCCTCCTCTGCAGCCTGAGGATCTCTGCTTAACTTTTGTTAGCTCTTTACCAGCAGTTCTCATGCTCTCTGTAAATCTCACATCTGGAACCACTGCTGAAGGTATGCTAAATGACTTGTTAAAAAAAAAGAATAAAAACCCACCCTCCCAGACAACAAGAAGAAGCAGCAACAGCAAGTGTGGAAAAGTAAACTGGACCACAGCTTCACCTAACATGCTTGGGAAACGCTCTTGTAATTTGATACTGGTCCCAGTGCCCGTCGTCCCCCTGTCCCAGTTCTGGCCCTATCCCTCCCCCACATCACCCCATTTCCTCCTTATTACCCCTCCTTCCCCCTTGCCAGACCCCTGTCAAACATTGAGCTAAAAACAGCAGGGCACTGAGGTGGCCAATTGGCTCCTCACTGTGACTCGAGATGAGCTTTGCCGAAAACCCTAAGAGAAAAATCAGTGGTGTGCCCATTACAGCAGCCACAGCTGGACAGCAGCAGTCATATCACCTCAGTAAAACATTCATTAGACTGTTAGCTAGTTAAGTATTTCTGCTACTTGAGTTCTTGTGAATCACAGCTTCTTGTCAGATGGCAGGAAGGTGCAGAACAGACCGTTTAACCTTAACAAAGGGCAGCAGGACAGAAACTGGCAGTGTTGTTTTCTTTTTTTTGTTTGGATAGTTTTCCTTGTTCCTTTTGGTCTTTCACTCTTGCACAGAGCTAATTTTTCATTCGTATTGTTGTTCATGAAATGCACAATATGCAATTTCTCTTCCTAGATGTCTCTTAATTAAATCCATGTAATCAAAAGACATTATGAAGTAGAGTGGGATCATGGGATTTGTTTATTTACACTTTAAAGGACCAAACCAGTGTTCCTACATGTTATTGTCTCTGTCAACATTGGCCACATAGATTACTTAAACTCTACCCATTTTTCCCTAATAGCTTTATCTATGAGATATGTTGTTTGTTTACATTTTGTTCATATTCAATAAACGTTACAGAAAGTACCTGAAAATGTGTGACGTTAGTTCAAAAGAATGTCTGTGTCAAAATCCTTCATCATGCTAATATTCCAGCTGAAGGCAGCACTTGGAAGGAACTATTTTTCCAGGCGTAATAACTTTGGTCTCTACGGCTCCTGGCCCCCTTCTCTCTCTCTCTCTCTCTCTCTCTCTCTCTCTCTCTCTCTTGCTCAGCGATTTTTGACCAAATAAACGCAGAAATTCTCTTTAGAAGGGTGAATTACTTATAGCTAGCAACTTTCACGTGTCCTATAGTATTTATATACCCTGTTTCATACAGTCTGAGATCTACTAAAGTAAACACATGGTCCAATTATAACAACATTTGTAGAAGACAGGGCCAATCTTTGTAATTTTAACTTTGTAATGCGTCAGTGTTACATGTAAGTTTAAATCTAGAAAATATGTAATTTTTTAAATTCTACATAAAGTTTTAGCTTTTGAGTCATTGTAACTTCAAGGTAATAGTAAAATTGCCAAATTGCAAAATGTTTGCAAGTACAGTAAAACCTCCCGTCATTTAACGCCTGGCCTCCTCATGTTTGTCTTCCTTTGTGACAGTGTTTGGTCTCCAGTGTCACATAGAAGCTCGTCATGGTCACTGAGCAGGAAACCAACACAGACAATGCATGCATTAAGTAAGCGCATTCCTCCTTACAGTCCTTACAGAAAGCCAGTCTGGAAAACATTTCTGCCACTTGCATCCTGTGATTTAAAGCCTGTAGGCCGGCCTTCATATGGCTTTATTTGTTTTTTGTGTATTGACTGTTCTGCACATCTGGTGCAGCTTACAGAGGTTGAAAACAGCCTCCTTTTCCCGCTTAGCTGCTGCACTGTGTCTCCAGTAACAGTACATTGCAATCATCATGTATCTGCTGGTGTTGTAGATTATTTCTGACAGCATTGTGTATTTTGGTTGAGCTTACAAGTGTGTTTTAACCAGATTTGCGGCTTGTGCGTTTTAGTTCAATGCATTGTGTGCATACACCTCTGAGCATGTCGTTAAATGCTTTCTGAAAAGTACGCTGGAGTGTCTCTGGAGAATATAGGCAGCCAGGCTCAATATCAAAAGAAAAGCATTGTGCTTTTGTTCTTGCACTTTCTCACGAGGAGTCCCCTTTAGATTTACCCTATACTTTAAAAACCACAAAAATCCTGAGCTGCTGCCAAACACTTTGTGAACATGCTTTTTTTCTTTGCATGCATGCTCTGTTTTTTCTTCTTTATAGTCGGTGCATATGCATCCATACATGCACACCTGTTTCTGATCTCAGACAGAAAAAACAAAACAAAGCTTATGGTCCATCAGTAGTTTTGTGGACAAACTGCTGAAAAAAGAACCAGATGACTGTCCAACCTGTTTACAGCCTGAAGCATTAAAACAAAGTCATAATGAGTTTACACCACAACCATTTTTCCAGGCCATTTATTTGACTCTATCCTGTGTGCTGGAAATTGGCTAATTTGGTTTCTTTAAGTCCCTCCAAGGAACTTTAATATGATGCGGATTGTAGCGGCACATGTTGACAAAGTATCACTGCTTTTGTGAAACAAAAAAAACATGCCACTTACTTGCACAAAACCAGTTTGACCATACACACAAAATATTGAAATTATCTGAAGAAAAATCTCCTCCTGCTTCCAACCATAGATAGTAAAAAAGAGCACAGCAGATCGATCATGCTCATAATCAACAAATCATAAAGTGTTTCCGCTGACTGAGCCACCGGGCAAAGACATTGTAAAAGACAGGATAATAATCTCCAATCTCCTCGCCAATGGTCTCATTTGCCGATGTAGGTAAAATGTGAGAAATGAGTGTTAAATTTAAACTGCTTCATAACGGTTAAAAGCTCCTTGTAGAAACTTGGCTTCGGCAAAATATCAAAATGTAATATCACAGTATCACTCAGCCCAAATACTGTGATAGACAATATTATTGTCTTGGGGGATTTGTGGTGTTGGCTTATTTAGTCGTTACCTGCTTGTGGCAAAAACAACATGTGGCTTCATTCAAATCCTTTGGCTTGACATTTTCTCCAGCTTTAAACCGGAAATATTGCCAATTTGGCAAGTCAGTGTTCTTCTAAACTAGGTCCACTATGTTAAAGTACTGCATGCCTACATCATGTCAATTAACCTGTAATAACCTCTCCACCTCATTAAATAGCAACATGCGTTGCCTCCACCATCACAGCAGCTCCCGTGTGTTTTCCTTTCAAAATAGAAGCAAGAAGATGCAGAGACAGCTGTTTGATATTTACTATTGTGAAAAATATTGCAAATGATGGCAAAAATCGCAATAGTCAATAATATCTAATATTGACCCAAGTCTAGAAGGGGCTTAAAAGAACTATTTAAATTCTCAGTTTATGTAATTAAACACGTCCTTTTCAAACATTATTACCGTCACTACCGACATACTCATATCACGTCATTTGCGTTGGCATTCATTTTAGGCAATACCTCCACTAGATAGAAGTTCAGAGTCAAAAGTTTCCCTTTTTATTTCTGCATTGTACTCAGTAAATTAAGTAAAATAAAGTTCCTGTTACCATGACAAACAAAGCAAACAAGCTGGGGGCGATTGTTATCGTGTACTTACTAGTTGTGAGGCAGTTACACACATCATGACGTGGATGGAGAATTTTATTCACTTGACTTCTTCGTATCCCTCTCTTTTTATTCTTCTTTGACTGTATCTCACTCAGGTCATGCTGGTCCAAATTATCCCCACAATGTCCCACAGTGGTTTGAGGTCGGCCTGTTACTCCATTTCATCCATATCCCTACGTTTTTAGTGAACGTTCACAAACGCATAAAATGAACACAGTACGGACCGAAGGCTGCTTCCATATGTAATGCAAGCACAACTAGCCTTAAAAACACAAAATGAAAATCTGTCAGTGATCATTACTGTTAACTCTATGGCTTAAATCAGACCATGATATTTAACTTTTGGATGTGTTTTAGGCAAAAAGTCACCGGGGACTGAACCCAGAAGTCTTACGTTGTGGTAATGGAAGTTTAAGTTGCTAATTGGGCACCCTTAGGATCACTGAGGCCTGGCTGATGAATCATGACTGAATAAAATGGCAGATCCACCTCAGTAACTAAAGAGCTTATTAGCAAAATATGTCATGGATCATATTTTCAGAAGATTTCATTTCCTTACACAGAACTTAACGCTGTACTAATAAACACAAGTTCAGTGTCTTCTGAAAGACAGCGACTTCTGCTCAAGTCTTTGTTTAAAATGTAAATCTTCACTCTGTTTGCAGCACCGACAGCCTGAGCTATTTATTCCGTCTGAGAGTGAGAGTTCACCAGCAATGGATTATTTGTAAGAGCCCTGGGCAGAGTTTGGAAGAGGAAGTTGTAAAACAGCGACTCTACTAATGTGATGATCTTTTGTGGCAAGAGAATTTCTCTGCCACCCGTTCATAATTAACAATAAAGCTTCAGACCTCACTGGTTCTGTTTTGACTTAAGTCCCAGAGGAAGAAAAAAAAGCAACTTACTCTGCTAAATTATTGGTAAGGTGGTCTTTTAATGTCCTTGTTGAAAGGGTGTTTTTAATTTTTAGTTTTGGTTAATTTATGTGTACAAACACACGCAGACGCCCAGTCACAGAATGCATGTTGTATTACACACTTTACAGAGCTTTGAAAGTGGCAGCCATAAATCCCACAAAGCTCAGCGATTGGCTACGTAGGAGGGAGTCTGTCTTGAAGTGATTTCATGAGTGCAGGAGAGGGAAGCTCAGGCAGAGGGAAGGGTTTGTGAGGAGAAGGAGGAGGAAGAGGAGGAGGAGTAGTGGGAGGGGATTTAATTTCAAACTGCAGCAATTGTTGACCGTTACCCCTCTGGGCTGAGCAGTGAGGTGTCTGCCCTCAAGTGAGCGGGAAGAAGAAAAAGGATTGTAGAGAGAAAGGAAGTGCTGTGCTGATGAAGCCACTTCTTCCCAAAGTAAATGTGCACCAAGACTGCTTCAGTTTGGGGTCCTTTCACAGTCTGTATGTCTGTATCATGACCTGCAGGACCACTGCATGGCTCTGCACATGTTTCAAACCCTTCACACACACACACACACACACACACACACACACACACACACACACCCACACACTCTCTGCTAGGTTTTCACCAGTGGCTGTTCTGAAATGTCCTCTGGAGTTTTCTCTCCTTCACGGGATTTT
>JAQFJA010000012.1:6321577-6337208 GCA_029874485.1 Naso brachycentron | reverse complement strand
TACAAAATTGAAATAATGCTCAAAATCACAGCTATATAGCTCTTATGAGTCTTTTATTATTATGAATTTATCCTCGTCTTCATGAAGAGGCTGACTGCACGTAGGATCGTTGACAAATGTGACTGGTGATTTTTGAACGTCTCTGGAAATAAACAAAGACACGTCGTACAACTCCAGACACCGCCATGATCAGTTTTTCCTCCATTTTCTACCACTTGTTTTCTCCTCGTTTTCGTCTTCTTCTTCATCCTCTTCTCCTTCTTCTTCTCTTGCTGTGGGAATCCAAGTCTGCAATTGGCTGCTGCTTTGGCATTGTCACTGTGCATTGCATAAAGTTGAGCTCCTATTAACTTCAAATCGACGTTCTGGTCACTGGCATCATGCCACCAAGGCACCAGATGCCCTTTGTCGCCAGCGTTCATTGAAAATGAACGGCTGCCAGCTGCGTATGACTCTCATGAAGCTTTTGGTCTAAACTCACGGTGAGGCTGTAAATTTACGGGCCAAACAAGAGACTGAGTCAGCGTTGGAATAACGATGTTCTTTACTTCAGCCATGGCGAGCTTCACTGTGCAGCGAGAGGTTTGGCGCCATCCGCAAAGCAGTGACTGGTGGGAGTGTGTCTCCTTTGGGACAGTTGATGATGAGAGGTGGTGTGCACAATTTTGAGTGCGCTGTCAGATGTCTGTCACTCTATGGAAGCAAGCAACCCGTGTTGTACCCCAAGACACTCAGTTTAGGAGCCTGCATTTGGTGAATTGATGCACTACGCGCTGTGATAACCGATTTGAACGAGCAGAGCACCCGGACTGATGCCTCGTTTCGGCATACGCATGGGGCTGATGTCCATAGATCTGTGAGGATATAGATAATGCCCCCTAGTGTCCAATGCAAGGACATGCATTGCTTTACAGATGGAAGGACTGACTGTGTTTCATATCAGACTGATAAAGCCAATTTGACAGTTGTATATAATGTATAACGAAGGAATTAGCCTGTTAGCTGTTTAGCAGCCTGTTAGCTCTCTCTGAAATCCACAACAAATACTCTACTACTTATTTAACATACTCAAGGCAAGTTCCAGACTGAAATATTATGGAGGGGAGGAGTTTCACAGGCGCAACAGATATGACCAAGATTTCCATAGGAATAAATGGACTCCCGGTTGACTTGCCTCCATAGACATACACAACGATCTGATTAGGGCTGGCAGTCTGAACAAGGCCTAACAGCAAAAAACTCAGTGAAGAATTATGACTCATATATTGGTTCTTTGGACAATCAGCTGTGTTTTGTATAATACAGCTTTATAATCAAATCTGTATAACGCATTTTAAGGACACATGATTTGTATTCCTTCAGTTTAGGAACCACTCAACAGAACGAAGCATCACCACAACAGAAACCAGACAAAAATCATTTTCATCAGCTGCGCATTTAATGTATAACAACAGTACAAAGTGAATCTTTTGCTTGCAAAATAGGAATGTTTTTTATGTACAATATTTATACAATAATATATAGTTTAAAAAAACATTACAGTTTAAACATCTGACAATTTATTGCACAACACATTTATAAATTATCATCATCAAACCACACATGAAACGGATGAGTTCTCGGTCATTTTTCAACACTTAACAGGAAATGTAATCATTATGTTGTTTTATTTTATCTTGTTCTTCTAGAGTAGCATGAGTCAAGGTCCTGTGGGGAGTACATGAACCCCACTGATACTGAAATGGTAAAAAAGAGCAGCGCTCCAGAATGACACTGATAGACAGTCGTGATGGTTATTGTAGCTTTTATGGAGCAATAAAACAGCCTCAAGCACAGAAAGAAAATCATCTCTCACCACTGCAATGGGTGAAATACAATCTGAACTGAAACCCTGAATTGTCGAGATGCCTCAGGCTGAATATTTCAACATGATGATCATTTTAAAGTTCAGATATGGCACTCTATAAATACAGCAGCGAGGAGACAGCAAGCAGTCAGGTCAAATGTACATTTGCACACAAAATAAAAACTTGTGAATTACACGCCGAAGCGTCGAAAAAGTCAGGCTGAAAGGCGAAGATAGCGCCATGAAGCAACAAACAGATGTTTAATGCAAGAACTTTACAAGGACCAACCGCTGATCTGAGCACATTGCATTAATCATACACTGCATCCACTCTGTGTACAAAATATTAGGCACACCTAGGGCTGAGCGATATGGCAAAAATATCATATCTCATTTTTCTTCATGGCAGGATCCTGATCTCAATTTTACACAATTCTTTAGTTTTTCATATTGTTTAAAGGGGACATATTATGCGTTTCTGTCTCTTTAACCTATAAAAGATGTTACAAAGTCAGATTGCTGTTTTAAATGATGCCAGAGTATGAAATAATCAGGTGAGGGTGTGTAGCAGTAATCCCTGTGAGCTGTTTCTAATGGCTCTGAACACTCCACTGTCATCAGTTTTTAAAAAAAATCTCAGACCACTTGTGTGTCACAGTGTGCTGGGCTTCTCGATAGGTTCATCTGGAAGGTGTGTGTTTGAACTGGCCAGTCAGAGCAGAGTAAGCCTTTAGAGGTGGGGCAGGAGCTCAAACAGAGCGTCTCAGACAGAGGCAAAAATCCTAGAAAAAACATGGCTGCTGCAGTCGGTTGTATGAGAAAACAGATGAGAATAAAATATGAACCTAAAAAATAAGCATAATACGGCCTCTTTAAGAGCATTTTACAATTTATGTAAATGCAGGGCCACAGTTTTGCTTACAAACATATGGTGGACTTGTGTTTGGTGCCCGGTTCCTCAAAATGACAATTTTGTTATTATGAATTATTAAATTCTAAGAACTACATATAGAGTAAATGTGTTTCCTAAACTAACAGGCTCTGCAAAAGTGATCAAATTAAACTAAAAAAATGTCGAACTCCTGAGGTGAATTCATGTGACACTGTGTCGTGACAGCCAGTCAGTGTTGACACTCTCCCGACGTCACTGACGTCCTGAAGGCACGAAGGTCTCGACGTCTGGACGTTAATTTAGACATGGCAGTCAAAACAGTGCTGTGTGTGAACACTCTGAGCTCCTACAACACAACTTTTAACTCTAAGGGACGATGTTATGAACATAGACACGATGTTAAGGTTTCCACCGTTTCTAGGAATTCCACAACCGATACAGAGCAGAAAATGATAATTTTATGCGTAGTTTATGACAGAAGAAAAGGCAAGCCCCCCTCCTCCTGAAGCTACCATTACAAGCTTAAGCTAACGTCCCAGCTGCGGCTGTGTGTAACATAACAGACCAGCAGGTGATTTTATTAACCCAGACACGATATCGTTAAGTTTTCCAACATTTCTAGGACTTCTACAGCTAATACAGAGCAGAAATGATAATTATATACGTTTTTAATGACAGAAGAAATGCCAAGTCCGCCTTCCTCCTGGAGCTAACATTCTTAGCTAACGTCCAAGCTGTGGGTGTGTGTAACATAACAAACCAGCAGATGATTTTAGAAACCCAGACATGATGTTAAGTTTTCCAACATGTCTAGAACCTCCAAAACTGCTATGCTGCAGCAAAAATGGTTACATCAGCCGTAGTTAATGCAGAAAATGCAAAGTCTCCCCTCCTCCGAACTAGCTAATATGAGTGGGCTCAACTTCGACTCCTTCATGATGCTTTCGTTTTGTTTTACAAGACTAACGTTACGTCCTGACAGGGGAGGGAAGAAGCCGCCACATGTTGGCTGTGTTTAGTTTATCTGTGTGTATCTATGAGAGGCATGGAACGGAACAGAGCAGAAACAGTGTGATTTGGTTGAGAGAAAAACTGCATTGTGCGTCTGAGCCTAGATCTGCAACAGACAGAATGTGCACTGATGTGCAATGCAAATGATCTCTATGTAACGGCAGATCGTGGACACATACCAATCGTTCACGGTCTAATATCGTCATATCGCACACCCCGAGGCCCGCCTACTTTATACTGAGCTGCAGCCTCACAGCTCAAATGTCTCCAGCCTGCGTCCTGCGTTTCATGTCCAGGCTACGTTCAAAGTGGATTTATTTGGGAAAGTCAATGAGGTATCAGAGCCTTCATCTGACTTCATCTGACCAGATTAGTTCACAGGAGCAGCAGGTGTTCTTAATCTCTTGTACACTTGGTGCATTTCAAGTATCACACTTAAATGTAAACAATGACTGATGAGACAGGCAGGGGGAGGATAGAGGAGAGGGAGAGGGGGGGTAATCTGACCCACAATCACATTTATAGCATCATTAATCATGCGTTCTGCTACAGTTCAATTTGGTCTCCACTTATCTTTGAATGGTTGAATTGGTGGTCTATGGATCATCACTGTACAAAATTTCCCATCTCAAATTAGATCTTTTCCGTACAACGGCATGTATTATTAATAGCTTCTACGGGAGCATTTAACAAGAATGAAACATGAGACATTATATTTGGCACAAAAGCCAGGGATCGAGTCTGGAAATATCTCTACATATATTTCACATTTTGAAGGTAATGCCTTCTCAGTGTTCTGTTATTAAAGAGCTGGACCCTCAAACTCATCAGTGACAGATTTTGTGTACATTGTTGAATCCCTCGCCGAGATGTAAGTCACAAAATCTCCATTAAACAAAAAAATAACTTCTGACAGGGAGCTTCAAGTGGGGAAATGAAAAGTAACGACGCCAGAGTCTTTAATGTTCTCTCTTCTTAAGCCTTTGGAAGGCAACGGCACAAAAAAAAAAACTTAAGCTTAACAAAGCAAAGTCACACATCTCTGCTCCGAGCAGCTCCACATAGTGATGTCACTGCAAACCTGTGATATGTAGTGCGAGTAAGTGTCCTTCATCTTTGACACATAAAGCACCTCGGGTCTTGTCTCACCACATGTGCTGTCCCATTAAATTGGCTCCTGTCTTTGTTGAGCTCCTCCAGTGGCTTTTTCGAGTCGAGTCATTCTTTATTAAGTGCTGTTTTCTGCAGAGCTCCAGCCATGCCACACACACACTTACACACGCACACACACACACACACACAGTTAGTTTAAGCACCCAGTACAAAGGCAAACCATTACCCAGCGGAAAACAACTGTGATGTCTCTCTCTCTCTCTCTCTCTCTCTCGCTTTCGCTCGGATGTTTGCCTGTTGAAGTTTCTTCAAAATAAAAAACGATGACACTGGATTGGAAAGTCGTGCTTTGGGACGATCTGCTGTTTGATGTGTGCGGTGTTTTGTGTATGTACAATTGCATGTGTGTATGTATAGTCAGTTTGTTTATACAATAGGTCCATTAAGTCTGCAATATGTGTGTGTGTGAGTGTGTAAGTGTTTATGTGTGGTTGTGTATGTTCACCTAATGGGCACATCTGACTGCCACATGTGCTGCCAAAGGGATTACATCTCCTCTGTTACAGTATGTTTGTGTGTGTGTGTGTGTGTGTGTGTGTGTGTGTGTATGTGTGTGTCTCAGCTCTCTGCAGACATGGCTGAGATGATCTGCTCCACTTTATATGCCAACTTCTGCTTCTGGGCCTGTTCATCCAGCTCCAGTGCCTCAATAATCTAAAACACACACAGAAACACACAAATGGGCACAAACTGTGAAACCCGGGACACGAGGCATATCATTGGTCAGCTACACATTAAGATTCAAAACAAACACACAGCAGCTCTACAACACCAGCAGCTACAACCGCAATTTTTCCTTTGATGGTTAAATGTATGAAACGTCTTACTGCATCTGATTAAAGTTAAGTTCCAAAATTATTTTTGCAGGATAATTTCATGCAATCATCAATGACTTAACTAATTATATATGATTATTACTTATTATAATTATTTAATTATTAGAATTAAGTGCATATATAATCTGTGTAAGAAACCTATCAAGCAAAATATGGCAAACAATTGCAGGTTGCAGTTCTTGCAGTTATCTTGGTTATTACATCATCATTATTACAAATGTAAATAAAGCATGGGTTTATGATAGTTGGATAGTTATTGATAGTTGGAAATCGTGTGCATTTAGCATTCCATTTCATGTCAGAGCTAAACTGAGCATGCAGCATGAAGCTGATTTTAATGAAAAACAAACGCAAAACTTTTGAAGTTTGCGGAATCTTGGGTTAATATTCTCTGGATCCGCCACTGTCAGAGACACCTTTTACAGTACACCGTGACTTTTTTCCTTTGTCATTAAAAAAAAGGATTATAGCTGCTTTAATATGAAAAAAGGCTACTGCAGTTGGCTAACCACACCAGCAGGACCTCTACAGCACATTTCTGTGTAACGGCAGTCTGACCAGCCTCACCTCTTGGCTGTACTTGCTGACGTAAACGTAGATCTCGTGGAGGGCGCTGAGCATGTTGAACTCACTGGAGTGAAGGCGGGCCTGTTCAGCCAGATAGGCATTCATATCCTGATCACTGATGGCAGGCAGGCGGTTGATGTCGGCGTAGTACCTGAGAGAAGACACACACACACACACACACGCTGTCAGAGTGAAGGGCACAGTCATGCATACCAGCTTTTCTCCTCACTTGGATTCAGCCTTCTGCTATGACAAGTCAAAGGATATCAGATGTTACAGGTGTCAGTAAATCTGAGGTGTTTTGGCAGGAAAATAAGAAAAAGCATCACTCACAGGTTCAGTCATTTAGTCACACACCAGCAGGATGATTTTTTTTTCAATAAACAAACACACATCCTAATGCTGCTATACTTTCACTTGACTACATATTCATTCTGTTGCTTCCAACCGTACTATGGCTGCACGGCTTGATTAATTGTGACACGATTTGCAGCTGTGACTCTATGCAATCCCATTTGTATGTTGCATAATTGCATTAGCAGGGAGATTTGTTGCACCAAACCAAGTGCTCCTAATTTGTCCTTAAACTTGCATCAAAGAGTGCTCATTTCAGGAAATTTGAATATCTTTCTAACCCTGTGTAGAGCTTTGGTCTTTGAATGTGTACACACACACACTCACACACCTTTCCACCCAGCTTTTGTAATGTGGGATGTCCTTGGCGTAGAGTAGTTTGGTGGAGGGCGAGTCTTTGCCAAGACGGTGTTCAGAGGTTGAGCAGGAGTCCATGAAGGTTTGGGCCACCACAGACAGGCAGGCGTCCGTGATGCTGCTTTTATGGATGTCAAACACAAACTGGGGATTCTTGATCACATTCACCCAGAAGCGCAGGGGCAGGCTGAAGATATCAGTAGTGTAGAGAGAAAGAGATGGAGCGATTTTACACCTTTTCACACTCAAACAAACTGATTTGCTTCATGTGTAAAATGTGTTCCCATTTGGTTTTCTCCTAATCAATCCCATATTGACTTTTCAGATTAACTTTAGCTTTAAGAACAAAATGTGGATAAACTTCAGAAGACTACTGCATGAGTAGTTTTGAGCTTCAAACAGTTACAGGCTGTGCAAGAGAATAAATGTTAAGTTCTTCAGAGAGCAACAAAAAACATCTACGACTGCAAAACACAACAGAACAAGACAAAATGAGATAAGGGTTAAAACTGGCAGTATGAGTGGAATAATCTGGAAGTGCTCACTCTGGGCAGTGATGTGATTATGAGTAAAATCTAAAAAAAGAAGGTGATTTGACTTTCTTTCTCACCAGTTGCTCTTCCACGTGTGGCGAACATCCATGTCATGGATACCGTGGCGGTCGGCCTGCTCGTCCAGGAAGTCAAACATATACTTGATTGCTAGAGGCAGGGCGGTGCCCCGACACACAGTGCTGAACAGGGTCTCAAACAGGTCGTCTACAAACTTCTGCAGCGTGCCCTAAAGAAAACAGTACACAGTGAAGACTTGAAGGGATCACTCATGTTGTTAAATATGTAAATATTTGGGCCTGACTGATACATCGTTTTGCCAATATCAAGGGCCTTCAATTAAAATTGAAACTTAAAGTTGAAGCTCGCTGAAATTTTTCCTCAAGCAAAGGTCCAAACATCATAATGTCTTAATTGCGTCCAGTATTTGTCTGTCAAATACACATTTCCTTATCATTTTCACAATATTTATAGAATAGAAATAGAATAGATAAATACTTTATTGTCTGCTTTTTGTGTACAAAAGGCAGAAATTTGTCTTTTGGGTATATGTGCAGAGAATGGGCACAACAATATATGATAAAAAACAACATATATCTCACAATACATATAACTCTATAAAAAGTAATAAAATAAATAGAAAGGCAATCAGAGAGCGCATAACTTCGCAAAGGCAAACAGAGTCACGCACATATGGGAGACAGGCTTCATGGGAAGTGTTACCTATTACTACAATACAGTAAATGTAGTAAAGTGCACCTTTGTTGCTAGGAGCCTTGTCAGGTAGATCTCAGACACCATCTTGCTGCCGCGCTCGCCTTCTTTCTGGTCCCCGTGGTCGTGGTTCTTGACCAAGTGCCAGACTTTGACCCCGCTCTCCAGGTCAGGGGTCAGCATGGGCACACGAGAGTGAGGGCTGTCTGGGCTGGTGGGTGTGGAGCGGAAGGGTACGTCCACACCTGGACAGACAAATGTCAGATGCACGAGTAAAGAAAAGATGTATTTCAAAATGCACCTGATGCAGTTTGACTAATCTGGCTCAAGGGGAAGGAAAGTCATGCTTGTTTCTGTTCGTGAGCAGGTTAGATAGGTGCTTTTAGACTCTATCATCATTTGCTGTCATTATTTCATTGGTTGTCATAGCAATGATACAGATGTGCACTCATCCACTAAAAGCATGTTTCCTATCTGGGCTCTGTCCCTCGCTCTCTGTCACTTGGTGTTTTTTCTGCTCTTCTCATCATCCTGTTTATCACGTCGTGTTTTATCACTTAAAACCTAATAAAAATGAAATGTCATGTGAGCTGCAGTTTCAGAGACGTGATGTAAATCGGTCCAAGATCGGTCAAGGATGTAGATTATATGAATCTAAAGTGATAAGATTGGATTTCTTGTCTTCCTATAGAACACACACATGATGTAAACGCTCAGGATTAGTCGAAACAAAATAATTTTAAATGCACATCTTGAATTTTGTTCTGCTGTATCCATTTGCGACTCATTCTACATCTCTTTGTTTAATATGCTGCATAACAGTTTCCACTGATGTGCTTTACAAGAGACTGATGAGTGACAGCAACAGATGGTGCAACACTGCTGGAAGGTGGATGAATATGAAGCCTTTGTATTTCTCAAACAGTGCTGACCGTATCTGCTGATGCTGCGTGGGAAGCTGGCTGAGGAGGGGATGTTGAAAGAGGACATCTGTTTGGGCACCAAGGCCACCACACAGCGCTCAGACACCTGGAAGACAAAAGTAAAGCCTGTTTATGAGTTTGAGGCTTGCAGCTGTTAGTCAAAGTAATCATGGCTGGAAATAAAAAAACGAGAAACCGAGAACCAAGGATTGGTGAAATTTTGATTTAGAGATTTTGAACGTTGTCCATAACAGCCACAAGAGAGCCAAACAAACTTTATCCAAGGCTTCAGTTCAAGTGAACATTCTGTAAAAATCAATAGTTGTGGTCAACTTTTATCATCATCAGACAGAAATACAGATGGAACGACTTTGATCACATCTTCTACTTCCAAATAGAAATGAATATACTATCCATTTCACACCAGACAAAAAAACCCACCAATGACTGCTCACATCCTGCTTTTTTCTGTTACAGGAATAGACACTACAGGCATTCATTCCAAAGTCAAACGACTCTGCATTTGTCACAGACACTCATCAGCTCTAACACTAAGTTTTGCTGCTTTTCCAGGGCAAAGAAATACCTGAAACTGGAACGTTATTTATTGCTCTCACAGTCCGATAATAACAGACAATGGCAAGTTTGTGCCTCAGCAAGGACCCTGATTTGAAGGGAAGATGAAATAATGAGACACATTTTAGTCACTATGACAGACACTATGATATTCAATCATGTATTTCATATTCCATTCAGTCAGCGCTCCAACATCATGCTGTCAGCGTGGCTTTAAGAGAACACCTCCACGCTGCTTGCTACTGTTCCCTGCTGTCTGGTGGCTTCATTTAAGTTGCACCTGGTAACCTCTGCAAGCGAGCTAACGTTAGCTGTAGTATGAGACTCAGTGGGAAACAACTTGCAGCCATTTGCACCGGCTCGTGTTTTAATTCATTTGTTGTCTCTGTCTCTTTTAAGTCCAGCTTGAACCGAGACAAAACGGTTGCAGGGAAAGTAGCAGTGGCGTCGCTTGCAGACACTCTGCTGTCAGCAGAGGCGAGTCAGAGCACAAGGCACAAACAGCCAATCAGCTCGTACCGACATCACCTGTCCCTAAGAAGCGCAGCATAGACCGGCCAATCAGGAGAGAGAGAGAGTACAGAGAGTGTCGCTGACTGGGCAAATAGAACAGGGGTTAGAGGACCTTTTTCAATCCTGAATACAGAGGCATGATGGGAAAACACAGAGATCTCACGATACTCTCAGACCAAGTCACTTACTAACAGCTGTCTGTGGGTATTATGACAGTTTCTCTAAACAGAACACAAGAATGTTATTGACGTTTACCCCAAAGTTACCAACTGCAGCTTTAAGTCAAACATGAAACACCGGAAACAAACAGAAAGGCGAACTTCACTACTGGAAGTGTAAAGAAGTCACTCGGCTTCTTTAAGCTGGTTTACCCATCTTTTGAAAAACAAAACATACGTGTACATTTTGATGTAAAATGGCTTGTGTGAAAGTATCGACCGTATATCAGTGGAATTCCTCAAACCTCGAACTCAAATGCATTTCACTAAACTAAAAGATAAACCTTAAAACTTTAAAACTTGGAAATTCAAGACCATTTTAACCGTAAGCAGAAATACTCTGATGACAGTAATAGAATTCACTTGGCTGAGGGTCAAATACAGTGAAGTGCAAGGTGGAGGAATCAAAACAAGGTTTACCACACATTGAGAGTCAGCTTTAAATTATTTATGTCTATATACTTTGTGTGTGACAACCTCTATTTTCTCTCTTACTTATGGAAGAAAGTATATTTGGGTGAACTTCCAAGGTTACATTTAACTTTTTAAGCAAGATGTGGCAATATCTAAACACTGCATTACCTTGCTTCCTCGAAAACAGAGGCTGATGAAAATGTTTTTTTACATACATTTCATATTATCTCCAAATACAATGTGAAATGTCTATCAGACTGCTTAGAAAGAAAGATACTTATTACTTCAGATATTGTCAGAGAATCATATTTGTAAGTTTTCTTTCATTTAAACTCAATCCAGTTGAAGTCATGCGTACACTTATGGTTACATTGTAAAAGGGAACTGATAACGACTACATCAGGACATTTTCAATGGTGCAAATTTGCCAAAATGTAAAAAACTAATACATAAAAACACGAGTTAAAGCTCCATCAGAAAACTTTGATTTTGCATTGACTGTAGTGACTCGTGAAAAAAAGCGGTACTGCTTACTGTCGTAAAGATCTTGTCTAGTGCGAGCATTTGTTTTGAAAGAGAGTGAAAGGAATACGCCACTTATTTGTGCAACACCAAGTCTTCCATAAACGCAAAATACTGAAATTAAAGAAAAATCTCCTCCTGCTTCCAACCATAGCGAGTAAAAAAGAGAACGGAGGATCGATCATGCTCGTAAACAACGAATCATCTCTTTTGGTCTGTCTGTAGTAAAGCTTTTCGTAGCTGACTGAGCGGACCAGGCAAAGGCTTTGTAACAGACAGGATAGTAATCTCCAATCTGTCTGCTGATGGTCTCATTTGCTGATGTAGGTAAGATGTGAGACATCACTATTACATTTAATCTGCTTCTAACCAGTTAAAAGGGATTTTAAAAAGTTGTAGCCCACTTTGAACCACGACCAGACTCCTCAGCGACATTGTAGCCCTGAACACAGTGCTGGCTGGTCACAGTTTTGTTGAGGGGAACCCATGGCGTCAGATTTTGCTCTAATGCATAAAGTAGTTTTGCAACTTAAATGCAAAGAGGCCTAAAATGAACCCACAGGCAGATAAAATTCAGAGTGAAATGGTGTTTGAGTAGATTAAACAAATTGCTGAATGTTGGCCCACTGCAGATGTCCATCCAACATTTTGTCTGTACAGTAGTTGCAGGTGAATAATGTATACTATAGCTGCTGGCAGACGTGATGAGGTCATCTGCAGGGTGAACTAAATTCAAACTACTGTTCTGCATGAGCTACAATTGCTGCTAATACAAATCCAGCTTAGCAACAGAACAAACATTTCCACACCTGGCAGAGAGATTAAGAATAAAGGGGGAAATTGTTTATCTCAGATAACAGCGAGTACATGCCTCTTTTGTCAGAACACGCTTTTGGTGCAGAAAAATGCAGATTTCCCTCCTCTGCTTCTGTCTTTGTTTGAACAAAAGTATGTATTGCTGAAATATTGGCTGGATGTGAGTGGTGAAGTTGGCCTAAAGCTGATAGTCAAGAGGAGCGTCTGACTGACAAAGAAACCAAATGACTCATTCGAGGTTGTTAACCTGTGTGGTCGTATTTGTGAGCTGAAAAAACGACTTCGTAAAGGACAGAGGCACCGGAGGCAAGTTAGAGTCGACCGGGAGGTTAAAATAACGTAAGCAGGGATGAGTAAAATGAATATGAATGAGTAATCCTCTGTCCTTCATCAACAATATCTGCTGTGAGGCCCTTGGGCAACTGGATAATTGCAGTTTATAAAAAAGGTTGAAAAAGATTCAAGGTTGACAAGAGGAGGTGTGAAGTAGAAGTGAAATAGCTTAGAAAGATGATTCGTAACTGGAGCTTGAATGCAAAATATGTGATTTCTTCTGCTAGACATCTCTCAATAAAAACAATGAAAACAAAAGACATATGTTGATGACATCTTAAAGTAGCAAAGGATCATGGGATTTGTTTATTTCGTTGTTAAGCAGCCACAACTGCAGAAAAGTGACAGGTGACAAAATGAAACATGCCGTTATATTAAATAAAATTCGAAAACAGATTTGTCTAGGTTTGAACATTTTTGAAAGCATTTGGGATAATGTACGTACTAAAGATTGTGTTAGACTTTCTGATTGTCCTTCATTTTGACGGACAGGGATGAAAAAATCTTTCATAATCAGTTACTATCCATCATTGAATGAAAACTAATATGTCGTAATTCATTTATTTTCATTTTAATAATATAAACATACCGACCTATAGATGAAGCATTAAAGCCATGGCATGAAGAGAAAGGTTGAACAGCTGACAACGACCGTGCGCTCACTTTTCACGTAGACGCACATTGCCCACTGTGTTAAATACAGCACTTCTCTATTTTTCTTGGGCTTTTACTGCTGTATGAACTTAATAAAACACCACACTAAGCAGATGGATGATTTTTTCCACACAGTAACAGCTGAGGCCACCAACAACATTGTGCCATTGTGTAAAAACAAGCACATGAATAATGCAATTTTACAAAATTAGACCATTACATTTAAATAATGAACAAACCATTGACAAAAAAACTTAACTAAACTGAGCTGCTGTGGCCTGAACCCAAACCTTCCTCCTGGTTCATTTGGATTTAAACTGTGTGCTCGCTTGTGCATAATCAAATACAACAAGTGTGATCGCTGTAGAGGGGATTGTCATCAGGTTTTGTATTTTCCTCTCGGACAGATGACTTCTCATCGCCATTTTAATTATTTTCTGGAGGCTGAAGCCGCACTCTGCTGCTACACAGGACACTGGGATTTCTAGTCAAGAGCTGATTAATTTGACACACACGCCACCAACTGGACAGGGGTGTGAATTACAATGTGTCAAAATGACAGACGGCTTTCAAAAGTTATTTCCTCCTATGCTGACTTTACCCGTCTGAACTCCTCTCCCGCAGCCGTCCACTCTCCCCCCTTGTTGAACGGGGCCTCCCCCCTCACTGTGAGTGGTTCCACCATGAACTCACCTGTCGGCTCACGCCCCTTTCGCCTTGAATCTCTGGATGTCCCGGTGTCCAATGGTAAGGTGAAGCGCAAAAAAAGCAAATCTCACATCAGTAATGAGGGGATGTGAAAGACTACAATACACATCTCATTGTCATTTGTCTTTGACTTAAATTATTTTGTGCACTGTGATTGATCACATACAGCAAATGTTAAATGTTGCGTTTTTGATAACCACTGCTAACAGGAATGTACACAGTTGGCACTTTTTGCCAACAATAAATGTCCAGTAATATGTCAATTTGTGATATGTTTTGAATCTAATTTTGAATGCTTGTTTTAAACAGAATGCTACCTACAGCTTGATACTACCCTTGAATTCTTGCACTGTACCTGAAAAACTTGTGATTCATGCACTGTGAGACTCAAAGTCCAGCCACTATAATATTTAACCTCTCATGTAAATTACTGTCTGTGACTGTAAACCTGGATTTCTTTTTCTTTATCTAACATTAAAAAGTTTTAAGATCAAATAAAACAATTATCCACTTCATGGCCAAGTGGGTTTGTTTAGATTTTTATGGACAATAATGAGAAGTAAAATCTCTTGCAACAACATATCAGACCAGTTTGTAGCGTCACAGAAATTGGAGGACTTTCATGTGGGTCATAATGCTGTTATCGCGGCAGCAGTTTTGATAGAAGGAAGGTGGTTATCTTATGTTACCTGTGAGGTCAGTAAGATATATCAAGAAGCATAAGAAAACTGCTGATGTAGGCAACGTCTAGAAATCAAGCTAGCTACAGCATGAGACTTCTAAGGGAGCAACTTCGCTGCACCCTCCCCTCTCTGTTTTTGCTCTGACTCGCGTTTTATTTCATTTGTTGTTGCCCTCTCTTTTAAGTCCAGTTTGCTCCAAAGTTTCACGATGAGACGAAACAGTTGCAGAGAAAGTTGCAGCGGTGTAAACTGGCCCATCTCAGCTTGACTCAAGCCAGCTGAAAGTGTTGCCTGCCACTCAGCTTGTAAAGCCACCAGAGGCCAGTTTTAAGGCAATTTTGGACTGCAGGAACCATTTTATCGTTGTAGGAACTTAGTCCTAAGAACCTCCTGTTTTATTGCGTCTGCAACGCAGGAACAGTGAATTATTATAGTTCTTCGAACTACATTTTGAGAAACTTTTTTAGCTCCAACTCCAGAGTAGGTACTTGCACAGCACTTGACGAACTATAGTTATGTAAGTGTACTTTAATTGGATGAATTCAGGAGCCAGTGCCAGCAACCGCCGTTTAAAATCCCAACAGCTGTATTAACAAGATGAGACAAAACACGAACCAGAGGCCAGCAACGAGTTTGTTGTTGTTCTGTCGTTGTATATTCTCTGGGATTTAACAGCGTTCAGCTCGAGATTCATGGTAGATTATCGCCACATATTATACACAAGTTTGGAGCAGTAATGCAGTAACGTTATCCTTCATTTGCTGTGAGTTTACATAGCTCACATAGGAGGTTCTTGTTGGCGGCTGTATGCCAACAATAAAAAAAAAGCCCTTGGCGCACCCGGTGGCTCAGTCGGTAGAGCAGGCGCCCCATATACAGAGGCTGTGTCCTTGCCGCAGTGGACCCGGGTTCGATTCCACCTGTGGCCCTTTGCTGCATGTCATTCCCCCTCTCTCTCCCCTGTTTCCTG
>JAQFJA010000012.1:6264920-6275147 GCA_029874485.1 Naso brachycentron | reverse complement strand
TGACTAGTAAATACCAAGACCATTTTTAGAGATATTTTTGTGCTTTTTATGTCTGTATTTGATAGGACAGCTTCATTTTTAAAGCATTTTTAATACAGAAATGCTAAATGAGAGTTAAGTGTTGTCACAACTTGGACTCTCTATTGGATTTTGATATAGTGCAAGTCTTACTTTATTGTTTTCAGCCTGTTGATTGTCACAGTATAATATGTAAACATATAACTGTAGATATTCCATAATAAATTTAAATAAATTCCCTTTTTTCATTCAAAGTTTAGATGATGGCGATAGTTTTTCATGTCAAGGCCTGATGCATATCCTGTGCATTCTTATCTCCATCCTCAGTCTATGTTCAGTGTACGGAAGATGCCTGATAAATCATTTATGACCAGGTGTAGTCTGTAGAATTTCTCATTAAGCTTTTTGTTTGTCCTGTCTTCTTTGAGATCACTTCTTCATGAGAAACTGATCATTCAAAGCAAACACTAAAACAAAAGAAAGCTCCTCATTCCCCTGACAGGTGAAATCCTCGTCTGGCTCTTGTGAATGTTTTCAGCGTTGTATCGTGGCAGAGACAGATGATCATGTTCCCTTTCCCAGCTTTAGGAATTACAAAATCTTAATCTCTTCACAACATCTGGTATGCCCTTACACTAATGCTTGAACTTATCATCCAACCAGTTTGCTATCACTTTAACACTTTCATCCGGATTTACGGGAATTTTAGGAATGTTGTCAGATGAGCATACAGGCTTTTAGACCTCAGTGCTACATCCTATATTCTCTGTCCGGCTCTGGAAATTCCACAGCCATCATATGACTTTTAGTCACACGTGATGGCTGCAGTTATCACATATTTTCAGAATTTTGTGCTTTCAGCACTCCTCGGACAAGAAAAAAAAATAAATTAAAATGATCACCAGTTCCTTATTTCTGGTTTAACCTAAGACTAGATTTAATGGTGTACATTAGAGAAAGCTAGTTCCTACAATTTAAAAAAAACATTTCAATGTTTGAAAAAACACTGAACTCATGAAATGAAGCCAAATTTGTTTTCATAGCATTACAAATTTCAGACAAAGTCCCCTTACAAAACAGGATGAATATTGTTGTTTAAATTCCTCATCATGTGGACTTTTGTTCTGCTTTGATCTACTGCACAATCCAAGACACAAAAACTAGAAATATGTGACACTTTAATTTTGTAATTGCAGGCATCACTCTCTGCATTACAGTTCAGTAAACAGCCAAATGTTGCAAAGCAGCGATTCAAACAGTGGCATGTATACCACATGAGCTACTTCCAGAGTTGCCAGGGTGTGTATGGAAATATAAGAGGGTAAGTCAGCTGTTTCATGGAACTAATTGAAAAAAAATAAAATAAAAATATGATATTTCAAATTGGTCTAAGGTTGATCTACTCACCTGTATACCAAACAGTTAACACCTAAACTATGTGCTGATATTTAGACTTCATCAAAACTCGTTAGCAAGTGAGTCAATGGATAAAAGTGCCAAAAAAAAGGTTGTGATTTTTATTGTAAGCACCTCCAAGCAGAATATGCACAACTCAACTGAATCTACTGAAAAATTAACAAACAATTCTGTTTACGAAACCTGGAATTAGTGTGTGTTGAATAAAAAAAATTCCGACAACAATTTCCCCTTTAATATCATGTGGAATGACGCCCAGATTAAATGAGTATGTCTGGAACATGGCAGATTGTGTTGGGTGTACTTGAGTTCATCTCATGGAGTTCAGTTCAGTTTTATCAGTCAATGCGCGGCTAAAATGGGTCAAAGCTACAATGAAACGTATCGGACGAAAAAACAGGTCAGCTCTGCAATAATGCTGCATTCAAGTGAGGTCAGAAGGTTGGAGATTCCGAGTTGGGAAGTTGTCCTTCCAACTTCGTTGCGTTCATGTGCTTTGAGGTTGTTAAGTGGGAACAACGTGAACGCTACAGATGAGCTTCATCTACATAAAGCATTGGATCTCCATCTCTTTTGTACGGTGTCTGGGTGATGGATTGGCTAAAACTAGCTTCCCAGTAGACATTCATGTTGCTATCCAAGTACGCTGGGAACAGTTTGAAGCTTTATATTAAAGATTTTTCAATAAATGAAACGATGTAAAAAAGATTCTTACCATTAACCAAACACTGACTATTGCCCGCCATGTTTAAATGCATTTATGACGACAAGTCAGCAACTCATGTTCTAAAGTTATCTCAGATTTGCCGTTCATGTGAATTTCCCAATGGAAAAGTTGTTATTCCGATTATTCCGACATCACACGAACGCTGTTTAAGAGCACTTAAATAACTGAACAAGTCATATAAATATAAGTTAAGAAAACAAAACTTCTAAAGAGGCCATCTTATGGTCATTTTTTGGCTTCATATTTTATTCTTGGTTCCTACTAGAGCAGGTTTACATGCTTTGATGATCAAAAAACTCATCTGTTTCTCACAGCCCTGCTTTTTCCAGGATTTTTGCCTCTGTCTGTGACGCTCTGTTTGAGCTCCTGCCCCACCTCTAAAGACTTACTCTGCTCTGATTGGCCAGTTCAAACACACACCTTGGATCAACCTATAGAGAAGGCCAACACACTGTGACACACAAGTGGTCTGAGATTTAAAAAAGCTGGTGAGAATGGAGCATTCAGAGCCATTAGAAACAACCCACAGGGATTACTGCTACATACTCTTACCTCATTATTTCATACTTTGGCATCATTTAAAACCGCAATCTGACTTTGTGACATCTTTTATAGGTTGAAAGAGACAGAGAAGCATAATATGACCCCTTTAAAAAAGTTAAAAAAAAAAAATTTGACTATGCTTTAAATGTCTAAAAAATGAGGATTTGTGTGACAAGTGTAAACAGGAGGATTGCGCACTGGGTATGTATCAATCTTGATCTATATCAGTAAAAATTGCTGAGGCATATCAGTAGAAAAAAGACTAGAACTGCTGTACAGTATACTCACTTACAGGTTAGGGTGAGAAGAGAGACAGACAGACAGAAGACAAGAGGTGGATGGTGGGATTTAAAGCAGTGGTTTTACATTTTACAGAGTGGCACTTTGAGAGATTGCCCGTGGAAAAACCCTGCAGCAGTTTCCTCTCTCCCTCTAAGGTTTAAAGCCTTAGTCCTCATTCTGCAGACAGGCGAGTGACATTCAGTGAGGTTATTTTGTTTTTGGATACTGAGCATTTCTATTCTTAGAAATGATCAAACTAAAGGCACACAATGAGAAAAAAAAATGAGCTGCTGTGAGAAGCCCTTTTTTTTCTTATCAATAATGGTTCCCAGATGATGTTTTGTGCAGACTTACTCAAACACAAGCACAGAAACACATATATAAACACAGACACACACACTCATGTACACACACTGATTCCCTCTTGTCTCTCCTCAGTCTTCATCATCATGCTAACCCTGCGTGTTTCACTCGGCAGGAGACAGAGAGGCTCATTGTTATTCCACAAGGGTCGGCTGATCTCAGCCAAATCTGTCTGTGCCTCGCTCCTCATTCCACATCATTCCTGTATTGTCGGCTCCCAGGAATCAGAAAATCTCTCATCTTTGGGATCTACTGGAAATGTGGGAAATCTGTGAGTGAAGCCCTCTCCCTGGGGGATTCCTTACCCGAGCTGCGGGAAAGTCTGAAGGGAAAGCTGAGCAAAGACGGAGAGGGAGACAGAAAGAGGAAGGCTTTACTCTACTTCGAGCTCCTAAGGGGTACAAAGCCAAAGCTGTTCTAATATTGAGAGAAAATGCCCGGCCAGGCTGGGTTTGGTTTCTCGCTCCGTTATTATGTGTCACTGGAAGCACGCTGAGAACAGTAGCTGGCCATCTCCTCGAAGGAAGCATGTGTCTCTCCTTGAACGACCAGAGCTCATCAATAAGTGATGCCCCGTCTCTTCCAGTCTATCACACAGAAAGCAGAGCTGCCTTGATTTGTTTTAAAAGACAGCGCCCCACACAATACTGTCTCTATTCTCTCTCACTCTTCAGATGACATCCCATCCTTTTCTTTACAATTGATGTTTTCAGGCTGTTTTTCAAGCTCCCAGAAAAGAGTTTTGGAGCCACTCTGAAATAACTGACACAACTGCAACTGCCCCAGCGCTCTTTGCCTCTCTGTCCTGTGACCCTGGCTCAATACATTCCAGCAGTCAGAAGACGACTGGGTGCAGTGATAGGGGCCTTTTTTCTGGCGGCGCTGACACCTAATCCCTTTTCACAGTGCCATGCAGCCTCGCCAAAATAATCACTTGATGGGAGTTGAGAGTGATTACCACTGTTCACTTTTATCTCCAATGAGTGCAGAGAATATCGTCCAACAACAACAACAACTGCTCGCCTCTGTGATGCCGGGCCAAGTGAGGGCCAGATGAGCGGGGACACAGCTACACAGAAAAAAAAAAGGCTAATGGTTTTTAACGGGATGTGTGTGTGCGTCGTGTACAAAAGATGCAAGCACTGTAAGTCGATTCGCATGGGTAAGTAATTAGAACAGTGGTCCGTCGCCTTATGCACAGCCTGCATATTTTACAATCCCTACTGTAGACTTACAGCATGTGAACTTTTGGGAATTGCCACATAGGATTTTGGGGATAAGTCGTAATCATCTGGTAGGCTTCCAAATAAATCGTATTAAATTATCATTTAATGTAAATTAATGTTTTTGGTTTGAAATGGTTTTACTGCTAATTCCCAAACACAATGATAAGGTTGATTGTAATGCTGGTATCTGTGCAGAAAAAAGTCCTTTTGCAGCATCCTGATAAACTGGATCCAATTAAAATCCTCAGAAAATAGGAATTACTTATGAGTTTTGTTGGAATACTCATATAAATACTACATTTTATGCATGTTAGGACAGTGCTCTTTGCCCCAATGGTAAAAATATTCCAGAAAAATGTACCTTTTCAAATTTAATGCCAGATATACACTCTCTAACTCAAGGACATGTCAGCAGGAAAATGTTCACTGTCACAGGGGCTTGAACCCGCGGGCTTCCAGCTGAAGGACACCCTCGCTACTCGCCACATCACCCTGCCACTTGGCGTTTTTCCTGACAGCCGCAGCAAAATGAGGGTGTTTCCTCACCTGATTGTCAGACATGACATAGAGAGAGTTCCTGTCCAGGGAGAAGGCCATGTCCCGGAGGATGGGGCTGCTGTCCTTCATCACAGTCACTGTCTCGTACAGCACGCCTCCCTCCAGAGGACCATCCACTCTGATCTGCAGACACACAGACAAATACACAGACAGGAGACAGTGAATGCCTCGCTGCAGGACACAGTGACTAAACTGTGACTGTAAATTTGTAGAGTGACATATGTTGTTTACTGTATATCAGTTTGCCCACTTTGTTATGCATGTTTGTGAGCTCCAAGTGTCCCTGCGAAATACGATTGTGAAAACATCTTCTGAGAAATGAAACAAACAGCATGTTGTTAATTTAATGACTGGCCAATTTTACTTTTATCTTGCAGAGTTTGCAGTCTGCAGTGTTCTTGCTTCAAGTTGTTATAGGCTGAGTTTCTTCACTTTGGTGGATTTGAGCATGCAATGCCTAACATCTCTGGTAATTTCAGTAAGCGTACGTTACGAGGCAAAAATTCTGAACGGTCCATTTACTTCCCTCTAACCAGATAATCACCAACTGTGCAAAATGTCTTTTTGCAGCCCACGAGACATCTCAGTTTGTTCTATATTAACAAATAGACTTATGTGATAATGAATAACTAGTTGTAACAAAACTGCCTTCTTGCATAAAATCAAATTACAGTATAGCTAATTAACAGAAAGGCTTCTCATGGGGAATGACACACAACACCTTCACTATCATCTTTCACTATTTTTTAAAATGTTGTCATTTGCTGTTCTGTCAGGAGTTAACTAAATGAAATAATATATATCGGTAAAATCTATGCTCCGTCAAGAGCGTGTTTAGCCTAGCTTACCACAAAGTCTTAAAGCAGGAGAGACTGCTCGCCTCCACCAGAAGGAGGAGTACACATTTGATATTACCAAAATACCATTACGTGTTGTTAGCTAACACACTGGACAGAAAGATGTTTTATCAACTAGGTTTTGTCATCGTAAAAAGCTGTTGTTTATCTGTAGCCTACATTAGCTTATATATAATGGCTACACTCCAAGAGTTTAGAGCTAAGCAGAGTTGCTAAACAGAGTTGTTGGAAACATATTTGGTTAAGGATAGGCACAGTGAAGTGTTTTTAATTTTTTCTCTGTAGGCCTACTAAGCTAACATTTGGCTAAAGCCATCACAAAGCTATCTTGCAAAGAGATTATATTAGGGTGACCAGACAGCTAGCTAGTAAGGACGACTATAAGTTAGCATTAGAATACAGCTGAACTGTCAAGGTTAGCATGTTGTATAGCAAAAATCTGCCAGTCAGTATCAACTGAACGACCAAGGGGATAGAAATAATGTTAATTTTTTAACCCTGATGCTGAATGTTTGCTGTCAATCCAGATGAATGTCAAAAAATATTTTCAAAGACTCCAACGTATTGGTGGGCAGACCAATTCGTTTCAGTGCCGCACTGTTGTTTCGATGGCCCACTGTTCTGCCGGCTCACTCTTCTGCCCACATGTTGTGAGATGCACCAATATTACAGACATCCAGTTGCTCACTGCCTCCTCCATTTCCTTTCAAGATAAACATGAACGCAGAAAGATGGCTGCTCTTTTAGGCTGTTTGAATGGCTTCATGACTTCCATTTACTTGTACAGACTAACTCAGACCCTTACCCTAAACCTAACCTTAACCAATTTATGCCTAAACCTAACCTTAACCTTACCCAAATTCATACCTTACCTCTAAACTTGGTGTCGCTGTTCCGCCGGCTTGTTGGTGCATCTCACAACATGCAGGAGGAACAGTGAGCCAGCAGAACAATGAGCAGGCCCCTTCTTTACAGAGTATCAGTTCCTTTGAGTTTACACATGTAAGTGCATCGAACCTTTCAAACCTTTTGAGTTTTCATCCGACCCTGATGCGTATCAGACACTTTCAAAATTCATTCAAAAAGATTTGTTCGTCAGTTTTTGCCCAGCACCACTCAAAAGGGTTCACCAAGAGAAACCGCAAAGACAGTTTGGACCAAAGGTATTAGAGAAACAAGAGTGGCTAGAAACTTGAGAAAACGGGCGTGGGAAAGCTGAACAGTGCCCTAAATGGTGTTATTAACTATCCAGTTAATTCATTTTAATATTTCCAGGCAGCAAAGGAGGGTTGGAGAGGGATAGCTGTGTCAATGAAGAGAGGGATGTGAGTGAGGACGATGAGGAGGAGGAGAGAGAGCTCACAAGTGAGTGGAGCACCTTATACTTTGCATTATTTAATCATTAATTTCAGAAAGTGTGGGTGTGCTTTCTCCACCGTGTGCAGGCACATACCTTAGCATTTATTTTGTCTCTGTATTAGTACTAACTCTAAATTGTGACCACAAGCCTACCTAAAAACTCCCTCTTTACATGCAGCAGTAAGCAGTAGCACTGGACATCCTTCATGTTTTATTTATGCCATCAAGAAAATCTTTTCATTGTAAAGGGGAAACAGAAAACAGACAGATAGATCTGCTGCGTCTCATTCAAAGGTCCAACTGGCCGGTGGGACTGTGACCTACATCCACCTAGTTGTGCCTGTGACGCAGTTGAGTTGTGAAACGTGTTTATTGAGCCCAGCCTTAATTTGACTTTGGGATGACTTTCAGGCAGCAATCTTTTGGGGCTCATTAAATGAGAACACGGAGAACAGATGCCCACTGGTGAAGGGTTTTCGATTCTCTGCTCCCACTTCTGCCTACAAGCAAGATGTGCTGCTGCAGTGGAGCAAACAAATAAGCAGGTCTGTCTTTGTAATAAGTGGCTTACTGATGTTGGAACTGTCGAAAAGTCGCCTCATGAGGATGTGAAACTGTTTTTAAAGATGTAAAGTGGTGAGTAAGCCGCAAAGCCCTTTATTATTGTATTATAAATACACATCGCATTAGAAGAAGCTTACTCACTACACAATGAAAGTGCTTTAACTTTTCATTTACGCACCACAAAGACAAACCTCCCCGTTTGTTTTCCTTTTTATATTGCATAATCATTTCCCAATGTGTTTTGCACTACAGTGCTCCTTCATTTTTTGTCTCACAAAAATACCTTTATGTGCACTCAGAAAACCCATCTTTCACTGTTGGTGTGGGAAGGATGTGAATTGCATCATGCAGTAATGATGAACTTGACACCTGAAATACAAGTCAGAAATGTGAAATCTTTGGTTAAAAAAAAAAAAAATGAATAAAGCATGAACGCTCATTAGCTATGGAAACCCAGGTTGAAGCCTCATTTAAATTCCATGGAGATCGGATCATTAACCATGTGATGCAATTACAGTAAAGCTGAATTAATTTCTCAATCATCATAATTGAAATAAATGCAAGATAATGAGGAATTGGAGCAGAGAATCATGGAAGTGTTGCGAAACGTCTGCAGTGCAATTATGCCAGTCTTCCCTGCATGCATCCTGACGTGTGGACTGAGGCGACCTCGCCACCCAAATCAAATCTGACTGCAGAAGATTTTGAATGCGTGCCAGGCCTAGCTCGCACACATGATGGCAGAGCCTCAGCAGTCTCTCAATGGGGACAGTCAATCAATACAAAGTGATTACATGATTGGATCCCCTGGGCACCAAAACTTCATCAATCAATCACGCCTCCACCTTCCAGGCAGCTGTGCCTCTCCAACCATCAGCCCCGCCAGCGAAGAATCAGTAAGAGAGCAAGAAAATATGTGCAAATATGTGTGTGTGCGCACGTGTGTGTGTGTGTGTGTGTGTGCGCATGTATGGGGTATGGTTCGGCATCTTTTATATACAACACCACAAAAGTAACAAGCAATCCACTGACACATTGAGTCCAGATCAAGACTTGGTGTCTCTCGTTCTGTCTTCTCTCTTCTCCTCCTCCTCCTTATCCTGTTCCTTCTCTCTCGTACCACAATCCCACACAGGAATGGAGCCAGTTTACATTATTTTTTCCCACGTTCTTCATCTCATAAATGACAGAGAGCGTGAAAGCCTTTCTGTTGTAAAGCAATGTTAAAAAACACCTAAACAATCGTCTGGAGAGAGACAGAAACTAAGCCACGTATGTTTTGAGTTGAGTATGATGAGGTTTAGGGGTCCAGGGATGAACGCAGACAAACACTGACCCATCGCAACGGATCCGTGGTGTTTGATTTCAGTGGATTTAAAAGTGGTTTTATCATTTAAAGCAGGGTTGACCAGGCAGAAGACCTCTGGGGATACAACAGGTCCTCAATCTCTCCTTAAGCCCCACAGCTCCATAATGAGAGTAAGGCGGGTTTAATTGGTTTTATAATGAGCCTGCTTGTAAGAAATAACACACAAAGTTGCACACACACGGGCACTTACTCACACACACACACACACACCCATACACACACACACAGGCGTGCAAACAAAGACAAAGGAATGCACTTGCAATACAAAAAACATTAGACACAGCGTGCTCACTCTTTTGTTGGTTGCTCTCATTAAATTTGTAGTTGTAAATCAATACACTGAAATGCATTATGGCATGAGGAACACACATCACACAAAAAAGTCCAAAAAGTCCCCTTTTTTACTTGCCATTTTACATTAAGTATCCAAATAAAATCCATATGAGATAGTATACCTTTGTTCAAATTATTATTATTACCTTTCTTCTATGGTTTTTCTGTTCATTTTTGTGCTTCATATTTCTTTGTATATTGTATCAGTGTCCATCTGTAAGATCTTAATTTGAAGGTTTGTTGTTTAACCAGTTAATTACTTAAATAATAAACAAACTTGACCACATAGATTATATTTTGTTTATCCTACCTGCTACATGTGTAATCAGAGTCAACACTACTTCAGACCAGAAGCAAATTTTTAAAGGACCATCCCACCCATTTTTTCTGAAAAAGCTTTATCTATGAGATATTGTATTTGTCTACATTTTGTCCATATTCAATAGATGTGTGACAACGTTAATTAAAAAGAACGTGTCAAAATCCTTCTTCATGTTAGTATTCCAGTTGGGAAGGCAGCACTTTTAAGGAACTATTTTTCCAGGCGTAATAACTTGTATCTCAACAGTTCTTTTTTCTCTAGTTTAGTCATTTTTGACCAAATAAACACAG
>JAQFJA010000012.1:6208851-6224277 GCA_029874485.1 Naso brachycentron | reverse complement strand
TTTCTCATGTTTAAGATGTGTTTATTTTCTAACCACATAAATCAATCACAAGTAAGCACAATTAACATTCAATAGGTCGTACCTGGCTCCAACCACGCCTTGTTCCTTGCATCTCCCTCCAGAGGTAGATGTGCACAGCAAAGAAATGCAGGTGTGTCATGTTCATGGATGTCCTGAACATGGTTAACCATGCTTTTCCACTTGGCCTCCATCACATCTGGATCTCCATCAGGAGTGGAAGCTGCGGTCCAGTAGAGATGGTTTATGAGAGCTGGCCTCCACAGCTTCAGATCCTCACACTCCCTCTCGTTCGAAGCAGCATCCAAAGCTTTCCCTACACCTATTTAGGAACAAAAACACAAAATGTTAAGGAAGAAGTATAATTATAGACAACCCAAACAAAAGTACATTCATCAAGATACATACTTTTACCAATATGCCAGATATCAAAATAATGGCTTGTTCCTTTTGGACACAACTCCTCCCGGACCCACTTGGCAACCTAAAACAGGGGAAACAACACATTAATTATAATGTTTAATTTTAGCTTTAAACATAGTCAGGAACAAGATTTTTTATGTAGGCCGTTACATGTTTGTACATGTCTGTTCTTGTGTCTCATTACCTGCCGATTTCTGTCTGTGATGAGGGCTGACACTTGCATATTTTGCTCCTTAAGAAACCCTATGCTGCGCTTCAGACCCTCTAACTCACACCAGCTGCTACTTGGGACCTCTGAGCTCTGTATAAAACATTTGAGGAAGTTAATTTCGTACTTTACACAAGTGATTTGTGTGTCTGATAACATTAACTTACCTGGACAAGTTGCACATCTAAAACCTTGTTGATTCGGTCCTCAATCAAAGAGTATGTACCATATTTGGCACAATGGCCAGGGGAATCTGACCTATGAATGTCAAAAACTGTTAAATTCAGACGTCAGCACAAAAACTGATATATTAAACCATATTATATCATACTGTTTTTACCATGCTTTCTGTAGCAATGATATAAGATGAGGTGTTTTACCTGCAGTCACCAGAAAGGATCAGTCCGCCCCCCATCTCATTCAGATCTTTAATGATCCCTGCTTGCTCATTCTGCCACGCCTGCACAACTGTTGGAATAGTGTAACTACGCTGATGGCGAAAGAAGGTGCTGGCACTGATACTCTGGAGCCCAAACAGCTTTAGCATCCTTATGGTCTGGGTAGCCATGCAACCTGAAAAGTGGATGGCCCCGGTGAGCAGGAGGTTGAAGGCTGGCATATTTCTGTGTAGCATTGGTTGGTTCTGCCAAAAACGCTGATGCCCACATGCTGCACAGACCTGAGAGATTTATGTGAAAGGCAGAAAATTACTCCATCTATGCCTTTAAAAAAAAAGTATGATAAAATAAATAAAAACTAAACACAAATAGAAAAAAGGTTATACAACATATACCACCATTTGTCAGAAATAAATATAGTATCTTACTTGCTTAATTTTTACATAAGTTCCCTCCTGCTTCTCAACGTTTCCTTGAGTTTCCCCACAACAGGCTGGGCAAATAGTAAAGAGGGACATCAGCTGGCTCTGGCACACAATGAACTTGTCAGCAGCACTGAAAAAAAGAAAATCACCTATTATTTTGAACAGTGACACAATTTGGTCATGCACATAAGCTTTAATGAATTTAATTCTTACTTGAGGTCAGGTTCAGATTCCTGCAGAGGTGGATTTGAAAGTTCCTCATCAGATGAGTCACTTGTCATTTCCTCCTCTGCGATCCACGATATGTCCCCAGCTTCATCCATGACAACAGAGGATGATTCATCATCACTGTGCACAGGACTGGGGAGTGGAGTTGATGTTTGTTTCTCAAACCTTTCTGTCTGAGTCCCCACACTGACCATCTTGGGCTGTACCTGGACAGCTAAGATAAAGAGAGTCCCACCTTTATATGACTGTGTAACATCACACAACAGCTTTAATAGATACTCCTGTCCGACATACTGCAATCCCATACAACAGCTCTGTCACAAAATCTACATGTTTAATTTAATTATGTATTAAGAATGGCGGTCATAGATAGTTTTGGTGTTGTACAAGCCTGCATCAAACAGAAAGATTTGTCTAATTATTTTCTTCAAAGCATTATATGAGACAGATGTGTCAAATACAACTAATTCTAGATTTGAGTAATGTTACATTACCTGATGAACGATGTAAAGGTCTGAGGCTACACTGTGAGCCAAAGTGGAGCACGGATGGTTGAGGAGCCACCGGAGGGAATGACTCTTGATCTGGGACAACTAGTGCTGCAGAACTGGCTGTAGAGTCATCTCCACCTTCATTACATGCAGTGTCTCCCAAATCCTTATCAACACACCACATGAAAAAAACATTGCGAAGGTTTTTAATGTGTAAAGTCTCCAAGCTGTAAACTGACCTTGAAGGTTATAATACTAGCAAACTGCGGTTGTGCCTTTGCATAATGTAGGCTTCACGAAAAGATGCTAACGCTAGCTAATGTTTGCTTGTTGCCTTATTAGCTTGGGGATTTACAAGCTAGCTGCGCTGCTCAACAACGATTTATAGCCTACATACCGCGTTGATTACCTGAAATCATTACTAAATTACTGAAATCATTACGTAGACTATGTTGGTAATTAGTAAATGTTAGAAAATACACTTACAGTGCACAGTTTTCGTCGAGCGGGCCCGCGACCACGTCTCCCGCCATCAGCACAACCGGAGCCTGCTTCGGACAACTGAGCTGAGGAGGCTGTGTGCACCGAAGGCACCGCATCCTGTGTCAGTCGCACCTGGGTCTTGCTTCGACATCCCATGTTGAACTCCATCACATCGCTTGCTTGATAATCCTCCGGTCTAAAGTGAGAGCCACACACGACCGCGTTTGACGTAGCTGATGCAGCCGTGAAGTCCCGTCTCTTCAGCTGCACAAAACGCACCCAGGCACGAAAGATAGCGCCGTTTTTTTTCCTGTTAGGAAACCTGTGGACTCGATGTCCTGACAGGCTGGAGTTTTTGCAACCTCCACAAACGCAATAATTTACCATGATAATGATAAATGAATGCAATACAACACTGCTGAAAACACACCGACTCTCTTTCACTCGACCGCTCTGACTGATAACTACCTACTCCCACACTGAGTGATGGCAGAGCGTAGCATATAACTCCCTCTGCCTACGTAATATGACGCGGTGTTGAAAAAAAGAGCGTTTTTCGAGGCTTAGCTCAAAAATGTCACTTTTTGGACTAAATTTGCACTCTTATGTCTTGAAAAAAATTTTGAAATCTCCACTAACTTTTCAAATGGTATTTTTTAGACAAGATTATATATACATTTTGAAAAAAGTTTAACCTGCAATATGCTCTTTAACTCGTTCACTGCCATTGACGTCTATAGACGTCAATTAGGCTTTTTACTGTGGGGGGCTTGGGAAGGGTCTGGCAGAGCTTGTCTATAAAGATCAGTTTATCAAACAGTAGATTGCAGCAGTGCACCTCTTTGGATGAGTTGGGTATAAAAAGGGAGAGGAAGTTGTGATTCGGTGTGGGGAGAAAATGGCGAGACGGAAGGCGGACGTGGGATACAAGCAACTAACGATCGGTGAGAGTTTGAGTAGTGGAGAGAGTTTGAGTCGTGGAGATAGTGCAAGCACTGTCACAAACACGAGGGATGATGGAGATCCCGGAGAGGGGACGTCGATGGCGCTTCGTAGTAGTTCTTCATCCATGTCAGGAGGAAGAGCCGCTCAGCCTGGTGAGAGCCACTGTAGCACATGGCGCGCATCAAAAGAAAGCCGCGTTTCATCTGATGACGGTTCTGGTGAATTCAGCGAACCGGACCCGGATTCTTCGGACGACTGGTATCCATCTGGATCAACGGGGAGCAGCAGGGATTCGTCCCCAGACGCCCCAGAAAGACGAGGTAAACAATAAACTTTTTAGCAACTCTGTAACTTAGCCACTTAGCCATGACTTTGATACAGTGGGTTTGCGTTTGCGCGCCTGCACGGAGGGCTTGTGTCTTTCATCTTTCGCTGCTGCTACTGATGACATGTTAGTTTCCCCTTGGGGAATACAGTCAATATCTATCTATCTGATCGCTTCCACAAGTTCATCTAAAGTCTGTAACATTTGTTGCCAGTACTGATATGAATGAATTTTCAATTTACAGATCGTGGTGCATCCACCAGTGTTGCCAGTGTTGGCAGTATGGAGCTGAAAGGTAGGCTATGTATTTTTCTTCACATCACACTGCAGCAATAAAAAATATTTTTATGATAATAAATAAATATAAATATATTTCTATAATTCACAGATCATACATCCAGCAGAGGTCCCACTCCCACTCCCGTTGGCAGTACAAAAAAAGGTAAAAGAAATCTCCACATAAGCTATTAGCTTCTCCCGTACCCTTTTCGGCCATGTGCTGTATTGTAAGTACTGAAATTGTGTGTGATGAAGTCTGATTATATGAACATGCCCGAGATAGATAAATAAATAAAATAAATAAATAAACCTCCGAGAGAACCGCATTGGAGGGATCCCTCTCCCTGGGATGGGCAGATGTGCAATAGATGTCACCTGTGCAGAACACAACAGCAAAACAATCACTATCCACAATATGTAATCACTATCACTACAATGTGGCTGCTACATTCTGGGTTATGAGATATAGGCCTGAATGAGAGTCAATAGATCCAGAAGGAGGTGAAGTCCATGAGTCCAGGAGGACAGTCTATTTGTCAGATCGGAGGAGACAATTTATTGTTTACGATTATGATCGATTTGCTGTTCTTTTTTTACTATCTATAGTTAGAAGCAGGAGGATACTTTCCATTAATTTCAATATTTTGTGTTTATTGTCGAAGTTGTATTGTGCCAATAAATGCCTTGTTTCTTTCACTCTCTTCCATAACAAACGCTTGCCTTAGACAAGCTCTTTATGACAGTAAGCAGTACCACTTTTGTCAACATGCAGCAACAAACAAAAGTTCCTCAGAAGGGTTTTAGCAGCTACCATTGCAGATGAAATTTTTATTTATTTTACATTTAGTCACATTTGTCGATTTTCTTCCTCACTCTGGCTGGTGTTAATTAAGCTACAGGTGACAAAAAGAGACGCATTTTTCAAAATTTAAAATTTAGTAAGATGACACCAAAGATGAATTGCCGACCTCAACTTTATGTCAGTTTCATTATGTTGTCCAAATAAACAAATTTGCCTCAAAGGGCCTTACAGTACTGTACTGTCAAGATTGTCCTTTAGACTCAATTTCTGACAAAGATTTTTTTTAAAAAAAGAAAAAGTGAGGCATCCCTCCTCTACTGTAGACAAACATGTGCTAAACATCTGATTTAAAATAGGTTCAAGTGATAAACTTAGGTTATTGACACTCTATATTACAATTACACACTTCATATTTTGTCTTTAAATCCCAACAGTGAGGCTCGTTAGCCAGACAGAGGACCACCTAATCGGTTGAAATGCTTCGACTGTTAGTTGCTCTAAACTGAACTCTAAACGTGGATGAAACCCGAACTGTAACTTTCTACACAGTAGAGATGTGTTCATTATCATTATTATGCTGTTGCTCTGGGCTTCTCCCACAGCTAGATGCAGTCTACTTCATGAAAATTACCATAACAACACAAATCTGCAGAAGGAGGCGAGGGGAGAAGCATGCAAATTGAACAGCAATGAAAGAAGACCGCAGGCCCAATCAAGCTGTCATAACACACAGAATAATAACAACTGAAAGCCATTAAAACCTTTCACTCCGAACCGTTACACCTCACTGTGCAAAGAATAGGATCGAGAGGCCCTCATATCCCTCATTTTGCAACAGTCACATGTACACACACCAGGTTTTTATCCAACTCACATCCATCATCTGAAGATTATAATGAGACATTCATCAAAAGGAGTCTTGTGCTGGAAAACAATTATCTGTCCTCTTGTCATTCATTGCTGTTTAGAATTTTTATAGAAATTTCTCTTCTCTTTTGTCCATGGAAAGATTTTCAGACATGTTTTCCACCCAAATAAAATAAAACTGAGGGTTAGACTGAGGCTTCGTGCTCGTGTTTGTAGCGTGTGTTTGTGTGGATGTTTCAAATCATCAAAGCCTGATGCTGTTTTTTCCTCTATTGTTGTCTAAAAAACTATTAAAAACACACCATTGTGCCACAGAATTGTAGTGGGTGATGTTCTCCTTTACCATAAACAAGGGCACTGTAATTTATTTTGAGTTGACCCCACATTCACCACCTTGCTTTGTAAATACTCGCTCGAGCACCAAATGTGTATTAGTCCATAGCTAAAAATAGTCCCCATAGTCCACGTTGTATTTTCTTCTGAATTTCCTTTGAATAATGTCTGCTAAAATGTAGAGTGAGTTCAAAGGTGTGACAAGGTCATTGTTTTGTAAGTCACAAGTCTTTGCTCTCAAGTCCAGAGTCTCGAGTCAGGTCCACAATCGTAAACTTTGAATTTCCAGTCCTAAACAAGTGATTGGCACTCTTCTAATCTATTAAACTTTGTGAATCTATTTAAATTGTGAATGCTTTTTAAAATGTTTATTTACTTCTTACACACACTCCTTTAGGATGCTGTTCGGCTCTGGAGGTTCACATCCTGTCATATCAATCCACAGAAAGAAGTCCGGTGTCTGTGTGTCTATCATGGCATGTTTTAATGCATTAATGTCACAGATTTAGAGACAGTTTATACGGCGCAAGCTTCTGCACCCAAGGAAACACTTTTGTTGATGTTTGACCTTTTTTTTACATGACAATGGCGTGTGGGTACCACAAATCTCTAAAACTGGGTTCCAGATTGCAGTCTTTTGAAACTGCAACCTTCTTTCCGGCTGTGTAAATGGGAAAACCGTGAAGCCTGTGTCAGCGGTGACTACGCTAATGCTAAAGCTAGCGCAAGTCAATGCATTCTGCTCCAGCCACTGCAAAACTCTGATTAGCAGGTCGAATATGACTACAGTCTGGTGAGGTGATTTTGAGTGTTCATAACATAATTTTAGAAGTCAGTCTGAATTTCTGTAATTTGTGGCTGTTTAGGGCTTAGCAGCAACAGGAAGTTAACAACTTCTGCTACTCAGACTTTATGTCATTACAAACTTACACCGACTACTGGCCAGGCATGCATACTACAGTGTTTTCAGTTGTTCGTGTAAACACTGATTTTTTCTAAGACACACAGAAAAGACATATCCGTTTGCGCACAAACACACAGACAGACACCCTCTTGTTTGAAATTCTGTTTGCCCTATGCTTGGCTGTGTTTCACTTTCTGTGCACAAGTGGGATGAATTTTAGGAATTTTATTATATTAAATTATAGGAATTTTCCGTTTTGTTTTTGTACCATGTGACTGAATACGGTGCAAATCAGCCCTGAATGTCGTAAAGCAGCCGTACAGGTGGCGTCAGAACGCAGAGAATCTCACTGTTCTGGCACAATTTAAAGTTCGTCTCCATCATGAATCGTTCAAAGGCTATTGAATGTTTTATTAAACATGAGTGAGCGTTGCATCGATTCAGTGCTAGTCTTTTAATCGTTAACATGCAGAGGTAATGATGTGATTTGTGAAAATTACCTGATAAGTATCATCTCTGTTGTTGAACTATTAGTTCTGATTTTTCAAATTAAACTCTGACTTTTATTCATCAGCCAGCGAACCTGTGATTATTTCCCCTGGGAAATATGTGTAGAGGAAACAAGCACTGATGCTTCCACTTAATCTCATTACATCAATGAATTTCAATGTTCAACAAGAGTGGCTTCATACATTTAGATGAACAATTAATTATTCAAATCACACAAATTCCTCTGAATTAACACTTCGCACAATACGCAAACACATATGCATCAACTCATTTAGACATAAACATAAACCTTTTAACAAATAGATCAGAGTATTGTTTTTTTTGTTTGTTTGTTTTTATTGTTTCTTTTATTTTAATTGTACCATAAATGCAAACCTTTGTTTGCTTGCTTGTTGGTTGGTTGGTTTTAAGTTTTAGAAAATTGTTGAAAAAAAATAAAATTGAAACTGACTATTTTCTGAGCAAAAACATGATTCTTTGTATCATTTGTTGTCCTATAATCTTACGCAGTTGCATCATAAACATAATATAGTTGTTTATGATCTAATGATGCTGCATAAAACCTTATACATTTTTCTCTAAGATCAGTTTTGCTCAGATCCTAAATTGAACCAAAAATTCCCAGTATTTTGTCTGCCTCTTGAAAATATTTGCATATTTTTGATTAAATTACACATACACATATACATAAAATAACAATGTTCACATTCAATTCATCAAATTCAAGTTTATTGTCACTTCCATGAATACACTCAACATACATGGGAGTAAACTGCTGTTTCTTCATGAATCGTGATTGTCACAGACACGTTAAAAAGGAAGACAAAGACATTTAAAAACATAAGAACAGAGCAGCATTCACAAGACAGCATTCTTTAAAAAAAACAGCGTTCTTAAAGCAGCACCATTGGTGGAAGTGCTGGTACATGCATAAATACAAATACATATTAATTATTAAATATATAGTCATTTAAAAACATAATTGAGGTTCAGTTTATTCTTATGGTTCTCTTGCTTTGTCCTTTGTGTGAGTACTGTTGAAAGTGCCCAGTAAACATATTATTTATAACCTGTAGCAAGGCCATTTTATTAATGGAATCAATTTCAACTGAAAATACCAACCATCAAATTTCTAATGATAAACCAGAAATACAGTGCATACTGTTACTTAGTCCAACATTGCTACACTATATGCACAACAGTTATATTCTTTCATGACATTGGAGTGAATTCTCATTTTAAACTTTTAACTTGTTACTTTACAAATGACCTATGCTCACGAAATGTAGGCTAAATAGAAGAATTCTTCTTTTCGCTGGACACAGTCATTAGGGCAGGCTGGTTGAAGAAAGTTTTTGTTTGTGAAAGAAGCCACAAACAACGTAAATAGGCGCACTTGTGTTTAAAAGCACACCTAAATAAATAATTACAAAAATATATACACAACAGTAGCTGCATGTCCAACCACATGGCTATGAGTCTTTTGGGGACTCAATCTCCCCCTGAAACTGCTTCAACCGTCGCTGGTGTCCAGCTTGAAATGAAAGGGGTTGCAAAAATTCAGAGGCACACGACCAGGTGCTGCGACAGCTTATGGGGCCATCGCGTGGGCGTGATGACATCACTTTTGGTGCATGCAGCCTCGCGCTGGAAAGAATATGGCAACCACAGACGAGGCTTTATGCTCTGACTCACCTCTGCTGACAACAGAGAGTCTGCAGACGACACCGTTGGTCGGGCCAAGCTTGAGCTGAGACGGACCAGTTTACTCTGCTGAAAGTTGCTCCTCACCCGTTTTGTCTCAGTTCAAACTGGACTTAAAAGAGAAAGCAATAACAAACAAAATAAAACTCGAGCCACAGCTAAAAACAGGGAGGGGAGGCTGCAGCAGAGTTCCTTCCCAATGAGTCTCATACTTCAGCTAACATTGGCTTGTTAGCAAAAGTTACCCACTGCAACTTTAAATATCCCAATACAAACAAAAGAAACAACTTTGTGATCAAATTAAAACAATCGGTTCAGACAATATTCCTAATACAAAGGAACATGTTAAAAATATGTTGGCAGGATTTTACAGTAAAACTGAGTTATTTAATTGACTTTCAGATCTTTTTTCTTTTCTGTTTCGTGGAGGCTAACAGGATCCGAATAAAGAATAAAAATACATAGTAATTTGCAGGTGATAAAGTTTCATCTACATTAAGTCATCAGGTAATAAAAAATACAAAGAAACCAACCATCCTAATGATATTAAAAGGCCAAAATGAGTAAAGCACCTTACTTGTGGTGTGGTGTGTCCTTGTTAAAAGATCAGAGGACTAAAAAGCGATTGTGAAAGCTTTGGTTCAGTGAAGAAGAACTGAGTCATTGAAGGTGAAACATGGTAGTTTAATGAAAAAGAAACGTTCTCATCTGAAAAGTCCTTGTAAAAGAATGTTTCAAGTTCAAACAGCTCAGGTGTTGTAAACTCAGCTCTGTGTTTTGCCTTCATCAGCTCACTCAGTTCAGAGACTTCATTCAGAAGTTCCTGACTGACTAAAAAAGGGCAAAAGACTTCCACCTTCCTGAATCTTAAAAACAAGCCGTTTCCTCCACTGATTGAATTTCCACTAAATTGACCCTTTCCTCACTGACAACAGTGTGTGAATGAAGTTCTCTGATCTGTTTATGTGAACACAGTGTTTATCATCGGTTTATTTCCCTCATTGACTCTGATGGTATTTAGCAGGATGCAGCGTCCCGTGGCAGGAAGGAGTGGGAGGCAAACAGTGGGAGTCGGTTGTGAGTGGATGTAATATGAAAACACACAGTTCAGCCATCATTCTGCATTTTTATTAGCTGACATTTGCTGACATTTTGTGGCTTCCTATTTATTTGAGTGCTAATAATGCAACAAATCAATAGTGTAAATATTGATCGAACTAAGCAGACGTGGAGGAGCAGAATAGTCTCGTAATGATGTTGAGTTGATACTAATCTAATCTAAACTTTTAGAGCAATTAAATGAGTAGAACCATATTCAAGTTTATCTGGAGTGAGCCTACCAGCTGGAACCTTGTATTTTTAAGCTTTCAGGGTATTTTTTAACCTTCTTGACACGTCTGTCCCTCTTAACAAGAGAATCGCTAACATGTTAAATTTACTAGCAGCTGTTTTTAAATGGTATATGACTTTGTTTTCCCACACTCACTGACTTTCCTTTAAGTGTGTTATGTAGAGCCCTGCAGTTAAAATGATCAAGATAATGCCAGAAGCAATTCATACCTTTACTTTGATACAGAGAACTTTTTTATTTTAACCATCACTCAGTCAATGTTGGTTGCACAATGTAATTTTTATGGAAAAATGAGACCATCAGTGTGTTTCCCAAGCCGAGCTTTCACCACACACCGGGTATGAGTCAGAACGGAATTTCACAGAACAATTTACGGCAGGTCAAAGCAAACAGCGGGTCATAGCTATATCCACAGAGGAAGTTCTAATAGTGGAGAAAAGAAGAAAGAGCCCCACTGACGGAGACGGCAAAGGCGGCAAAGAGGGAGAGAGACAGAATTAGAGGGGAAAAGTGAACCTCAGACAAAAACTCACATTTTTTTTTCTCCTGCCTCCTTCAAGTGTTGCTGCACTTGCAGCCAAATCTTGTTAGTTACAGGCAACTAATGTTACTGGAGAGTGTGAAACAACGTTACTTAAACTATGTTTTATACAATAAACATAATTACCATAGCATTTGCCCTTTCACAAATTCAGTATGTAATGTTGTGAGGAGCTGCAGACAGATTTTACTGTGCTGCTAAAGTCCACACTAACTTAGAAACTTGCGCACACAACTTAGGTTTGACGTGACGATTGATGGTACGCACTCACAGTGGGTTTCACAACTACCAATTTTTACTCACTAAGTTTTCAAAATAGTAGTCTGCTAGTCATTATGCAAGAAAGAGGCACAAAGTATGGTTCCTCTGAGCAATGATAATCGTATTCTGTATTGCAGAGTACTCAAGTAATCTGTGACCTGTCAAACTATGCATGATTACATTTTATAATCTTGACATGACAATTAATGGCCAACTAATGTGGCTCTTGCAAACAAAAGAAGAACAAAATAAGCAGCTGTCATCAAAGAAATACCATCCATGACTAGATGACTGTTGCCTACTTTGCCAACTAGTAGTAAAGGTAGTCAACTAGTCGACTAGTTGATTATTTGGTGACACCCCTGGTGCTCACGTGTAAATTGATAAGTGCTGAACTTTGTGTGGAAATGACTGTGCGCCTGTTTTCTGTTGTGAGATCATTTGATAAATGAGGCCATTGATTAGTTGAATGTTTTTTCTTACTACACACAAAGATGGAGTTAACCTGTATTTGTTTCTAGTGACTCTAAAGGGTGTTCTGTAGAAATGACCCAAACTGAAAGGAAACGTTTCTAATATAGACTTGAGATAGAATTCTAGATTTTTTCCAGAAAATGATTCAGTGAGAGGTTTTTTTTGTTTCTTTTTTGTTTTTTAAAGTCATTGACTGGAAGAATTCTCCACACATTAGGGTGGCGGCCTAATAGCCACTATTGACCAGACTGTGCTCTCTTCATTATGTAAAAAAAAGCAGTGCTGGGTCAAACTCTCACTGGCTGCCCGTCTCTGAGCAGAAAAGAGGTTAATGTAAGTTGGCCTCAGGCTGGATATGAGCATCCACAGAGCATCATAACAGCCAGAATAATGACGGGTCAGCATGATAACGATGGGATCTGACACTCTGTGTGTATGGTAATATACACTGCTCTGTGAGGTGTAAACTGGAGCGGATGAAGGAGGCGGTCAAGTAACGCAGTAAAACATTCAGTGGAGGATGTAATGTATTCAGATAATGTCTGTATGCATTATTTGCCTTTTCTTTGAATGAGTGGAGGTAAATATACCATAAACAAACCTGTCTTATTTACAATAAAAAAGTTTTCATCTTTACATTGATATATCCAGTTTTATAGTTAACAGGAATCTAAAACACAAGACATTAGGCTTTTTTTAAATAATAATAATTTAAATGCTGGGGTAAATAAGCCTGCCTTAAAAACTTCACTGCCAACAAGCTTCAGGTAAATCTTGACATCTGTCTGGACTGGAGGGCTGAGGTATCTTTGTGTCTATTTGGCAAAATTTTGCCAAACTGTTGCATATTACCCATGTGTTGATCTAGTCGTAAACCTTCTAGGCACTACTTTACCTTCTAGGCACTAAATTTACTCAGTTAAACCTAAATGAGTAGATTTAGTGCCTAAATGTTACCAAACTGTAACTATTTCATGTAAATGAAGTGTTAAAAAGACAGCGTGAAGTAGGACGTCTAAAGGAGATAAAACTTTTGCGTACCTTGTCTCTGTATGAGAAGGTGAGAGATGTTACAAAATTCTGTTTTGACAACCTGAGAACAAGAACAGGCTGCTCTCTTATATTATCATTATTATCTTATCTTGCCAGAGATAAGTACCAGTTTTTATGACATGCTTGGTGGTTAAAAAATTTAAATGCATTTCCAGAGTCCCCCAAATCTCTTGTAATCTGGATTTAAAATGTGAAAATCTTGTTTTCACAATTAAAGTAACACTTAAACAACATACTTTTTCCATTCATGCATGAGTCTAAATGCCTTACATGTAGGTCTATATTACATTCACAGTTGTCTCTAGTGCTGTCATGCATTAGGAGGGCGTGTGAGTACTGTGTATAATGATATACAGTATCTAATGGTTGCTGACTGTGTTTGAAGTGTGACATGTTTTTTGCTCGCTGTGCTCCCCCTTTTTCCATTACTCTCAGGGCTTATGTGACTGTGAAATGTGGTGATTGATGGTGCGCTGACTACATTTACACACAAACACTGCGTCACATTTTAAAGATGAGCCGACCCACATCTTCATTCCGTTGTCCAAACATGGCAGAAACAGCAGATCTGGGTCACACACATCACATTTTTTCTGTGTGTTAATCCACTGAACAGAGATTGCCAGCAAGCGACATTTAACTACTGAGACACCACTCCCTCAACTTAACAGAGCTACAGCTGGAGCCAAGGTAACGGCCTTTCATGTAACTAATTACTATACAAAATGGCCACATTTTGTTATCAAAATGGTCGAAGTGGTGTCCAGCAACCAAATGTTTTAGGTGTGATCAGGGGCATTTTGTGCCTCCCCAAAATCTCTAAAGCGGCATTATATTTAATATATTATATATAATATATAATATTACATACCATAAGCGTGTGTTGATGAAAATTTTAAAAAATATTTATTTCCAAATATAATCATACATTAAAAATTCATGCAATAAAATAATGCCCTGGCAGACATCAGGTGGGCATACCTAATACCACCTGCCGCTGTTTGAGTTGGCTGCCTCTCTTTTTTAACAAGGTAAACTGCACCAGTATCCTCAGAAGACCACTAGTGTTGGATTTATCATCCTGAATTTGTTTTAAAAAGTCACCTAAAAGACACTGCAGTTCATGACTGGACTGCAACGCATCTGAAAGGGATATATGATCACCCCATTAGCACAGGGGTATCCTCCCAAGAAGCTCTTTGATGTAGGTGTGGACTAATATAATACCAACAGTGCAGCGTCCTGGACACAGTGTCAAGTCCGGTGAGTCATTCATCAGGACAGGTACCACACCAAAAAAGACAACAACGTTGAAATTAAAATCAATTGAAATTACCAAAAAGTTGTTGCAGGAAGCTGTGCATTGAGAGCAAAGGGAAAAAACTGTGAAGTAATATTTGTGCTTGCTGGTTTAAATTACTCCCAATAAACCCTGTCTTTGGGATTTTGCCACAATAGTTGACTGTATACTGCATCCTGCAACCTACTAGCCTACTGCAACAAAACTCCTAACCCCATGCCTAAATCTTAACAATCTGTGCTGCCCAGTCAACCCAGGGCCATGGGAGATTCAATATATTTCCCAAAAAACACAGCGTGCCACAAATAAGAAGGGTTCCCTCTGAGGTCCCCCCAGTGTTGGTGGTGATGTCCACATGCTTTACATATTTGTCTCAGGTTGCAGTAGTGGGTGTACATAGTGAACAGGAAGGGGCTAAGCACACAACCCTGGGGGGCTCCAGGGTTGTACTAGAGTGAAATAGGTGTGATCATAAATCCGGACTGTCTGGGGTTTGTGAGGAGGTCCAATAGCAAGCTTGTGTTAGTGTAGTACTTAACTCAAACCTAGAGTGTTTAGTTTTCCAACAGGTTCATCGGGGGAATTGTTTTTCAATGCTGAGCTGAAATTAACAATAACATTCTAATATAGGTGTTGGAACCTTTGAGGTGTGTGAAGAGGGCAGTGGAGACGGCATCCTTTGTGGATCTGTTAGTTCTGAATGGAAACTGGTGAGGGTCCAGGCCGGCTGGGATGCTGCTCTTGAGGATATTAGTTGTTTTTGTTTTTTTTCAAAAGATTTTTTCAGTGTTGAAGTGAATGCCTCAGAGTGGTTGTTATTCAGACTAGACACTGAAGACTTTTTAGATACAAGTACTTTGGTGATTGTCTTGAAGTCAGTGGGAACACTCTCCTTTGACAGTGATATGTTAAAAATGTCTGTAATAAATTCCACTAGCTGATCGGCATACTCTTTAAATTCATGACCAGGGATGTTATCAGGCCCAGCAGCTTTACTCATATTCACTCTCAGCAGGAGTCTTCTTAATTAGACTATAAAACAGGACAAAGAAGACTAAGTGCTCATTGGTATTTGAATTGATGAATTCAGGGAGCACTTTATG
>JAQFJA010000012.1:6138260-6150787 GCA_029874485.1 Naso brachycentron | reverse complement strand
ACTACCCTCTGCTGGACAAACTACATAATTACACTGTTTTAAAACCACTGGTCCAAGCATTTTTTTCAGCCTTGAAAAACAGTTTTAATATCACTGCACATCGGAAAACATTTATCTGCAGTAGACCAATATCAGCTGATTATGATGGCACACCAATATATCAATCAGGCCCAAATTTACATATTATGTTGAGAACATACAAGTTATTTTGGTAAGAAACATTAAATGTAAACTATGTAACGTTTTGTTTGCAAGAAAACTCTGCAAGGTACCCTCATTTTCCAAAGAGGTAACTGGTTGATAGTTGTGGCGTGATTTTGATTTGATGGACACTTTCAGGAAGCTTCTGCATGCGTTGACCTTCTGAGCTCCCCGTTTTTCCAACAGGTGTTCTTCGTGGAGTCCGTGTGTGACGACCCGGAGGTCATTGCAGCCAATATTCTGGTATGATGTTACGTCACTGGCAAGACTTTAAAGGTTTTGACTGTGACTTCCTGTCTGGGTCAAACCCATCATCTATAAATACTCTCAAGTGTTGTGTAAGGATTATCGTGCGTGATCACATGGTTTGAATGTGCTGAATACCTTGGACAGGAAGTGAAAGTTTCCAGTCCCGACTACCCAGAGAGGCACAGAGAGAGAGTAATGGATGACTTCCTAAAACGAATCGAGTGCTACAAGGTTACTTACCAACCATTAGATCCTGATGATTATGACAAGTAAGAACTGTTCAAACCATACTGCCTCTATATTTACAGTTTATACTGTTTACATTATAAATATCACTAAATTAACACCAATTATTATGTTATTCTTGTTAATATTTCTTTGGAATGTTTTTTTATCAAGCAATGAAATCTTTGTGTCTTGAATATTATTTAGTGAAACAATTGCAGTTCACAAGATTAACACTAGATGGCAGCAGTTATCAACCATCTGATTCACCTACATGACTGATTGGCACCTGCAGGGACCTGTCTTTTATCAAGGTGATGAACGTGGGCCGGCGCTTCCTGGTGAACCGGATCCAGGACTATATCCAGAGTAAGATCGTCTACTACCTCATGAACATCCACGTGCACTCTCACTCCATCTACCTGTGTCGGCATGGAGAGAGCAACCATAACATCGAAGGCCGCATCGGAGGAGACTCAGAGCTTTCTCCTCGAGGGAAGCAGGTTAGATTTGCTCAGCTTCTCTTTCATAATCCTTATTTTATGAACTGCAAAGCCTGTGTCTTGTGAAAAAACAATCTTACAAGCCTCTCTCAAAGAGTTCATTCAGTGGAATAAGGTGTGCTCACCTGCAATACTGTGAACACCTGAGTCATGACCTTTATCACATTTAATCTTCTCCATTTCCCAGTTTCTGTCTTAGTTGGCTGATGCCATAAAAAGTTCCCTCTGTCTCTCTCACGCCTCAGTTCGCCCATGCCCTGAGGGATTTCATCGAGGAGCACAAACTGTCAGATCTGAAAGTGTGGACGAGCCAACTGAGAAGAACCATCCAGACAGCAGAGGAGCTGGGAGTTCCTTATGAACAGTGGAAGATACTCAATGAGATCGATGCTGTCAGTACCCTGTCGTCCGGCCTCCCACCTGAATCATTACATATTCTTGGAGCTCTGGTTCAGAGAGATAGAAACTATATTTTTCTGAGACACTTTAGATCAGCAGGGGCAAAGAAAAAGGGAACAAAACGCACCAACATTCTCTAGGCAAGGAGATAATTTATGTTAAAAGGATTTATTTAGCCGTGCATTTTGTTAGAATACCAAACTATTTCAGCCTCACAGGGTCCTCATCTTTATCATCAGGATACAAATATTTAAAACAAAGTGATTCCATTTGCTACTCAGTAAAGACTAAATGTGAGTAATCAGTCTTTTTGTTGTAAAAATTGACATAATGCACTGATGCATCCTTCTCTCAAAGGACAGAACTGCCATTTTTCTTTATAGAGTGCCTAAGTCACGCCCCTTCCAATGCACCCCACTGGACCTTAGTGCAGAAAAAGTGTAAATGATGGTCAGTGGGGAAAGGAAAGTTATTTTTTGATCCAGTTTGACTTGTGCCCTGAATTACACATATGATGTTCATCAGTTTAAATTATAATTTTCTATGTGAAGAAAATCTGTGTTTGTCATCAAATGGATAAAGTATAAGCTTGTGAAAATACTGTGAAAGCTTGTGAAAAAACTGACATCATGACATTTTCCCTCCTCAGACTCAGGGAACTGATTAACTCCCCCTCTGAGTAGCTGCAGCTCTCAACATGACCCGATTTATATTAATGGCTTTCACCTCTTTTTATACTTTTACCCTCATCCTGGAAAAAACGCTGTGAAATCTTCCAAGCTGACGGTCATGTCTATATTTATGTGTTGCAGTATCTGTTTTTGTTGTTTACTGAATGCAATGTGAAACTGTGTACTTCAGGGCACAAGACAAATGTCCTTAAGTTTGTCATGATAAAAAAGTGAAATGAAATGAATCGTGTGCTCTGCTGTCCTTGTCCAGGGTGTGTGTGAGGAGATGACTTACGAGATGATCCAGACGACATTCCCAGAGGAGTTTGCTCTGAGGGACCAGGACAAGTACCACTATCGCTATCCGGGAGGAGAGGTGACCCGGCACACTGCTTCCCTCCTACAGTTTGCAGTTGCTTTTGCTTCAGTGTGACAGACTTTAGACATGTCACAGTTAGGAAAAGCACAGGCATAAATAATCTTGTCATTTAACTGGATTCTGATTCAGGGTCCTGGTCTGTGGCTTCTGGCTGATTGGGACAAATAAAAAGGACAAGACCACTGATAATGTTCTACATAAGTATTAGTGCTTTTCCTCAAAATGTGCCATGACAGTTAGTGGTCCAGTGAGGCAAACAGCTGCAGCTCTGACCCTCTCTAGTTATAAGTTTATATGTTACTGAAAAGGTGCTATATGTAATATTTTTTAACAAATTACAAGAGAATTTCTACGTTTGTACAGGGTTTATGCTTAAATTGCACAATGGAAGCGCTCTGCTGGACTGAAGACATGAAACTGTTCCCACTCCAGGATTTAAAATCAAGACGCCTAAGTAGAACCGGAAGTCTTAAAACTGGGGTAGACAGTTTATTTTTGGTGTCATTGGGTAAAAACCCCATAATAACCTTTCAGCATATTGTTACTCAGGTGGTCTAAAAGAACACTAAACTTCTGCATCTCTCCTTGGCTCTATGTTCAGGCAAATCGTGGTAATTTTGGAGAGCACATGTTCCTGTTGACTGCTCTAGGCTGCACTTCATAAGTGCTGCTCGACAGGAACAAAAGAGTCGTGCGACATGTTCAATTTATACTTCAGTGAAAAGTTTCAGTTGTCTCCATGGTAACCATATTTGACACGAATGCTAGAACAAAGATAGTCAGTTATTGACATAAGATTCCCCACTGTACGCTGTGCCAGCGGCGTGAAATTGTATATACACTTCCTGTCTCCTAATTCGGTGGTGTCACGTCTCCCATGGAGACAGTTAGGAACCACCATTCCTCCACCTTGTCTGGAAGTGTTTTAACGTTTTGTGAATGGATAAAAGCAGAACTTTTAATTCATGGTTTCACCTGTAAGACCATTTAAATGTCCGTTTATGTCCGTTGTGAAGCACGGCGGGAAGCACCGGTTACCAAATCTCACGAGAGTGTGTTGCTAAGACAGAGACAGATCTCAATTCTCCTGATTTGTGCATCTGAAAAATGACATTTTTGTGTCAAAGTGTTTGGAAGATATGTGTCTTGTGAAAAATGGGTCCAATATGCGTCTTGGCGATGATGGGGCGAAAGAAGTGGTCATGATCTTTGATTCATTTCTCCCATAAGAATGAATGGACTAAAGACTGCATAATATCCTAAAGGGGCGGGGCCATAGCGAAACCCATGTGACACTGACACAGGAAATGAACATGCTGTGAGAGGTCTCTCTTACGATTAACCGTCTCTAGCTAATAACTTGCTCTACTAACTCTAAGCCCGCTGGAAGAAAACGTGATAGAAGAGAAAGCGGTGGACTGTTCATCATGCTCGACCGTGAAGTTTCTCTGTTGAAATGGGAGTCTCAGTGACGTGAATCACCATCAGGAGACTGAAAGCAATCACTGCATGTGATGCCGGATGTGATGTCAGTGGTGTGTAATGTTATAGACTCTGTGAGGGGAAGGGTAATAAGTGTAATGAATGTGTATAATGCGTGAAACTTGCTTATCCCAGAGATTAATGCACATTCATGCCAGAGCAGCAAATGAATCTGTTTTGCATTATAATTGTTTTTGTTTTGTTAATTGATAAGAATGCTGAAGCAAAGAGCATTGTTGATTTGACCACAGTTTTAGCCACACTTTTCAAGAAATCATACCATAAATGTTGCTGAAAATGACATACAGTACCTTTAAACCTCTTTCAACATGGCCACCTGCAGTGAGGTGAACAGTCTCCTCTCCTTACAGTCCTACCAAGACCTTGTTCAACGTTTGGAGCCGGTTATCATGGAGTTAGAGAGACAGGGAAACGTGTTGGTCATCTGCCACCAGGCTGTGATGCGCTGCCTGCTCGCTTACTTCCTGGACAAGAGTGCAGGTCAGATAAACACGAGTGTGTGCACATATTAGCTCATACCAGCAGATGATGAGATGTGACATTCTCTCCTCTTCATCCCACAGAAGATCTACCGTACATGAAATGTCCGCTCCACACAGTACTCAAGCTAACCCCTGTTGCATACGGTAGGCCAGCGATCTCTCAGCCATTAGACTGAGTATTGTCCCATAGAGTTTACGTTATCTTTAAATGTATTGTATTGTTTTTTTCCAAGGTTGCAAAGTGGAAATGTTTTATCTAAACGTGGAGGCAGTGAACACACACCGAGACCGGCCTCTTGTAAGTTGCTCCAAATCGAGCTGCGTTGTTGAGTTAAAGCACCAAAATTTATTAACTTAAATAATTCTGAACATAACATCAAATCTTAACACCTAATCCAAAGCCTAATTAGGCTTCTTAGTCTTGTTTGTTGTGTCTGCTAGTCGAATGCACCCAAACTTCATCCCCTGCGTGAGGCTTTGCTTCCTGGACTCCCTCTCTTACATCCCTGTTTTGTTTTGTCCCTTTTGTCTTTTATCTTTAATTAATCTTTCTGACTTGAGCGATGAGCTAATGAAAGTTAAGTCAGTTGTTAATTTGGTTTTATTTTACCTCGATGACGGCAATGGCTGATCATGCTACCTTGCTGGGCTGTTTTAATCATACTGTTGCTCTGGTTGCATCCCGACATAATGTGAAAAACTGCTGTATTTGAGTCATTAGTCCCATTTAAAAAACTATTTCCTTGTATAAGGTTGAAGCAGGTGGTCATCTGTCTCTCCTGTGCCATTGTGCCATCAGGGATGTAATCTTCACAGTCATTAGTGTTCAGTGCTGTGTTGTGGAATGATGTGGTTGAGATCGATTTTGTCACTAAAAATGGCTTCAGACTCACCTGCTGCTGTTGATCCGTGTGGAGAGGACGGCTCTTTTGCTTGGCTGTGTCTGGTCAGGTGTCCCCCGGCTGTTGCATGTTCCCTGGTCTTTTTCCTTAACACTTGCGGTATTTCATCTCCTACCAGGGTAAAATCCCGAAGGACTCTGCTCTCATACACCGGCGGAATAGTTACACTCCCTTGTCCAGTCACGACCAGGTCAAGCGTCCCAGGCTCTACAGCGCAGGCAACCAGCCCTGGCTACCGCTCGCCCCCACGCCATCAGCTCTGATGCCAGAGGGACGGCAAAGCCAAGTTAGTGAAAGAGTTACAGGCTCCCCCTCTAAATCAGTCACCTTCAACTGTAATCAGTCACCTCCCACCACAGTTGTAACCCTGTGTTTGGCATTCCCTCACCTCAGTTTTGGATCCTCTCGATGATTTAGTGTCTGTGTTGAAAACGATGGACATGGAATCCATCTCTCTATCTCTCTCTCTCTCTCTCAGGGCATGTTGTGGAACTTGAATGGGCTGCTCTTTCCTTTTAATGTTGTGCATCTGTGTTTCCAAAGTCAGATGTTCTTGTTGCATGACCTCTGCTTCACCACTGCGCTGTCTCCAGCTTGAATATGCAGAAGAGCATGCCTACTTCCTGCTGAGGAAAGCTCCTCATGAATTAGCCTTTATGACACGGAAGACACGCAAACATAAAAGACATCTTTTACTACATTACAAGTGATACTGAACATATTATTAGCTGTGTATAGACATAAATCCTCAACCTGCGGTAATTATTTCATTTTTGAAAAACTGAATCCCATTTGAGAAATTTGAGAGCAGTTCCAGAAAATAAATGCATACATGAAAGATTTCAAACACAAGTGGAAAAATATACTACCATTTAAAAATGCATATTCATTTTTGTACGTGTTGTGTATTTGTTGGCCTTGCCTTGTCGGTACAGTGCATCAGCCCGTCTCCACATTTCTATCTATCTCTCTCTTTTTCCCATTTTCTTCAAATCTGCCTTACAGCCACGGATAGGAAGCAGTTGTCTGTGAGTATTTCTGAGATTCGGTACATGTAACCAGCCCTTTAATTTCTTTCCCACGATTCAACTCATGTCATTGTAACCCATTTCAATATGTTGTCACAGTGGTGTATTTTACGGTTTTCAGCCTTTGGGTTTTTCTAATCTTTCACCACCTTTGTACTTTAGTTACAGTGGAAGTTGCTGTTGGCCTTGAGAGTGCTATCACTCACTGGTTCTTTTGTAGTTACATAAATGGCTGCGACACTGATAACATTTTTCATAAAAGTCTTTGATAACAGTATTTGCCAGATATCTAATTGTATGTCAAAACAGAAAAATAATGTGGCTTCTTAATTTACTTAACACATATTAAATCTAAGAAACCTATAAGAGCCCGACTGATAAATCAGTTTGCTGATATTATCGGCTGATATCAGCCTATCGCAGATAGATCAGCATGTAAGTTCTCTGATATGCGCCGATATAAAAATTTTTTAAGGCCAGAAAAAATATTTTATTTTTATGTTTATAAAACTTTACGATATCCTGCCTCCATTACGTATCTTTGTCTTTACATTTAACCGATATTTAAGTCGTAGTAGATAACTTCTGCAAACGTGCTTGCAAGCAAACGTTAGCTGTGGCATGAGACTCGTTGAGAAGCAAATCCACTGCAGCCATTTGCGCCGGCTCGTGCTTTATTTCGTTTGTTGTTGCTCTCTCTTTTAAGTCCAGTTTGAACTGAGACCAAACGGTTGCAGGCAAAGTTGCAGCCAAGTAAACTGGTCTGTCTCAGCTGGAGCTCGAGCCGACTGACAGTGTGGCTTGCAGACACTCTGTTGTTGGCAGAGGTGAGTCAGAGCACGGTGAGCTAATCAGCTCGTACCGACGTCACCTGTCGCTAAGAAGCGCAGCGTAGACCGGCGAATCAGGACAGAGAGTACAGAGAGCATCCCTGATTTTTCATTTTTCCGTGAAATCCTCGTCCTGGTGACAAAGAAAATATCGTGATAAAAACACGGCTTATTGGAGACCAATTTAGCAGCAAATGGTGTCATTTTTCAATCACTATCACACTGTTTAATGAGGTTATACATCATAATGACATAGCTAAGCCAAAAAAATGTCTAGTTTCACTTAAAATATTTATTTAATATTGTCTGATTTATGGGATATTGGAATTTTCTTGTTACCTAATATATCAAAATCAGCATTGGCATCAATTCCTTAGTTGTTCCAGCAGAGGGCGCAGCAGTGGTTGAGTGGTTAGCGCTGCTGCCTCATGGCAGGGCCTTTCTCTGTGGAGTTTGAATGTTCTCCCTGTGTTTGCGTGGGTGTCCTCCGGGTGCTCACATTTCCCCCACCATCAAAACATGCATGCTTGGTCTAAATCCAGTGACTGCCCATGACCGAGGTACTGGCCAAGAGCTGGAGTCGGTCCATGGGAGCCCCGCTGTGGCTGCCCACTGCTCCTCAAAGATGGGTTAAATGCAGAGAGCCAATGTCACTATGTGCTGTAAATATGACCAATAAAGCACCTTATAGCTAATAAGTGAAGTGTTTATTGTTCAGTGCACTAATATTTGGAATAAAGTTTATTAAAACATAAGACATCCTGCTGCTATTACATATCTTTGTCACAAGTTTCTGTAACCACATCCAGCGGACATTATGTAATATCGGCCAATATATTGGATATTGTAATTGTCTTGCTTCCCACTTTGTCATCCGAATCAGCCCCAAAAATCCCATATCAGTCGGGCTTTAAAACCATTGGATACTCCAGTATTGATTTTCTTGTGATTGCATAAAATCAAGTGTACTAGCCGATCATTCATAAGCCAGAATGTGATTGATAATCGCTTCTTGATAATATGCTGAGAGTCTCCATCAATGTGGCTGTTTTACCACATTTACATAATGACCTAGATATTCAAATCGGAACTTAAGATTCCCAGACCGCTGGGAAGTTACGAGTTTCCTCAAATAGGATTTGCAAATAAAATGAGAGTCAGCAGTATTTTCTTTTTGTTGAAGGAGTCCCTGTGCGAAGGAATCGACTTTGACAGCCCCGAAGAAACTGGTGGCTGTGTCCGCTTCTGACTGAAGACGAAAGCGTCTTTCTTCGTGGTGGAAATGATGGTCAGATTAAATGTAGGAGGCATTCGTCATGTTTTGGTCCCAACTATCTCAACCTCTCTGTTTAACTGTGCTCTGCATGCTGAGGCTTTGAACTGGAAGCCTTATCTTTAGTATCACAAGCGCTTTTGCATGTGCGCCAACGTCAATAAACCAAAAAGAACATATCAGAACTGGCAACTAATCCTTATTGTAAATACTACAATGCCTTACTGGACTTTAAATATATTGTTTTAGAATTAGCACCTCTGTATTCTCCACTGAATGTAAGGAGAAGATGCTGTGCATTATGAAAATTCATTTTCACTATTTCAAGTAGAACATTTTATTGAGGTGATGCTGTAAAAGTATTTTTATAACTAAAATCCACTCACCATACAACCATCTGCAGTTGTGATTTTATCAAATAAGCCATCACATGTTTTGTCTTATGTTATTTATTTCGTTTCAACACTTTATTTTTAGATTTGAGAGAATGTAAATGAATGTAAGAGGGAAATAAAAATGTAATTTATGTTTCTTTCTTCTGTTTTGGAAGCATTGTATGTTTTGTGTTGTTCGAAAATACACCACACTGCTGTAAATACTATATACCAGCAGTACATGAAGAAATTTTTCTGTCACGAGCTGCAATTCACTCACCTGGATTACTAAGCACTTAACACTAAATCCTAAATGTTAATCTGTTCATCCAATGTTCCTCTCCCCTCTGTAGAGATGCAACAAAAAGTAACAAAAGCAAAATATGTTGATAATGTGTGAACTATTTCTTGTGTTTGTGTTCATCCCGTCATACTGGCCTAACGTTTGTTTTAGTTGCTTCATACAAATCTAACTTTATTATTTATTTAACAGCAGACAGTGGCACAAGTTTCATTCTGTGACTCTGTAATGTGTGACTGTGTAAAAGTGATTGCCCTGCTCAGAGCAGCTCACTGGTGCCTTTTTAACAGACAGTAACAGTGCATCTTGCAATGACATGATTATTTTTTCCCCACTGAAATGCAGAGGACACGCATGGGTTTCTGGAGCACATGGCGTTTTTCAAATGGCATGATTCAAATATGTTACAAGTTTTTTTGTTTGCTTTTTCGTGACTGTGTGACCTTCATGTTATTGTTCCTTGTTTGATGCAAAAGTGTCTCAAAATGATTAAAGAACTCACTGAAACTCAGAATCTGCTTTGTTTCATAAAAAATGATCCTTTAGTCGCTCTGCACAAAATTATGCCTCACCAGTTTGTGGAGGCCTCTGGACACACAGGAGCAGTGATTATTTTTACAGAGAAACCATCTTATCTGAGAGCATGTGCCCAAATGTTTTCCAGCTACCAGCACAATCACACTGTGAAGTACTTGATAGGTACTGCACAAATTACATATCAAACAACTAGGGAGGCAGTACAAGTGACAAACATATAAACCTAAACAGTGGGTTTCTCGATAGTTTGTTGCCTGGGGACATTGACATTGACAGAGACTTTGACATGAAAATGTGGGCATGTTGGCAGAGGTCAAACTCCTTTACGAACGGCTACTATCAGTTAGCTGCAAGAGATGTGGAGGAGACTCGAAAAATATCATGTTGAAGAATCCACGTCAAAAAGGTCTTTGGAAATGTTTGTCAGAAGTATAAAATCTTAACAGGAACCATACCTGTCAACATGATCCTTCCACGTGAAGGTGAGGAAGTCACTGCTTTGGATAAGATTGTCACTGTGTACTGTGCCCTGACAAGCCATTGTCAAACTACAATTTAAAAATATAAATGATGAGCGTGCTCCCTTTTCCACTGTTTAACTTTTGACCCAGCATGAATAACAATAAAGTATGTAAATTGAGAGTTGTTTTTAATGTAGACTAGTTCTTGACTCTTTTTTTTCATGAACACTTTAATAACTACTGTATTAATATTTTTCATGGAGAGGGTTTACACAGTTTACAGAACAACTTTATTAGACTAAAAAACACATTTGAAGTTTGAGTTTACCTGAACAGTTTTGCCCAGGGCACAGCGTTACACTTTTCAGCGTTTCATTTATGTAATATTGAAGTAAATCTCCTTCGAACCTCGCCGAATAACGAGCATCACTTTTAAAAGTGCCCCAGACACAACGTTTAATCACGACGGGCTCGAAATCCACAGAATCGGTCAGAAAACGACGAAAATCTGCAAAGATTGCATGGGTTTCAATGGAGCGTGTAGGTGTCAGACCCTGGCCAGAGCTGGGAAATGCTACGCTCTGATTGGCCCGTTTGCGTTTGAGGGCGGCGCTTAGCCCGGTTTCGCTATATTATGGAATTTACGGCCGAAGCAGCGTCATGCCGTCATTGGACGTAGGGTGACGTAACATATATCAGTCTGGATGTTTATTGTTTAAGGCAAGGCTGCAGTTAACAGCAGGTAAGAAGCCAAAACTTTATTCGTTGCCGTGAAAGTTAATAGACCTTGTCGTGTATAGCTAAGCGGTTACGTCAATGGGCAGGTAACCGAATTCCCCCAAGTTTAACAGAATCCGAAACACTTGGAAAAACTGTCCAGTCAACGCCAAGTCAGTGGGCACGTTAGCATGCTAAAGTTAGCAGACCGTACAGCTAACGTTAGCTCCCGTTAACGTTTGTTTGTGAGCAAGTAGTCTTGTGTTATGCCTCGTTAGGTTTCCTAAATACATTAAAGGATTAAAGTCACTTTTTATTTGTCGAGTTACATGCGAAGTGGTACCACATAACGCTGCATTGTCTTGTTTAGCAGGGAGATGCTAGCTTAGCCAATAGTTTGTCGAGTTAACGTTAGTCGTCAACGTTAACTGACAGAACAAAGAAAATAAAACAAAGCAGTGTCGCTGCCATGTGTTTTACTCTATTGCTGCTGTTCATCAGCAGTTTAATTGTTATGTGGGGTCTATTTAGAAAGCGGTGCTATAACACAAAGGTGAGCATCATGTGTATCCAACGTTTTTGCTGTGTGGCATGTGTCAACAAATACATTCGCCAACGCAAGCGACCATAACTGGAAAAATAAGCTTTAAATATTTATCAAATGACTACCAACTTAAGAAGGCAGCGTTATGGGCATTTCGAGAAGTAACTGGTTACATGTAATGAAATTACATAATGTAATTACAAAGTACTTGTAATTGTAACCAGATACAGTTACTGAGAAAGAGTGTGTAACTAAATTAGTTACTTATGAAAATGTTAATGGTTACAAAGGGGATTACACATGACTATTTTCTGTAAAAAGCTCAGGCTGTATGTTAAACAATATTCCTTTTGTTGTTTTGCATGATTTTGATGTGCACAATGCCTCTATTGCCATTTCCAATCAAGGTCGTTTGGTAAAGTGTCATACTATTCTAATGCTTTTGATGCATAGCGCCCCACGACTGCCATTAATACTGTATGGTTTAAACATTTGAAAGTGGTTGAAAACATTTGTTAAAAATTTAGAAAAGTAGTCAAAAAGTAGTAAAATTTCATAAGTTACATAAAGTAATTGAAATAGTTAAAGTGCTTATTAAATTTTATATAGGGTAACTAGTAATCTATAACCTGTTACATTTCCAAAGTAACTTTCCCAATCCTGGTTATGGAAGACATGCATCTGCTGGAATCAAACCCCCAGAGTTCTGGCTGAAGTGCCTCATTCCTGAAATTCAAAAAATGCATCTAGAATCCTCTTGTTGCCTGGCAACCGGTCTCAGCATGAAAATAGGGTCTTGGCACTGGTGACATCACATTTCACCTTATCAACCAATTAAAATGCTTCAAAAAATTGCCTTGCAAAGCAGTGTTTCAACCAGTGGATGGCAGTCACTACGCACATTTATAACAGAATATGGAAAAGTCAGTTAATTTGCACTAAATGTCA
>JAQFJA010000012.1:6123974-6138160 GCA_029874485.1 Naso brachycentron | reverse complement strand
AAAATTGCCTTGCTAAGCAGTGTTTCAACCAGTGGATGGCAGTCACTACTCACATTTATAACAGAATATGGAAAAGTCAGTTAATTTGCATTAAATGTCAAGATTGAGACCCGAAACAGTCAAAAACACTAAAAAATACTTAGCCTCGATTTTCAGCTGAAAAAAGTGGTTTAGGGGTTAAGATACTCTGTAAGAGGTAAAATGCCCATCAATGATGTAGCAGGTACGAGTTGTGTTACAGATGGTTTTAAGAAGAGGGGTAGAGGGGTGACTTTCAGAAATTATCGTGAGCAGTAGATGGCTCTTCATGTTTAATTTAGCACATAAAGGTGCGTTATGGGATCTTGTCCTGTTTGAGCCCAACATGTTGGACATTTCATATCCCTGTTACCTAAAAACAATCAGCTCTAGCAGTTAATTAGAAAAGCGTGCTAACATTCCTCACCCCATTTAAAGACAGCAATCAGAAATATTACCTGCCTTCTTGTCTTGTTGTACGTAGATATAAGTCCATACTATATTTGTGGTTGCCATCTATGTTTTGAATCAAGGAAAAATACTTCCTGTCTTTTTTTCTTTTTTTTTTTTTGGTAACTTTCTCTCAGTTGGAGTAAGATTGGAGAACCTACATGAGCTGTGAATGATACTGATGCTATAAAGACATCAGACATTACTTTGGGACTAATTGGGCTGCAACTAACAATTATTTTCAGTATGGATTATTTTCATGATAAATGGTTTCCGTTTATTCTATGAAATGTCCCAAAAAAATTTTAAAAAGGCTCTTTTCGATTTCCAGAGCCCATGTGTGACATCTTTAAAATTGCTTCTTTTGTCCAAACAGCAGCCAAAAACACAAAGACTCCTTATTTATTATTGTAAATGACACAGTTTTAAGAGGCTGCACTAGCAATTCTTTTTACTTTTTTATTTAAAAAATGACTGGAATGATTAATTGATTATGAGAATAGTTGGAGATTAATTTTCTGACGATTGATTAATTGTTGCCACTGTAATAATAACAATGGTCTGGGGTATTTTCTGTAACTATTTGAAACAGGAATCTGAAAATGTTTGTGGAAAACATTTTATTTAACAGCAGAATTTTTTTCACTCTGCACTTCCTTGAATAAGTCAGTATAATAAACACCATGCAGCCAATATCTGCTTTGAAATGACAGCACGTTTGCTTTAATTTAAAAATAAAATCCTGAAAGGGACTTGTTTTTAACCAGTTACTTTTTTCAAGCCTTTTTCTTGTAATTAGGTTTTTTTTAACTTCATTAATGCCCCATCGTCAAAATGATGTAAGTCTAATTTGTTGTACTTTAAGACTGAAAGTCGTCAACTGAACCACAACAACAGTAAGAGAAGATCACCTCAGAATGTATTTCAGACAATGTCAGAAGGACCTGAGACTGGTACATGTTCACCTGAAAGCATTAAAGTGACAACAAAAACAAGAATATGACTGCAAATGAATGCGATGTGATACTTTTTTGTTGTCACATGTTGTAGGTAGGATGTTGCGGCTTCGCTGTAAGACCAAAAATGGGAGCCACATAATGCAGGGCTTAACTCATCAGTCCTGTGTGCAAGAGCTGAAGAGTAAAGTGGAGGAGCTGACGGGTATCCCATGTGATGTGCAGAAAATTATGGTTGGTTATCCACCCTCCAGCCTTGATCTTCGAAACGGGGACGCTCACCTCAAGGACTACCCCATCAAATCAGGTATGATTGACACGTTTTCTTTAATGACCAGTTATGTTGGAATTTAAGTTAATTCTTAAACGCAGTGGTGAGGTACCCAGATGGGATTCTATTTGCCCCGTTGTAATGGATTGGTGGCAGAAATCACCAAACCTGACAGACTTTTGTTTGTCTTGGTACTTTGATTGAAATAAATAACCCTTTATTTCAGAAGCTTTTGAAGTATACCAAATTTATATTCAGCCTGCACTGTGGGACTTGTAGTAAACGTCCCGTACATTCCAGCCAATGCCAAATGAGTTCACGTTATGCTAATTAAGCTTATCACTGACAGGAAAGTCTCTGTGTTTCTCAGTTATACCAGAGTTGTTAAATGTGTGTGACAACTTTCCCAAGCTGGTGCAACGGTGATGCATTTTTCATCAACCAGTAATAATTTTTTTTTTTGCCAGAGCTGTTGCCATGGTGAAGACTTCAGCATCTAGGACTGTTATAACAGAGCCAAAAGCACGTTGACAGTGTTTGTGTAATTACTCTCTATTCCAGAAGGGGGAGGCAAATTTCCACACTGCAGGTTTTATATTTCCTCAGACATTTCAGATACATGCAAAAATATTAATTAAACAACAAACATATATACAAAATGTTAATGAAACAATGGCAGAGCTATAAACAAGATAGATTTTTTTCCACCTTTAACTGGTTTTACCAAAGTGTGACCTGGCAGAATTGTGTGTGTCATCCTCTGCAGGAGACACACTCATTGTTGAGGAAGAAAAAAACAAGCCAAAGCCTCAGGATCATCCCACTGTGACTAAAGTACCACGCTTGCAAGCCTCACCTATGCTGGCTCGTCGAGTAGTTCCAGCTGATAACTCTTGCCTCTTCACCAGTGTGTATTATGTGGTAGAGGGCGGCGTGTATGACCCTGCTTGTGCCCCGGAGATGCGAGGCCTCATCGCCCAGATTGTGTCAAGTGACCCTGCGGCTTACTCGGAAGCAGTACTGGGAAAGACAAACGAGGACTACTGCTCTTGGATAAGACGTGACGACACCTGGGGAGGAGCCATCGAGGTCTCTATCCTGTCCAAGTTTTACCAGTGTGAGATCTGCGTGGTGGACACTCAGACAGTCCGAGTGGATCGCTTTGGGGAGGATGCAGGTTACCACAAACGCGTGCTGCTCATCTATGACGGCATCCACTATGACCCACTGCAGAAAGAAACACCTGGCTCTGACGCCCCGCCCCAGACTATCTTCTCAACCACAGACGACGTTATCCTGGCTCAGGCCCTTGAGCTGGCAGACGAGGCTCGCCGCAAGCGGCAGTTCACGGACGTTAACCGCTTTGCATTGCGCTGCATGGTGTGCCAGACAGGTTTGGTGGGACAAAAGGAAGCTCGTGAGCATGCCAAGGAGACAGGCCACACCAATTTTGGCGAAGTGTGAGGGTTAGTTTGTCTCTTCTCCCCCTTACAAAAGTACAACCACCACCAACCCTGTGCCCCACTTCTGGCAACTGTTGGTTTATCTGTCAGTCTGCTTGTGTGATCCTCTACCTCACATCGTCCGGCGACATCTATGGAGAATCTGCAGACGCTGTGTTCAGCTTCCAACCGGTTCAGTATTACTTTCAAACTGCTGTCTGTTCTCCAAGTCAGAAATGCTACTGCAGTACTCCGATGTCATTAAAACCATCATGTTAGTCTGTTTGGGATGGTTTCGAAATCTGTTCAACTGGGTCAAGTAGAAAAAATGCAAACAATTCTTAGGATTTGTATTAATCTGTTTAGAGCACTTGATGGCTTGGTTACATTGATAACACACCAAATACTGCCTGATGTGTTGTCAGTTAGATATGATACGTGAAATAAACAACACTTACCTGTGACTGAATTTACTTATGTGAAAAAAAAAATCAGCCATCTGGCTCTATGAAGAATTTAAAACAACCACTAGGAATTATTTGCACTACGATGTGATCCTATTCACTGTTGTCTTAATTGCAGCACGCAAAGTTTGACTGTTATTCATCATTGTTTGTTATGTAGCATGTTTTTTGTTTTTTTTCCCCTTGTCTACAGATATGTCAAAAATAAAATAATAAGAAATGATCATTTTATTTTAGATGTGTGGGTAGTTCAGCACAGTCAGGCTGTGTTAATGCCAAGCTGGGTGAGATCTCTTTGAATTTATCGAGCAGTGGCCATTGAGATTGAGGTTATGCATTTGAAATGCAATATGTTGGAAATTGCAATTCAAAATTTGTTATGTATTCCTTATGTGTGTTTTTTTTTCCCTTTTTTTGATGTTGCAACATGGTTTAACAGTAAGATTATTTCAAGGTAGACAGAAAAAAATGGTGCTGAAAACAAAACATTTTACAAAATCTGTAGCTCTTTGTTTTTCCTCATGGTTAAGCTAGTTATTCAGGAGTGTGATTTTTAACTTTCAGATGTCATCATGCTGTAAAAACTAATGTTTTTAAAATGACATTTTTGTTTTATATTGCTGCATATTTTGATAAAATAATTAAAGAATGATCAGAAGTGTTATAGCATTGCATTTCAGAACAGGAGCCGTGGTGAGGAGACAGTGTACTAACTAGAAATCTGAAAGAAGTGTCAGACTTGCTGTATGAGAAGTCCTGCTAACTTAATGCATTTAGTATTCAGGTCATGTTCTCACGTCACATGCTTTGACAACCAGTATCAGCCATTTACATTTGCAATTTAAGGTTCGCTAGCCAGAGTGTTTGAAAACTATGAGTGAACGTCCCTTTTTAATATTTAGTGCATGTTGTTGACAAACACCATTCTGTGCCACTGTTTGTTTTACACAATTGGAGCATGTTTTCACTTTCAGCTAAAGTCGGGCATCAACTCTTTGCTAATTCTTTTTATAGTCATTGCCTAAAAGAATAAAGCATGCACTTAAAAACAGCTCAGAAATGTTAAATTGGAGGAGGTAAAGGTGTTTGTGGGATTAGATTTTCCTTGAAGCCCAGTTTACTGTTGTGCAGAACCACATATTCACATATCTGGTGGCAGCATTGATACCAAGTTGTTGCCAAAACTGTTGGAGTACGGTGGGGCTTTTTGCAGATTTTTTATTGTGCTGGGCTCTGAGGTGGTGTTGGGAATGAATGACAGGCAAAGCAAAAATGTCAATTATTTCTTTAATGAATGTGATTAACTATAATTTGTGGGGGTTTTTTTCCATCCGTTATTTAGGTAGTTTACTTGAACAGTGATTATGGATCAATAGGCTTGCATAAAAGTGAAACTATGAAATGGCTTTGTTGTATTTTGTATTTACCAAGTTCTCTTGACTCTTTCAGGACAATAACCATGAATGTTGCACACAAAGCACTACAGAATAACTGGATTTACTTGAGTTTTTTTTCAGTGTTGTGTCACTATTAAAAGTTATAGCCAACGGTGTCGAGAAGAAGTCATTTTGTTTTAACTAACTTTCCTTTTTTTTCCTCTTAACTCCTCAACTTGTGGGGCCCCTTGTTATGTTTACCGTCTGTACTTACTCAAATTATTCTAATACTGCTTGTGCCCACATGACCCATCTATTTATACCCACTAGTGACAATCCATGGCCACTGGAACTAAACCCTGGTTGTCTAACAACACTGATCCTGTGCCATCATAGTGGGATTAAACTGCTTTCATGTTATTTTAAGGAACATCTACCCCCTTAATAGGATCTAAGACTTCAGTTCACGAGCTGTTTGACCAACTGTACAGGCCACTGAATGATAACAGATATAATTAACTTTGATAAGAGCTGCAGTTCAGCCACGTGTGACAGTTTCAAGGCCCTAGTGCAATACTGGCTCTGTGTGATGGAGCAACCATTATGAAGATAATCTTCTGTTTTACCTTAAATGACAGTGACCTAAATAATGTTGAGGTTTCATTTAATATTTTCCTGCATTTTACAGACCAGCAAAATAAATGATTTGATGAAGAAAAAAGCAGCAGATTTTTCCACAATGAGAAAAATATCAGTTTCAGCCGTAAAATAGAAAAGGTATTAGCTCCACCTAAACTAATACATATAATCCTGCTTTTATATAAAGGCACCAGTAAATCTCTTGCTACGCCATAGTATAGTACATCCATGTAGTATGTCAGTAGACATGTAGGCTACTTTATCAGGGGCCATTTTTCTAGCTGTACTGATTATACTTGTGCTTTTACTTGACTTGTTCTTGTAGTACAAGTTGAATATTTTTATAGTGTAGCATTAGTACTTTTGCGTGACTGAAGGATCATTGACTACATGAAAATGCTACATTTGTTTAAGTAAGCAAGCAAACTTGAGTGTAACAGGTGAGGCAGAGAAATTAACTGAATTTTGGACATTTCACAGTTAAATCCAGTGGTGGGAGGTAACCAGGTAAGTGCATGGCATGGTACTTGAGTATTTACATTTTCTGCAACTTTATTCTTACACTCCAAAAAATCCCAACTACTACAAGAGCTACTACAGAGAATAATCCCTATCTACATCAGTAAAATGCATTCACATTAATCCAAGCTAATTAGATGAAGGCTAATGGTCAAATAGAGACAGTGATTGTTTGACTGCAGACTGAGTGACAAAATCTGATCTAAAAATCAGAAATAGTTTTTTTAATCCTAGGGGTGAACTGGGTTAGACATTTGTTCCCATACTAGAGTAATGAAAATCAATAAATAGCCTATAGGCGTATGTGCAGTATAAATGTAACGATAAATGTTCGGTATTGTCCACCACTAATACGGTTTCGAATGATAGAAAAATGAATTAAAATGTTTAAGTCATTTACTATTTTTAGTTCTGCTAAAAATGATCAGGTGGGTGTTAATTCAAAACAAAAACACGTTCAAGGCTTTGTGACAAAAGTACTGCTTCATCTGGGACTTCTTGTCTCCTACAGTTTATTTTTCCTTGAATATTTGGTCAGGATTTTCTTTTTGACTAACGAGCCTGACATCATATTAGCGAGTGATACGGATTAGCAGATTACTGCAGTTGTGGGTGTCATGACGACGAGGGCTCGTGCGTCTTAAAGAGAACGCTGCTCTCTGATTGGCTAAAGGCTGAGAGCACCAAGTCCCTCCAGCAGGTATCACAGCACGCGCTCACTCACCGCGTCTTCACCTGCACGAGAGGCGGAGGATGGAAAACTGACGAGCGTGCGAGGGTTCAAACAGGTACGTGGTCGACTTTAACTCTGCGCTCAGTTCAGTCCACTTACAGTCAGTTTAAACGATTCTTCAGAAGAGTTGAATTTCTATCAACCTAAGTTTTAATTCCTGTTTTTTAAGACTTTAATGGTCTGTTTATGTTTTTAATAGTGTTGTCATGGCTTGTTGATGATTTAGACCGGGGAGTTCACGTGTTACAGCAGCAGGTTATTCAGTCATTTCACAGAAGTCACACATAATTATATAGATATAGTCAGAATAAGAAGCTATGTGTATAGAAAATATACCAAAAAATAAACACAATACAGGAATACACAAAAATACACTGAGAAAAACACTAAAAATATAAATATAAACAGTGAAGAAAACATTAAAATATAAAATAAACAAGGTGATTATAAAGAGAATAACAATGTACTATATACAGACTGAGTGTGCTGTTATTAACTGATGCAATTATTATGTTACCTTATGTGACAAAATGTGTGTACTGTGTTTAAGGAGCCTTTCCCTTCCATGTGTAGACTAGTTTTAGTTTCCTGTAGGAAGTCAGCTACAACCTAAAACCAATAGATGGATGGATGTTTTGAATTTTGTACAGACTTTTAGGGCAGATGATCAAATGTTATGTATCTATCTAGCCTGTAATTAAACCCTGAGTAATCTAAAAGGCAAAGGTTTAATGGCCAGATAATGAGGAGTTGATTAAAAGTGCAGTAATAATTTGACCCAGTTACACAAGTCACTTCCAAGCATTAATGACAATAAAACCTGGGCCCCTTGCCCTTTTATAACCTCAATCAAAACAAAGCTTTAACTCTTTTACTGGACCAGAGATTAATGTTCCAAGTAATTTTCCCAAGCGGTTACATTCATTGGCTCAACCTCTGAATTAGATTATTTTGTGCCAGCTAGGCTCATTATGTGGCAGTTGCAGCTGTGTGGATAAAGTGTATCTATAGGGAGATAACATCATGATGTGTTTTCATGTTGTCCTTTCACTGGAAATGGTCTGCAGGGGTCAATGAGTAACTAAAGTCTCATTAGTCTGATGTTATGTTACGTGAAAGGACATTGCACATTTAACAGCACATGAACCATATACCACTTAAAGCAATTTGATTACAATAAATCCATAGCTGTAAAGTTTAAAATACTTTCTATACATTTTGAAGTGTTTTTTTTCCAGTTGCCTCCATGCCACAGCAGCAGCGCCTGCTTTTTGAATGTCATTATCCACCCAGATATGTTGAGTTAAAACGCCATAAATGTTATCTTGGAGTCTCTACTGCTTTATAGATTCATATCTTGACCCACATGCAGTCAGACAGGTGAGGACATTTACATATCGTGCTGGTGATAGGGGCTCTAAAACTTTACAGGGATGGGATGACATGGCACAGCATGAACAGCCAACAAGAGCGCTTTTATGCCTCTCTCGGCCTGTCTATCAGCCCTTCCCCTCTCAGGTGTTGAAACTTATCCAAAAGTGAATTTCTTTTTCCCTGATCAGACAGAGGTGCTTCTATACTAAATTTCCAGCTTTATTTCTTCAATTTATGTAGAAAAGTTGACATTTTTGGTAGAAATCTTATTCCTAAATACTGATCTTTCAGTTTATAGAGGACATTTACAGTCAGTGCGTTGTAAAAAGATCTCTGGATCCACTTTGTGTAGCCAGAGTAGTGCCTATTTTTTAAGTTTTTTGATACCACTTAAAACAAATAAAGCCAAATGAATCATGTCCTAACGCCAGAGTGTTACAGTAAGACAACACGGTCAAACTGGATATCATAGTATAACTTTCAGGAGATCATTGCTGCTGCCCTCCACTCCCTCTGAAACTGATCCGGTTGAGGAAGATTAGGCCATGGCATGTGTGCTGTAATCTGAGTCACACGCAGTAAGAGGACTAGTTCGATATCTGTCAGAAACACATTCAGCTACAGTACTCTGTCGTTCTCTGAGAGCAGGGCTGTCCGCTCATCAGGAGGCTGGTGTTCATGTTAAACACACCGCAGGGGTCCACAGCCAGAAAATCATACATATCCATCTAAACACATGCAGCTTCTAATGACTATTGCAGCAGTTTTAGCCAATAAACAGCAGCTATATACACTTACATCATCGTGAATAATACTCTTCTCTTTTAGATGGATTTCTGGGCAGCAGTTGACAAAAAACCTTTGCCAGTGAGCATGAAAATGCACTTGTGACGCTTTAAGAGTTGCTTAAACTCATCACAGATAACATTTAGTCATTTAAATTGTTGGGGATTGTTGTGGGGATTCTTCTGAAAACGTATTGCAAGCTTTGAAATCCTAAAGCAAAAACAAAACATCAGCAGCATTACCTTTAAAAGCTACATCGTGAAAAAGTCAGACCTAGAAGAACACAAACAAACAAACAAACACAGACATTGTGAAAACCACTGTGCAAATATTTTTAATATTTAGGGCTGTATATTAGCAATACCTATCAAGATGCAAGGGTTAGGATACGGTATATTGTCATATATTACAATACTGCAACTTTTTTTAAAGTCTAATTTTAGGAAAACTGTCATAGTATAAAGAACAAACCATAATATCAATAATCTAAGTATAAAAAAGTTTGGGTTTTGTTTTTTGTTTTTTTTTTTTAATGGAATTAGAATATCATGGCTGTGCTCGTGCAATAGTGGTCGGGGGATTGACAGAAAAACAAAATGAACCATTGCTATAAAAATTATAGTAACACTATAAATTATTATTAAATATAAAATATTATCATGATATCAGCATGCATAGATATTTTCCTACACCCCCTTCATTGTTTTTTTTAATCGCATGTAACTGTTTTAGGTCTGCCAACAGTTTTAAACTCCTGTGACATTTTGAAAGATGTTGTGCCAGTTATTGGGTTCATTAGTCGTCCTTCAATGACATAATAAGGTATGAAGTCCACAAGTGTGCACTCCTGTTTGGGTCACGCTATAGTGTGTTATCAGGACAAAGATTCTTGTGTAATATGTTACATAAAATAAAGAAAATATTAATCTAGTGTTGGCTTTTAATATTGTAGTAACCCAGGGCTAATTTTAATCCTGGGTTTACATAACTCAGGGTTACATTTAGATGTTTGTGGCTGTGTACATTTAATCCTGAGCTAATAGTAAAGATGGATCAGCCTGAATCCAGAACTGTCCGGTTCCCTGTTGGGCTGATTACTGTTTACACACACAAAACATCTCATTTTCCATCCTCTCCATATCTGCAGGTGGACGTCTATTTGAAACAAATGCACAGTGTACTTGACTCCAAGCCATAAATATTTAATAATCAGTGTTTGTGCACATTGTTCTTTCATTTATGTATTAATAACAAAGAAGCAGCCAAAGTCTAAACTCCTTTACAGCAGAATATTGCCATAAGGCAATAAATCAGATGAGATCAAGGTTATTGAATTTAGAAACAGAGTTAATTTTTGAAACAGTTAAGTCATTAGATTATGTTTTGGCCTGCTTTAATGCAATCCAAGACATCTTGGTATGAGTATCTTGCATGTTCTTATTGCAAAGTTATATACTACCAGTACTGAGAGCGAGCCTCTGTGTTCTTAATCTGTTATTATCAGTGTGGACATTGTATAAATCTGGTCATTTCTTCTATTACAAGCTTTCATCTTTCTTTGAAGTCCATGTGTCCAAGTTATTTGATTAGTTTCTTTACTTTTACTTTAGTTTACATTTTCTCAAGCATAATGGCTCATTTCTAAATTATGTAGACGTCTATTAGTATTACTGTAAACTAGATATGCTTTCTCCTACTTTGAAATCGCTGCTGAGTATCAGTAGGCAACACAAAAGCCATTGTAAAATTGGAATCAATTTTGGAGCGAGGTAGATAACACAAAACCACTGCAAGGGGATGCAATGAGAAAGTATTTCAAATAAAATTCCATGTGAGGACTTCATAAAATTAATGCAGCCAAATGGCTGATTAGAAAATATATCCAAAAAAAACAATGTGGAAGAGACAAAGTGTAAACAATGTAATTTGAAATATGTAAAACAACAAGTATGTTCTATTAACTGGAAGATAGATGCAGGATAAATGCAACATGAAATTATATTCTTTCTGCTTGCAAAGAAACTAACAGTTAGTTACCATCTGTTCCCCTTTCACAGAGGAAAACAACAATCTGTGCTACTAACCTTGGATAAAGTCGAACACTAACATGCCCAAAAGCGATACCTGGCCAGGTGGCGTTGGGTTGGAGGCGATGACCAGCATGAACAGTGCTGGCAGCTGTGACAGTGTTGTCAGCGCCAATTCTGGCTCTGTAAGTTACTTTAATGACTTAACCCTCTCTGCCCGGAAGAGATGATTATTATTAGTTCTAATACAATTCATGTTACAAAGCAACATGAAATATTAGGACAAAACCCATTGCAGGTTACTGAGAGTTGGGGCAAAAAAGCTAAAGGATGCATCTATTTTGTGTTTATTTTAAAGTAAAGGGTTTAAGGCCACAAAATTTGTTTATGAGCACTTCTGAGATGCCATGGCCTTTTTCTAAATGAAAAGTTTTACTTTTTTGCAGAGTGATGATAGTCTCGAGTACCTGTCTGCAGAAGAGAAGGCCTGTCTCATGTTTCTAGAGGAGACAATTGAATCTTTGGACACTGAGGAGGATAGTGGACTGTCGAATGACGAACCTGACCAACTGCCCGCCTCTGGCAACCATGCTACCAAACTGGCTGACGTTTCAGCCTCCATGAGCAAAGACAAGCTCAACAGTGAGTTCATCTCTGAGCACATATGCAGAAATAGCTGAACAGCAGTCAGAGAAATACTTTGTAGAGAGATGCATTATACCTCTACTCACTAACATGTACCTGTTTGTCTTCCAGGTACAGAGAAAGAACCCTCCAAGGAGCCCTTAAAGAAAGATGTGGACGCCAAAGTAATGCATAGCTACGTGGTTCCTACACCTCTTGTTGTGGCAAACAACTCTCCAGATCTTGCACCCAGTGCTAAGCTGGGTGTCCCTCCACAGAAAAACCTCAGCTCTCAGCCTCACTTCTGTCCTTCAAGCAAAGAATCTAGTCACGAACACAACCAGATCACTGCAGTTCCCCAAATACCTGTTGAAGTAAATGGGTTACCTCCTCCCACCAAACCCAGGGATTACTCACTGAGGGCAGCTGAAGGTCCTTTACCTAGAGGTCCCCTGTCCTATGACGCACTTGTTCACCTGCAGAGGAGTGCCTCCACAAAGAAGACGCCTTTATGTCCCACAATTGATCATACTATAGACTCGGACCAGCACCTTTCTACAGTGAAAGGCCCAAACCTCGGGAATCTTCCAGGAAGTGACAGATCTCACCCAGAGGCTCCCAAGTCCAAGACAGCTCCTCCAGTTTTGGCCCCAAAGCCCAAAAAGATTCCTGCAAAAATACCTATGAAAACACATTACGAAGCATCGATAACCTCAGATTCTTCAAGCAGTGTCAAGCATGCAGCAGACCCCCAGGTCGTACGACTGGAAGCTTTGCAGAAGCTGGGCCTCCTGAAAGACCAAGAGCCAGAAAATGAGACAGAAGCCCAACTGTGTCCCCCTAAATCTCACCCTTCTTTTAACCCAACACCAAATAGATTTGCAAGAGGTCCATCCAATGCTAATCCATCAAGAAGCCCATCATTGTATAATTCTCAAGTGCCCCCAGAGCCCAGAAACAAGCCTCTGCAGACCAGTGCCAGTTTTGATAACCACTCCAGAAGTGACCAACAGCCCGAGTCTGTATCACGTAAAGCTCAATCCAATGGTTTGAAGACAACTAGTCTGGAGCACTCTGCTAACTTGAACACCTCCAAAAATCGTGAAAACCGTTCTAAACCAGCACACATCAAGCCTGTGAAAACCACTGCTGCAGCCCAGCCTGGACCCCACAAACCCTCAAACTCAGTTGGATATACTGTGATGGTTGTGCCCGGGATGGGAGCTGACCGAAAAGAGGCACTCAGAAAGCTTGGACTGCTCAAAGACTAAAACAGATGAGCAACAGAAGTCTGTCTACGTAAATGCAATGCTCAGAAAGAGTCCAATCTACATCAGCTTAAAGAGAGTTAGAGTATTAAGTGGGAACTTGGCACTTTGGCAAAAAGAAGCAGAAGGGGATAAAGAGGAGAAAGAGGAGAAAGACTTAAAAGGGCAAAACTGGCACTTTTAATGTAGGTTGTGATTACCTACTTACTTAAAGGCAGTTTTTCTCAACTTTTACTCTTCTGCAGGTTTCAAGAGTATCTGAAAATGAACCTTACACATTTAGGGTGTTTTAACACCTGTAGTTGGATCATTTGGCCCAAATCAATGGATGAGTTGCTACTTATTTGCTTTTTCCCTTTAGTTTGGTTTGAGAAAGGCAAAATTCCAAGCAAATCAAAATGTATAAACCAAAACCATGTGGGAGCTGTCATTCCGTTCATTGGCCATAAATCACATCGGTCAAATTCTCTCTTCTTCAGCCATTTGCAAAACATTTTTAAAAACATTTTGAAGGTAATGTATTTCATCGCTGCTCCAGGTCAGTCCTCGATTCATGTTTAGGGTTGGGTGTCACGGCAAACTGCTAGCTGTTTTTTTTACAAAGTCATCCTCAGCCCATAATGCACATCACAGTTGGCTCCGAAAGCTGGTTTAGTTAAAAAAAAAAAGCAATTCTTCTGCAGCTGGGGCGGATCAAGGTCGGATCTCATTCATACTGCAAACGAACCTTACCTGAGTTTATTTGTAACCAGACCAAGACCACTTCTTCAAACAGATCTCGGTCCAGATGTTTTGGTCCGCACCAACTTTGACTACTGTGTTCACAACTACCAAAAGAACTGAACCAAGGGGGAAAATGAACCAGAGTTTGATTCAACCCAACTAAACTAACTAAACAAGGCAGGTGTAAAAACACCTTTAAACCCACTGGCTTTATGGCATGTTAATGTAATGCCATCTAATGCCATCTATTTTCGAATGTTGGCTCTGACAAATTCTTAATGAGGTTGACTTGTTCAGGCATAGATTGCTCCAAATCATTAGTGTGTATGAGACAGTAAGCAATTTAAACATGAATGTAGCCTTCTAATTAATGGAACATTAATGTTAGTTTTAGCCTTTACCTGTAAATCCTCCAGTCTGATGCAGCATCTGTTTCTTGAATTTAAATTACATTTAAAATGTAATATGTATTTAAAATGCAGTTTTAATAGACTAATATGCAGATACATTTATTGG
>JAQFJA010000012.1:6100280-6111380 GCA_029874485.1 Naso brachycentron | reverse complement strand
GATGGAGAAAGAAATGTTGTTCAGTACAGGCAGTTTAAGTGCATACACAGCAATGATCAAAACATTAAACTGGATGAAGTTCAGTCAGCAGCCAGTAATCTCTCTGTTTAGTTTGTGCCTTTGTTTATATTAGCTGATACAGTGCTGGTGCTCACCTTGCTAGCTAGTATTTTGACAGGTTCACATTTTTTTTCAGGCTTTGGATTCAATATGGCTTAAAATCCCGACAGGGAGCTTTTAACTGGTTATGAAGCGTCTAAATTTAATACTGATGTCTCACATCTTACCTACATCAGCAAATGAAACCATCAGTGAGGAAATCGGAGGTTACTATCCTGTCTTTTACTATGTCTTTGCCCAGTCCGCTCAGTCAGCTGAAACGTTATGAAACACTTTACAGCACACAGACCGGGAGAGACAATATGCTGTTTAGGAGCATGATTGATCTGCTTTTCGTTTTTTTTTTTAAACTATCTATGGCTTGAAGCAGGAGGGAAACACGCCACATGTTTGCGCAACACTACTTTGGCCAAAATAAATACAAATCATTGAAATAATCTAAATGCTCGCACTAGACAAGATCTTTATGACGGTAAGCAGTATCACCACGAAATCAAAGTTCCTCAGAGAGGCTTTAAGGTTAAGGGTTATGTGGCTACCTGTTTGTTTGGTGTGCTCATAAAAGCCTTTCAGTGGTGCATCTGTGTTTTTTTAAAAAAATAATTTGTGTGGATGGGTTTTCTTAAAACAAAGGAGGGAAAAAAAACCTGTTTCACATAATACCTAAACATGGTGACTAGGCCTTAGAAGCTGCTTAAAAGGTATGTTGCAAATTAGACAGGATGCAGGCTTGAAGCAGTAACGTTTTAAGAGTCAAAACAAGATGAAATTTAAATCCAAACCTTAATTCCTGGCCACAGCCCTCGAAAAGGGGCTCTCCTGAAGGACACCAGGGCATTGACACTGAGAGGGAAGCCGTGGTTAAGCAGGGAGGGGTTGCGACGAGGCATCGAGCCAACAGAGGCTTCCTGAGCCTCCTCTGGGTGCTTCTCCAAGTACGACAGCTGGAAACAGCGACAAAGCAGCAGGTTCAGGAACTGAGCCTGCAGAAGAGAAAAGTGAACACAGTTGTACCCCAAAGGGTGTTTAAGTTTTAGAGCAATGAATAATTTAGCCATTTAGGTTCTACTGTCGCCAGGGTTACTTGGTACACCAAATACTTAGCTAAGTGGCACAGTAGCCTAATTTGACAAATCTGTGGTACAGCTAAAGTAACTGCAGACCTATTTTCCTTTGTAGTAATAAAAGAACAAAGACATCAGCCATTTATTACCGCTCTGGCGTGTCTGGCTCGAAAGACGTGGCAGTACAGTTGGGCGTCAGTGCTGCCTGGGTTGTGGGAGACGAAAGCAAACTGGGCGTCGCTGGGCCGGGCGGTGGAGAGAGAGACTCTACGCAGAGCATGAGCCATCAGGAGTGTCTGCAGACAAGAGACACAAGAACCAGCTGACTGAAAGAACAGCTTCAACCTCTAAAGGAACAGTTGACCCAAAAATAAAAATACAGTTATTGTCAACTCACCCTTATGCTGGTGGAAGGTCAGTTTAAGGTTTTTAGTCCAGAAAACACTGCTGGAGTTCTGCTGAAAAAGGCGTTGCAGTCATGTCCCAAACAGCTGCACTGAAATGTGACCAAGTTGTAAATGAGCCTGTAATAAATACGGGTCAGCAGATGCCGCAAGCTCTTACTGGACTCACCAGTGAGGTTTTTCAAAGCAACTTGGTATGCTGAGGCTTCGGGACACTCGGATTACTTCAGATGAGCAGTATGGAGACATTTTATAGTTTCATTATTTATTTCTTTAACATTTGAAACTTGGTCACCATTCACTTCAATTGTTTGGGAGACTACTGCAATGCCGTTTTCATGTGAAACTCCAGCGGTGTTAAGAGGACTAAAAAATATCTGCTGACCTGCCATCGCCATGAGGGTGAGTAGATAAAGACTGAATTTTCATTTTTGGGCGAACCATCCCTTTAATACCTCTCACACTCAGATCCAGCTGTGACAGCATCGTTTTCATTAGAGGCAGACCACCATACTTACCGTTTCATCCTCATCGTACATTTTCACTCCTTTGATGGAGAATTTAACGGATACAGGCCTCCTCCTTCTGCATGTCTGATTCAAGACAGACAACATATTAGGTAAAGAATTCTCCATGAAACAGGGACAAGGTGTTGCTTTTAGGTTCAGGACGTACTCTGAGGGACTTCAGCTGAGTGTGCAGTAGCTCTATCTGGTCATCCAAACAGCGGTCATCCACAGGAAATGAGCCCACATACTTTGTTGTAAAAACACAAGTTTAGGCAAAAACAAACAAAGGCACACACATACAACATTGACATAAATTGAAAAAACACACACACACACAAAGAAATCACATTTCTGTTCTTACCTCAGCTGATCGTGTCACAGTTCCATCTTCTCTGCCTGGTGCCTCACCCATGCCGCCTGCAACAACATTTTATATCCAAACGCACAGGACGTCAGAATGAAGTAAGAGCAAAACTTCTCCAAACAGTCTGAGGAACGTGCACACATTTGGGGAACAGCAGCGGGGTTTGAGGAGGCTGAAGAAAATTCACTGTCGAGTTTAACTTCGGCATGATGTTGTTAACTGAGCTTCAGAAGTAACTTTAAACTTTTGCGCCTGTGTGCTGGTTTGCGGTTAAGGCTTTTTTTGCGGTGTAAACGCTTTGAAGTGTGCGGTAATCCAAGGCAGATTTTTCGTGCCCGTCCTTCCGTGTCCCCAGCAGTGGACGAGATCCACCAAGTGTGAGTGAAGACAGAGTTACAACTCTTGATGGACAAAACTCTCGATCGGTTTCCGCCCGTGCGCAGGCCAACAGTTGCGTTACGTTACACCGGAGCGTGTCCACCTGAGCTCAGGTGGTTAAAATCGGTTTGAAAATCACAGAAACTCACCTCTCAGAGTCGGAGGGCCTTCAACTACGACCGCCACCTCCTCCGCCCAGCCGGTGTCTTCTTCACACGCCGCAATTGACACGGAGGTCCTCCTCACCTTTACCTGCTGCCGCTCCGTCGTCCAGGTGCGCTGCTGGCTCGGGATAGGCTGGCCCGAGGCGGGGCTCGAGGGAAGGTAACCCGGGGGGCGAAGGAAGGAAGCGGGGTCAGTGAACACTTCACCCTTTCAGTGCGATATGAAAGTCAGCGGAAGATAACGCGTTGAATCACTTCACCTCCCCCCCCTGCCGCTGTCTGCTGGCTCTATCTACACACTTTTTTCTTCCTCAGCTCGCACATTCCTGCTTATTGCGCAATTCATCCCAGTGACGTCACGTCCAGCGGTGGGAAGTCTCATGTCAAAGAAACAAAACAACTATGTAGATGTTCCGCATGTTGTATGTGTCCATATTATTATTCAGATGGTCAAATTAAATATTGGATTCCTTTACCTCATCAGTCCTGAGACATTTAAATAAAACTCTCCGCAATTTGAGTGTTTGCTGCAAAGTATGAAAATACTTTTTTACCACCACCCAGTGTGCTATTTAGCTTAGACAACTCTGATACAAACATGAAAAAAGGAATGCAGTCAACTGCTTGCATTTCATAACTTCTTATTCAAGAGAATTAAACGACATTTTTTTGTGTTTTAATGTACAGATGTTGCCTTTCAGTAAGTTTAATGACTCACTTTTTTCTGAATAACCTCAAGGAAAAATTAAAAGTAAAATCAAGTGAATAATTGAAAACAGTTCAGTTTTTGAATCCCCTCATGCACACCTGCTCGTCCTAGAAACCCTAAGTTACGATGCTCTGGCCTGCAGTATCACTGCACAATACTGATTTTTTTGCAGTTATAATTACAATAATTAATTTATGATGCTATTTTATTGTATTTGTATATAATATGTACTTTTTTCCTTCCTGTATACTAAATTAAAAATAACTGAAAATGAGAGGTTTACAAATATAGCCATTTATTAATGACTTGGAAAAAAAGCATAACAACACAAGGAATACATGCATGCAGGGTATGTACGAGCTAGTTTCCTCCTTTTTCTTATTCACAACACACATTTCTTACAGTCTGGTACTGAATTACAGCTGTGAAGCAATAAAATCAAGGTATGTATAGCTTTTTTTCCTCTTTATTCGTTTTTTATTTTTATTGTATTTTTATTTATTTTTTTGGACACACACATATCAAAAAGACACTTTCCCCCTGTCACTTGTTTTGCAATGAATACTAGTAGTGTTTAATCCACTGTTAAGTCCTCAACACCAGCAAACCTAATTATTTCTAGGGGGCAATTTCATGTCTTAAATAAACAATTATCAATGATAAATATAATTTTGTTAGGACATGTATAGAAATTCAAATTTTTGATGCAGCACTGTGTGGCCATTATACTGTAATAATAACTAAATTCTGTTTTTCAAACATTAATATCTTCAGTAACGTTTTAAATTTTTAAACCCATATTTTAACATAAAATGAACATCATTTTCATCCCTTCAGAACACTGATATTTCACTTCATCTGATATGAGGAACATGTGCTTCCAACACCTAAAGTTTGGATGAGGAACAGATATAAAAACAGAAGTCACTACCATGGCTCTAGTTACAGTATGTCGGATTTTGCTATGCTTTCCCGATCCAGCAGCTGGTACCACATCTGGTTTAACGGCAACATTAACCAAGCTTTTCTACACGCGGTGATTAAAAAAAGAAATTCTTAAATTGTCAAAGTACGGTAAACTTAACAGGTAGGATAACTTTCTTATTCTACAATAGAAATAAAAAAACTACTGCCCCATTAAAAAGGGAGAAAACAATGATAAAAAGAGCGAGAGCGCTGAAACAAAGCAGCAGACCGCTGCAGATTCAGAGCAGCCCAGTCTGTGGGAGGCACTCCTGGGCTCAGTTCTTCCCTCTCTTGGACTTGCGAGTGGACTGCTTGCTGCTCTTTGCCCCCTTCTTGCCTGCAGGCTCTTCAGGAGACGACTCTTCAAGTTCAGGCCGCTTGGACCCACTTTTGGTCGCTGGCTTTTTAGCTGCAGGCTCCTCACTGGGTGACTCTTCACGCTTAGATCGCTTGGACCCGCTCCTCGATGTCTCCTTTGCGACCTCGGCCTCCTCAGGAGATGACTCTCTTGACACGGGCCGCTTTGCTCCCCTTTTGGTCAGCTTTTTCACAGCAGGTGTTTTGGGCTTTCTTGCAGGAGCTCCTCTCTTGACGGGCGTCGCTTTGGGTGGTGGTGTGGATTCCTTCTTAGAGGCTGACTGTTTTCTTGCCGATCTCTTGGCTGAGGACACCGTTCTCTTGGCCGGGGACTTCTTTGCGAGGGAGCGCCCCCTGCCTTTAGCTTTTGACTGACTAGTGCTCCGAGACTTCTTAGTTGGCGAAGGGCGGCGAGCTTTGGGTGGCGGCCTCTTCTGAGTTTTCCTACGAGTAATGTGAAGACGCAGCTGTTATTTAGGCAAGGGAGCGTGATAATAGACAAGTCACATGTGGGTACAAGACTATTTTAAAAGAGCAACACCTGGTCACTGACTCCAAACCACTTGTCTGTTTGGTGCACTGAGTACACCTACCTCCTACGGGAGGGAGCTTCATCCTCAGACTCCTCCTCCTCGTCCTCCTCCTCCTCCTCTTCCTCCTCTTCAGAGGATTCATCTGTCCGCCTGCGCTTGGGTGGAGGTTGAGTGGATTTTGCCTCAAGCTTTTTGAACTTCTCTGGGTAGAGGATTGTAGGGCTTGAGAGAAGTTGAAAACAAAAAGAGCTGATGTGACATATAAAGATATAATATGTTAAGTACATCAGCAGTGGAAGCCTCTCTGATGGTTCCTCTGCTGGGATTTTCTAAAATCTGAGTTACTTTTTTTGTGAATGTGGCTTTTACGAGCCTTGGTTAAAACAGAAAAAATGTTTACACTTTGGCAAAAACATTCTATAAAAGGGAATTAACTTAAATAATGTAATGCTTTCCAAATGGAGTTGATGTACCTTGGATAGAAAGGGAACGAGAGCTGGTAAGTTCCTGTGAAGCCGTGACCGGTGATCTGCTCCATCCAGCCGAGTACTTTACACTTTGTTAGGGTCCTCCGCAGATTGGCCACTACAAAGAAGAGAATTTCCCTTTCAGTGTTGCCATTTTGAATGACCAAACCCCCTTATCTAAACCTAAATAAAGGCTGGACTAACTATGTAATTACACAATTTAAAACACTAGTCCAAGCATTTTTTCTGGCCTTAAAAACAGTATTAAACTTGGCACATAACAGAGAACAAATATGTCAATACCAACATATCTGCCATAGGCTGATATCAACAAACCGATATAACGGTCAGGCCCTACTTTTAAAGGAGAAGTTTGTTTTTATTGCACATTAAGCCTTATAATAAGGATATTTACGATCATATTCGATGTTCTACAGCATTATTATGACAACCAGTGAAGTCCTGAGAGCTGGAGCTCGTTGCTGACATCACCACTAGCTGAAAACAACGGAGGAGCATGTGCACTCAGACAATGTGTCAAAAAATACAGTAAATGCTTGTTTAAAAGACGTGAAACTCGCTGAATGTTTAGTGGTGTCCTCTCATGTTCCTAAAACACGCAGCTTAACACGAAAATATTACAGTTTTCCCATTTGTAATTTTCAGCAGCAGTCCTGTTCAGATACGTAAGCAGGAGAGACGGGAGCCTTACCTAATTGGTACTCCTTTCTATCCTTGTTGGCATCTACAAGGTATTTCCGTAGAGTGGTGGTGCTGCAGGTTTTGGGTTCATTCATGGCTGTGATGGCTGCTGTGATGGCGTCCTCCAAGGTGCTACCCTTCAGCAGGACCTGGTTACCTGTTCGCTTCAGCTGTGACAGTAAAATTTTACATTTTTAGGCATTCAGTCATCTTCTCACTTTACTTAAACTTGAGCTTTCAGTTGTGTGGCCAGTTTGACACTGAGTGTTTAGACCAATTCTGTTATTTAATGACACTTGACAAACACATTTAATTCACCAGAATTGAATGATTTGTGTTAGTTGTCATTCTAAAACATCAGATGTGGCTTATTTCAGAGCAGAGATGAGTTTAACAGTGCTATAAATAGCTTTACCTGGAAAGTCCCCCTTGCTCCTTTCCCAGTGATTTGCTCCAGTTGTCCTTTCTCCACTGCCTTCGTCAGGGCATCCTTCAGGACTGCCGGCCTAAGGACAAACCAGAGTCAGTCAATTATTCATCTACACAATAAACTTAGCAAGTTATTCAGCTAATGGTAGAATTATTTGTGAATGTGTTGGCTCAAAGGTTACATTTCTGAAAACTCATCTTCACTGAATTATTCCTGTTTTAACTTTTAAAACTTTGTTGTTCTGTTTTAAAGTCATCAAGACTTGATCTTGGTTTTATTGAGCATCTTGTCTGTAATGCAATAAAACTTCAATCCACTGATTGTATGCCTGCTGATGCAATTTTGATCAGGATTGGGATTTTCTCTTCTAATACGACAGAAATTTTTTTTAAGTTGCAGTAAATAACTTCTGCAAACGAGCTAGCAAGCTAACATTAGCTGTAGCATGAGACTTGCTGGGAAGCAAATGCGCTGCAGCCGTTTGTGCCGGCTCGCACTTTATTCCATTTGCTGTCTCTCTCTTTTAAGTTCAGTTTGAACTGAGACCAAACGGTTGCAGGGAAAGTTGCAGCGGAGTAAACTGGTCCGTCTCAGCTCGAGCTCGAATCGACTGACGGTGTCGACTGCAGACACTCTGTTGTTGGCAGAGGAGAGTCAGAGCACGGTGAGCCAATCAGCTCGTACTGAGTCAAGTGCAGCGTAGACCGGTGAATTAGGACAAAGAGTACAGAGAGCGTCGCTGATTTTTTATTTTTCTGTGAAACGCTCATCCCACCGGCAAAGAAAATATCCTGGTTAAAAACAGGACTTACTGGAGACCAACTTAGCAGCGAATGGTGCCATTTTCAACCACTATTACACTGTTTAATCAGGTCATACACCATAATGACAAAGTTAAGCCGAAAAAGTTGAATAGTTTCACTTTAACTTTTGTGAGCTGCAGTTTTCCAAATGTATCAAGTTGTTTGTATCAGCTCCTTTTCCCGTCATTAGCAGTTCAGTATTGAGAGGTTTTGACTGTTGGTCAGATTAAGCAACTCTTCTGGAAACTTATGACACTTTAAAAATGTAAATTAATATATGATTTAGTAGGAAAAGAGTAAACGTAATACTCTGTACCTTTTCTCGATGCCAAGGCTGGGGAAGTGCTGTTCCAGGTATTTCTTGATCAGACTGTAGGAGGCCTCTTTTGGCTCACAGAGCCGAGTGATGATGAGAGGAAGAGCATCTCCCAGACATTCAGTCTTCTGAGCAGCTTTCTAAAACACCATCCATTTACAGACATGACGATTACAACCAAACACATCCAAGTCTCATAGGGAAAAATGGGAGAGGAAAACTGTTGACACTAAATCATTGACATTAGAATAAGAATCTATGAAAATGTTGTGCCATGACGTCCTAGTGACGTCCTACTGAAAGTATTCTAATGCAGAGCAAAACCTCTGTCCTCTATATCAGCTTGTACGTCAATGAGGAGACGTTGCAATTCAAACAAGGATGTTCTACATTTTGGGAAATGCGCTAATGTGCTTTTAGAGAGAGAGGAAGATCAATACCACTAATACCTTCTTTAAAAGGAGCACATAGTCTGGAAACAGGAAACACAGCCCAGCTCTGTCTAACAGGAACATGTTTCCAGCACCTCTAAAGCTCACCAATAAACACTTGAATCTCTCATTTGTTTAATCAGCACAAAACAAATACCAAAACAACAATCTGCTTTTGCCAGGTATATGGGAGACTTCAGGAAATTGTTCCTCTTTGCCAAAAGACACAACAGAACCTTTGCACATCACTTCACGTCCTCATGCTGCTCTAACATACCTTTGACAGGTTGGTCTGCTTCCCAATGGTGAAGGTTCCTGAAAGGCCTTTCCCCTTCAGCTGTGTGACACACAGGGCAAAGGTAGGAGTAAACAGATGTGACACATTTCCTGGGTTCCTGCACATCATTTGTAGAATAAACCGTTCTCCAAACCTTCCCTGAACAATGATTGTCCAACCATAGCTTAGCAATGAAGCAAGGTTGAAGCATTGGTACTTCATGTTTAAAAAGCTCTGCGCTAATGTAAGCTGCTAACATTAGCTGATCTGGTTAACTGGAGAGGTGCAACGTTTGCAATTTTCTTGGCCAATCCCAATTCCTGATTTTGTAAAAAGTCTGACATGCTGATTTTTTTTTTTGCAAACTATAAATCAGTTAAAGCAAAAGAGGCAAAAGAGAAGAAATGAATGCATTTTCACTTTGTCAGTCAGTCAATTGTCTACTGACACCTTCCAACTTCCCACTGGCAAGGTAACCAGTCTGTGAATTTTATGTGAAGTGTCGTAAAGAGTGCGCTGTATTGTGTGGAAACGTCGATGTGATGTGTGAGACAAAAGCCTGTAAACTTTAATATTAACTACGATTTATGACAAATGCAGAAATTAATCAGGTTGTCACGCTTTGCTTTGCTTCGTTTCACTCACAGCTTGTATGAAAGTGGAGGTTCTCAAATCATCTTTACGTCAGAGTAAAAGCGATATAATAATATTGTAAACAACTGCAGAGCGGAATATGAGTCATGAGTATTATAAACTGTTGTATCACAAAATAACCTGTGTGGACTGCACTCTTCTGCCCACAGCTACAGAGAAATCTCTGTATGTTGGATGATCGGGCTGGATTGTTATTTGTTTAAATTGATTGCAGAAATCATTTTCAGCTCTGTGTCCATTAGTGTTAACGTCCGTAATGGTAAAGTCCATCAGAAATTAAAATCCTGCACCGTGCCTTAATGACTTGATGCACCAGATGAAGCAGGAAAAGAGAGGGACTGGGAAATACGTCAGAAACCAGCGGGTTCAGTAAGGTCTTACGTTTACATTAACAGGAGAGCTGAGCCAAGCCGAGGTGAGGTGAGAAAAACCCGTGTCTTCTGCAGGATCAGTTGACCCCGGCTGTAAATGATGAATGTACCCATTCCCACTGCACACAAAAGCCTGATCTTAGCGGGTTAACCTGGGTTTTTTTGACCAGTGAAATAGGGGCATCAGTCTGAGGATCCAGTTTGGGTTTTGTCTGCTGGTATGCAGAGGATGGCGGCTTCCTTTTATCACCTGAGCAGTGTGGACAGAACAGTGAATGATCCAAGAAACTGAGATTTATGTAGCAACCGGAGTCTGCTGATACTGGCAGATAAATGAGCGTGACAGAAAAGATTAAACTACCTTAGTTTACTGTTCTTATCGCGATAAAAGAGCGTGCTACTCCTCAACTCTCCATGTGAAACCACAAAATATGGTGGAAAAACCCCTCGTACAACATGTCAGAGCAAAAGCAGCACGGAGCATTAATGTGATGGGAAAAGCAAGGCACATTCCAAATAAGAGTGCATTACATATGTTGTATTGTTCACGTTTCTTGCCATATTTTAATTACTGTGTAAAAGTTTGGGGAAACACCCACAGAACCACCACACAATCATTATACACATTACAGAAAAGAGCCACACGGATATTAAATCATGTCAGATACTGTGAACACACCAATATACTGTTCTTAAAATTACAAACATCAAAGTTTAGGAATCTGGTAGAATTTAGGACAGCACAAATAATGTATAAAGCAAGTAAAAAACTGCTGCCTGGTAACATACAGAGACTGTTCACAGAGTGAGAGGCTGTAATTTAAGAGGGGAATTAAATATGAAACAGCATTATGCTCGGATCAAACCTAAAGTATGTGTATTTCAGTTTGTGGGGTGGTTTTGTGGAATGGCATTGAAGAAAAAATAAAACAGAGTATAAATATATTGCAATTCAAAAAGAAAGGTATAAAAAAGTTATCCCCAATAGGTTAGAAGAGTTTAACACTTACTGATAGGAATGGTGTGTGTGTGTGTGTGTGTGTGTGTGTGTGTGTGTGTGTGTGTGTGTGTGTGTGTGTGT
>JAQFJA010000012.1:6076886-6096640 GCA_029874485.1 Naso brachycentron | reverse complement strand
GTCTTTTCATTAATTATTAAGCCTCTCCCTGCTTTTTCCTTGCTTTATGTCAACTAATATTTGTTTTATTTCATTAATTCTTTTTAAATGTTTAAAGATGAAGTAAAAACTTTTCACATGATGCTGTTGAGATGTTATTTTTCTCATGTTGTCTTAGGACTGTGCTGTGTAAACAGCTGTCTAGCTAGCTGAATTAAAATGTCTTCAAAGAGGGAACATCTTCGATAATGTCTTATTTTCTTAAGTGATGAAATTTCAAACAAGTAGCATAACAGTCGGATGATATCGATATTGAAATGCTGGAGTTATTTCACCCTCAATATCATTGTGTGCAAGACTTGCTTGTGACCACCTAAAAGTCCTTTTTTGTTTGTTTTTTAAACTCAGTCAATGACACAAAAACAGTGTTGGCCGGTGCCTTAAACTAAAGAAATTGATTGATTGCCTGCACATTAATCATAGAGAATTATTAGTATTTAAGAAAAACTATCAGCACGGAGAGAACTGAATTTGTTTGCAGCGGTTGGTGGTTTGATCCTAGATTCCTCCAATCTACTTGTCAAAGTGTTTTTTGGCAAGATACTGATCTCCAAATTGCTGTCAGTGGCTGCTCCGTTGGTGTGAGAATGTCTGTGAATGAGTTCCTGATAAGCAGGTTGGCACCTTTCAGAGAAACTACCTCCCATTGTGGCGTGAATGTGTGTCAGTGGGAGAATGCTGTCCTGTGTTTTAAAGTGTTCGGAGTAGTTGAAATACCTGAAAAGTGCTATGAATGTAGTGTCTTTACAGTTTAACGACAAGATCAGCCACCTGTCTGTCTAAACAAACTTTATGAAATACTGACATTAAGATGACATTAAAATTTAATTATTGTATCAACAGCAGACTGATCTAGGGTCAGTTTTCAAAAGATTACTGACAAACAAAAAAATCAATACAGTAAATTCTACAAAGAGCTTAACAATTGTTCACTGGGGGGGAAAAAAAAACAAAAAAACTAACTTGTGGCAAAAAACACAAGTCTTAACGACTCCTAAAATAAGCCAAGGTATCCTATAAATACAAGGACTGGGAGGTGAAGAGGAGTGCCACGAGAGACGAGAGGGTCTTCGCAGAGAAAGCTTTAGCCTATGGAAACCTGGGCACAGTGTACAAGATCCTCAAGGTACTTTGTGGCAAATGCACAAAACCATGCTGCCCCTGTTAGAGACAAGAATGGCAATATATGTACATCAGAGCGTGAGCAAGCAGCCAGATGAGTCCAACACTTCCAGGAAGTAGTCGTCCTTCCCGAACCAGAACAACCAGCCAACATCATAACAACAGAAGATGCTCTGAAAATCAACACCAGCCTCCCAGACTTTGATGAGGCCAGAACTGCCATTCTAACGCAAAGAAACAGCAAGACATGGCAATAAATACTGTTCATGCTGACACTTCAACATCAACAAGAGACTGACCTCTTTCAAAACATCTGGAACAGTGACACCATCCCTCAAGACTGGTCCAAAGGTATCATAGCCAAAATCAACCCAAAAATGTGTTATCAAGAACTGCAACAACTGGTGAGAAATTATCCTTTTGTCTATTTCAAGGGTGTTCTGCAGAGGCCTTTTGAACAGGGTGGAGGCGACCACTGACACCACACGTAGACAGGAGCAAACAGACTTCAGGAAAGGAAGAGAATGTATGGACCAGATCTTTGCTTGATCGTGCTTGAAATGGAACACGCCCCGCTACATTGACTTTGCGGACTTCAGGAAGGCCTTTGACAACATTCATCGAAACACTCTTTGGAAGATACTGCATTCTTATGGACTTCCACCAAGGATCATTACAATCATCAAAACATTTTATGAACTTTTAAGTGCTGTATCGTCATGGGTAACACTCTTTCTGATTGGTTCCCCATCCAGTCTGGCAGGGGTGCATCTTCTCCCTTCTCCTCTTCCTCATTGCCAAAGACTAGTTCCGGTACAGATGTGAAACATGAGTCAGCATTGACGAGTGTGTTGGTATCACTGTGTTTTATGTTGGTGTTTCTTCCCCTGATCGAAGCTGGAGAGATAAATCATCTCTGCAGCAGATACCTTTCAACCTGAAGATAAAACCTGTAACGGCTTTAAATTCAACAGAACTAGTGACAAAGCCGAGACAAACGCTCACTGCTTCAGACTGATGCTCTGACTGTGCTCGAGCTCTCTGCTGTATTACAGCCCTTGTGTGGACACTGTCCACTGTGCTTTAGTTCAAAAGGCTTTGGCCCTTCCTTCCTCTACAGTTCTGTAGTTACAACATTGTTTTGCCTCCATGAAGGGGGAGCTGGACCACACACTGAGCAGCAAGATGTGACATATGACACAGTCACTGCAGCAAACTTACTTGGAAAATAACAGACATGTAGGAAATGACAGCTGATAATCTGAGCTGGTGTGTGTGAGTAAGACTACCGTCACACTGCAAGCGTGTGTGCTCAATTTTTTTAATGTAGCTGTTCACACTATCTTTAAAAATTGGACTCCAGTGTGAACTTGTCACAGCCCTGATGAGACCCGCATGTGCAAAAGAACGACTTGACATCACACGCAGCACTCTGAGTACGGAAGTAAACAGGGACATGAAGGCCACAGATGTGAGCGTATACAATTTCATATTTAAGTTATTATGCAGTGGAAGCAAATGATGGATAGGAGAAAAATGAAGAGAAGGAGAATGTGTATTGAGATTATGGCTCTTTGTGGAGCAACTTAAGTGCAGAGGAGTGTGCGGATGTGAAGTCGGAGCCACAAGAAGCAGGATTGTGACATGAAAGGCTTCAGTGAAACCGATTTCATCCAAAATTTCAGGATGACAAGGGCTACTTTTAACTACATCTGTCAGTGCCTCTCCTCGAGACTCTCTCGGAAAGACTCTCACCTCAGACGGCCCATCTCCCTGGAAAAGCGCATTGACGTCGGGTTATATTGGCTGGGCTCTAAACTTTCCGCTGACACTGAAGCCATGAATAACTGTCCCTCTACTGACTGCTTTCGTCATTTTCTGCCTTGGTTGTTCTTGTTTGTGATTCCCGCCTGCACACAATTATGATAAAAATCGCATTGAATCCCTTAATGAGTTGCATACTTGTTAAGACTGAGGTTGCATTTTAAAAAATTCAGATCTGTGTCTGATTTAGAACCACATGTGAAAGTGGCCAAAAATCTTGTTTAAAAAGATTACATTCCATGTGATTTGTGTTTTTCATACTGTCAGTAAACAATCAGCTGTGAGTCACATAAAGGGGAAAAATCAGATTCTGGCCACTTGAGCCCGTGTGTGAACATGGTCCAAGTGCCTAACAGAGCTACAGTGACACATAAACTGCTGTGGGTTTGAGTCCCAGCTGCTCATGTTTTGTCCTCACAGTGTGGGTGCAGCAGGCCAAGCTTCCCGGACCCCTGCTCCATGACCTCTAACCTTTTTAATGCCTGACCCCCTGTGAGTTATGTCCCCTTTGTGCGGCAGAAGGAAGTTCTAACTGAAGACTAACAACTCTAGTTACTAAGTGTGTGTCTGTACAAGGTGCATGCCTCTGTTTAATTTTCACGTAGAATAGATCAGTGTGTGATACTCAGCAATACAGTGGAGAAGAATGTTAGTCCCATTATCACTTTTTGGTTACCAAAATGAGAAAATAAATCAAAGATTTTAGGAAAACAATATTGGTATGAAAAGCTAAAAAGTCGTTTTCAGAATTTCATTTTACACGTTGTCATGACATTGCAGTTACATTTTAATTAATTGTTTTGCTAAATTTAAGTTGGATGTTAAACAAATTCTCCATTTTCAGAAAAATATGAACTAAGTGAATGACACATGCAGTAAGATGTGACAGCGATACAGCCTCTGGTGACAGGCCCCGTTATTCTTGGGCTTCCGCTAGAGGAGGCGAATTTCTGTTTCCGACTTCCTTCTCCACGTGCTGCTCGCTCTTTACAGTCTGACTGTTTACAGTCCGACTGTTTACAATTTGACTGTTTATAGTTCGACGCACGAATGGAGTTGGAGTTGAGAGACCACATCTACCAGCGGATCCTTTCACAAGTAGCCAGTTTACATGCGGTTAACCGTTAACAGTCCGCTGTTAATCATGCGGACTACAGCAGACTACATTCTGGAAACCAGGGCTTTTCCAGTACCAACCTCGCCCTACCTTGCCTACAGACTCTGCATTCAGTGAATATAGAGTCTGTCTATAGAGACTATCAACAGAATGTCTGTAAAGCAAATAATCTTCTGACCTAAACGACAAAGTAAAAGTGGCGTTACAACGTAACCATTTACCGTTTAGAAGAAGTCATTTGTCTTTGCCTTGTAGAATGTACTCATATACTGTATGAGTATATACATATACTGTAGCTCACATACTGTATACTGTAAAACAGGAAATTACACAACAGAAAGTCCAAATCATCAAAAATTGCCAAATTAAAATTTGGCATTGCACGGACAACTAAAACAACATTTGTCACCTTTTTCAGCCCATGAGTTTGCCGTTCTGTGCTCAAAAACAAACAAAAAAATGGAATTTACTATTGAGTTTTCTAGATTTTTTTTTTATTGTCATCAGTTATATAATCATTTCTCAATAAAAAAAAAACCTTGCTTCTAACATCCCCATTAAGCTGCTTTAATTTCAGTCAATTCTTGTACACTACCTCTGCTTGACTCTTCCACTCCCATTTTAAGCAAGTCTTCAGATTAACATGCTTTTTTCCTTCAAAATAATAATGTTGTCATTATATCTTAAAAAATTATTTGTTGAACTTTGTTGCCTCTCCTGTGTGTTTTTATATTTTTCTTGGCAAATTAATAGCATTCAGAATATGACCGGATGTGGAGAGAGAATCTGTAACCATAACTCAACAAAACCACAAAAGAGTAATTACACTTAAAGAATTTTTCTGTTCTATGGCAGGTGGTAGCCAGCATAAAGGTACTTTACCCCCATTTACTGTAACAAAGGGAAAATGTGAATAAACAGAAATCATCAAAGAGACTTTGTATTATTTACTGTATTATCATTTATTAATGTTGCCATTTTGTCAGGTGAGAAAATTCTTCTGTGAGCGCAGTTCATACAGCATTTCTCCTTTGAATTGTATTTTTAAATGTCTTTTGTTGTTACCACATTTGTTTCTACACATCTGGAACTTCAGTTATGGTCACACAGAAAAAGTAACCAAACATTTTCACTTTGTGCTGAGCTTTGTAGTTATGCTTTTTTGCCACCTATAGCAGCAGTTTTAGTCCTGAAAATCTGTTTTTCCCTCAGTTATTACATAACAGTCTGTCACGTGAATGTCAAGCTATAATTCCTCACTTAACAAGATGAACTAGTGCACACTGGGCATAAAACATGAAATCTCCAACATGTTACATAATGTTAAAAAAGTGACGTGACTTGTTTTGCTGAATTTCCGTTTAGGGAGGTTAAAGAATTCATCAAAAATAATTATTTTATTTCAAGATCCATGCACTTTTGTGTGCGCGCACACACACACACACACACACACACACGGCCCGGTCTGTGAAAACTGAATTTAGAAAAAAAAATTGCAGGAAGACATTAGATTTTTTTCTCTGCATCATTTTTAGGAAATGTTTTTTTAAGGCACTGAAGGCAACTTTCTGGCTTGAGTTGTTGACAGGTTTACACGTGTAAGTGAGGAAGTACGTAAAATTTTATATATATGGCACCTTTCAAAATCCATGTTACAAAGTGCTTCAGAAAGGGAAAAGAAAGAAAAAACAAAGACTGAAAAACACAAGAGAGAAAAAAACACAGCAATTGAGACAAAGCCCAATCAAAACAAGAACAAAATGAAAAACAGTTGAAAGCATCTCAGTTCAAATAGTGCACATGAAACCCATGCACAAAAACATTTAGAAAAAGGTCTGTGACTTAAAACACCCAAGAGAGTTTGCCAATCTGACGTCCAGAGGGAGACTTTTCTCCAGCCTGAAGGAAAGCAAACACTCAGTCCCCTCGGGTTTTCAGTTATGAGCGAGGTACAACAAGCAGGCCTTGCCCTGAGGACCTGAGGGACCTAGCAGGGTTATATGACATTTAAAGTTCACTTATGTACTCTGGAGCGAGATCATGCAAAGTCTCATAGGTGAGGAGGAGGATCTTGTATTGAATTCAATATTTGATCGGGAGCCAGTGTAGTAACATCAGAACTGGGGCGATATGAGGTCGCAGTGAGTAATCTTGCTGGAGAGTTTTGGACTAACTGTAAATGGGAGACAGAGCTTTTGGCTGAGAGAGGAATAGAGAGCATTACAGCAGTCGAGGCGGGAGGACAAAAAAACATGGATGACGGTTTCCAGTGCTGGAAAGACAAAAGTGTGTGTATTTGTGCAGTACTCCTCAGGTAAAAGTAGCAGGACTGAATAACTGATTTAAGATGTTTATCAAATTTCAGCCAGTAGTCAAAAATGACGCCAAGGTTTTTGGAAAACAATTTTTCATTCGAAGCCAAAGAAGTGTTGAAGGATGTCATCAATAATAATTGTGTTAATCTTGTTCAGACAAACACAATTATGCTTGGGTCTCCGTAACAATGACAGCAGAGCAGCCAGGCTGTAACAGGGAGAAAATAGATTCAATTGACCCTTCATTAAGCCACGTTCCCCTTAGGCACTGTTGCTATGTCTGTCAAGCTTTTGGAGCTAGCATGGAGCTCACACTGTCACTAACTGACCTCCCTGGTGAAATATTGTCTCATTTATTAAAAAAAAAATCAAAAAACAAGTGATTTCAGACAGCAGCGGACAGAAGGTCTGCAGTCAGCCTTTGAATAATAAATACAAGACGTCAGACTGACTCAGCAGTGAAAACAGGTTTGAGTTTAGGCCTCTACACATGATCAGCGGTAAAACCTCTTTGCGTTGGCTGTCCGATTGTTTTTCTGTGGAGGGGGCAGCACCGCCTGACTAAACGGCATCGCTACACTTGCACGCCGCTCAGATTCTCCCCCCCACCGCTGCGGAACTAGTGTGCCGCTGACCTTTCAAAGCACAACCAATGAGATATCAGCTGTGTGTGACCAGAGACAACCTGGAAGGGACACATACATGCAGAGGAGGGAGAGAAAGACGGAAGAAAAACCTGTAGCTCTCTGACCGATTTTAACTCTCGTAACGTAGTAATGTTTCATGCACACAAACTTGTTATGGTCGTTTTTTGGGGGGTTTTTTCGCCGCTGTATAATTAGCGTGGCAGTGCAAGAGCCGTCTTTTGAGACAAACTTAAATACATAAAGAACAAACTCTTTTTCCTCCTCTCCCTTTTCTTCTTCTTTCCGGGGTGACAGCAGGCGTGGCTGTTGCCTAGCAACAGTGACTGGCTCCGAGCCTCCGCTGTGCCTGCTCTCTGCGCCCTACCTGGCGGTGAGCGAAGTGCAAAGTTCTTTTCATGTGAAGGCCACTTTATGAATATAAAGATACGTGCTAAAGCCTACAGGTGACAATGCAATGGATTCAACCTGTGTTTCACCTCATAAAACAAGTAAAACACTGACACTAAAACACGGAGCTAAACATGGATACATGACTCAAACCAGCTCTGTCAGCTGCCTCACAAAACAAACAACCAAACAACCATTCCATGTTTAACTTCATGTTTTAGTGGCGGCTCATGAGAGGACTCCACACGTCTTGTAAAACGAGCATTTAATTTATTTTTGAGGGATTGTGCGAGTGCACACGCTCCTCTGTTGTTTACAGCCAGTGGTGACGTCAGCAATGAGCTCCAGCTCTCAGGACTGCACCGGTTGTCATAATAATGCTGTAGAGCATCGTGTATGATGGTAAATATCCTCATCAAAAGGCTTAATGTGCAAAGAACCAAACTTCTGAATCTCTTTGGCAGCTTTTCAGAATGGTGCTGGTGATGTCACGGGCGCTTTTTTCAACCAGCCAATCATATATCGTGGAAAAGGTGATGATATTCACAGTATTTCAGCCTCCTATGGATCGTAACACCCACATTCTCCCAGCTTCATGTCTGATTGCTGGAGCCGTGATAGCTGGGCCATTATTATAATTATAATGTATCTCATCCATACAAAGTGTGAGGGAAAGTATCCTCTGTTTGATGCTCATGGTATGAAAAAGGATTTCAACTAGAAAACAATTAAATTAACTGAGAAGCATTGTCAAGATATTGTCGCATCAAAACAAGACGCACGCTCAGCATTTTATTCTCTCAGCTTCTGTATTTTTAAACAATTTTCTTTGTGTGTACGACATGAAGACTGATTGATTAACAAAGTACGAATGAAGCTTCTGTCACTGCTCTATGTCTCACTAGCTGTAACATTAAAGGAACTGAAGGTGTTAATGAATACATCTGACCCATTTGAGTTTGTTTATGTGCTAATTTTTGCTGTAAAGGGAACCGTGTGCACAGGTGCAGTGTAGATGAGCTCCTTAGTTTATTGGAGTCCTGTAACTTTTATGAATGCACATTCCCCAGGATGCCCACCTGTGCCCTCTGGTCTTTTCCAGTGTGCTATAAAATGCTATGCATGCTCCTATTTTCCACATCCTATCTCAGCCACACTGTTGTTGACGTACCCACCAAATGTTTACAGAAAGCTAGAAAAGTCTGGACTCAGGTCTGAAAATCACTGCACCCTGTTTAAATGCTAAATCACTGTTAACCTTTGTATCGCTCAAAAGACAAAGCATGGATTTCAAAGGACAGAGTCAGTTATTTTTAGGATGTTTTGAGTCCATTCGTAGGAAACCCAGGGGGTGATACAGTTTTGTATAAACCCTTTCTTGCTACCTTTACACGAATGTGAGTGAATTTGATATCAGAGTCAAAAGGTTTTGACTAAACTTAAGCCTGTTTTGTGCTTGAAAGACGTGTTGGCAGGTGTCTTAAGAAAAGTGTCAGGCGACACAAATGCATTTATACTTAAACGAAGCGTCTGACAACATCCGTGGCGCAAGCTGTGTTATCCATGGCTTCTCCGTATGGCCTAGTGGAACAACAGTAACCACTTACCCTTTATGAAAAATGGCAAGATACTGTGATACATTTGATTTGGCAGAGCAAGAGGACATTTTAAACTTAATTTTCCTGTGGAGGAAGAGGAGACGAAGGAGGAAAAGATTGTGGTCCTTTGCAAGTGGAGAGGAATGAGGGGAATAAGTTACGTCCATGGAAGCTATTTTCCCCCCATGAGCTTAATGTGTTTCTGCCGTCTTTAAAATCCCTCCATGACGGGTGATACAGGTGAGGATGTTTTCTCACCTCATCCACCAGTCGCTGCTTAAAGCCATTCATCGCAGGCTTTTGTTTGTTTGTTTCTTTTCCCCTTGGCCGAAGCAAGTGGATCATTGTTTCCATATCTGGAACAATAGAGCGCTCGGTCCAGCCAACCAATCACAACGTAAGACAAATCAAAACGACGGCTGTGACTGTACAAGTTAAGACAAGTGCAAATACGACAGGTGCAACGCATTCTGATGTCTTTTTTACTTCATTTTTGTGTCACGACACTGCAGAAGTATAAAGCAGCATTTAGGATTCCGTCACGTCGTAACCGTGTTGAGGTAAGCGCAGCGTTTGACTCCCAGGACTGAAAGTAGAGCAACAGCCAACTCATGTTTATTGTCAAAAGCTGACGAACATGAAGGATTATAATCAGTATTAGAAAAAAATGTGAATAATAATAGTAAGTTATAAGTTAAATCTAGAATTGCTTTATGTCAAAACAACCCATTTAGGTTCATATGCAGTTGGTACATATGCAGTCCAAAATGTTCAAAGTTAAAGATGCATGTGGCAGCGTGGCACCAAAATCATAATGGTGCAGGAATGGATCATTGATTTAGTGCTTTGGTGCATCATAACCGCAGCGTCAGACATGCAGCAGCCTGAGGGAAACACTGAGGTAATGGGTATTTCACCAGAGAAACTCTGTGATCTTGAGCCTGTGCTCATGGCCTGTCAAGAGTCCAACACCTCTTACCTCCTGTTAAATGTTCACTCAAACAAACTTCAGTTTATAGTGACCATGTGCACTGTAAAATCCTCGGTAAATGATTTTAGGAGCCATGTGGTTCTGTTTTTCCCGGTTTCCGTAAGCCTGGAGACTTATAGTATCACTGTACCAGGCTTCAGCTTCATGTCCTGTTTATAGCTTTTTGGTGCGATGTCTTTAACATGATATTAAACTATCACAATTTTTTCCCCTGTGCTGTAGATGTTGTTATACAAAACCTTTACATTTGCTCTCCAAACTGTGTGCACGCAGTCTTTGAGTTCAGATCAAGTCAAGTCTCAAGTCTCTTATGATGGTAATGAGAGTTCATCTGCTGCATGCCAGTCGGTCTGCTTAGAACACAGCATAGCGATATCTATGGAATTCAAAGATGTACTTGTACTTGTCAAGTCTGAAGACTTTTGAGGTCGAGTCTCAAGTCAAGTCTTCAACTGTGTGTGTGACTTGAGTCCAAGTCTCAAGTGCGGGTCCCCTTCTCTGGCACACAGTTAGAGGAGACTCCCACAGAGTAACAGAATTCGGGAATCTGTTCATTTGACGAGCATCACAGTGCTCAGACTCCTCGTTCTAAAAGAAAGTGCAGCTACGAGATACGACTTGTTTGTGATGTGAGGAGATCTTCATTCCACATAGTCAAAGTTAAATCGACATACTTTAGACTTTAAAGCGGGTCACCTACCAATCAGAAAGTCGATGGGTCGATCCCCGGCTCCTCCGGTTGACATGTCAAAGTGTCCTTGGCCAAGACTCTGATCCCCAACTGCTCCCAATGGCCGTGACACGCGTGTAAATGTGTGTGAGGGCTCGACCGAAATATTGGTTTGCCGATATTGGCGTATTACAGACATATTGGTATCGATGTAAATGTTCTCTGACAAATGTCGATATTAAAACATTTTTAAGGCTGGAAAAAATGCTTGTAGTAGTAATTTAAAAAGGTGTAATCACGTAGTTTGTCCAGCAGAGGGCAGCCCATTATTTAATTTGTATTAAGTGAAGTGTTTACTGTTCAGTGCGCTGATGTTTGGAATAAAGTTTGTTAGACATCCTGCCTTCATTACGTATCTTTTTCACACATATTTGATAAGCACTTTGAAAATGTTATATATAGAATATCAGCTGGTATATCAGAATTGTCTACCTCCTTAACATCGGTATTGGCATGCTGAAAAATTCCAAAATCCCTTGTGTGTGTGTGTGTGTGAGTTCCTGATGAGGAGCAGGTTGGCTCCTCTTAGAGAAACCCCCTTGCACTTAGTGTGTGAGTGTGTGTGTGTGTGTGTGTGTGTGTGTGTGTGTGATTGGGTGAAAGCTGACTTATGTTGTAAAATCACAGTCAGAAGTTGAACTTCTAGAGAAGTTCTCTATAAAAACAGTCCATTACCATTTACCATCATGGCCTTAATCAGAGACTGATCCTCCCAATTACATTCATAGTTTTGGGTTTGCAAAGTAACCAAAGGCATCTTTTATTGTGCATTGCAAGAAAGCTTCAGCCCGACAGAAAGTGTCTTCGTAACCACAGTCAGTCCCCGTCACTGTGCTCTGCCTGCCTGCACTCGGCGCCAGAGGAGAGACGACGAGACACTGCTGCTTTAAGACTGTGGACCGACTGTGAGCTGTCATTGTTTTTGTCAGCTGCATGAGTCTTCAGGTTTTTTTAATGACAGTTACCAGCTGACAGTCATCACCGTCAGAGCAGAGAATGACAGAGCAGCCGACAGACTGCAGTTGTGCGCCCTGCCTCGCCAGGCAGTGCAGTTAGTTTTGTGGTTTGTGGTCATTTTGAGACGCCGTTTATAAAGTTTACAGCCACACATAGAAGGGCTCAGATAAACAACACAAGGCATGAACTTGCCTCACAGATTTGTTCACGATGTCATCTGTCAAATTGAGGCAAAAGTGACCGTTTTCACGCCATTTGAGCCAAATTTGGCAGGTTGATGCCAAGCCTTGAGAATGATAAGAGTAGTGTGTAGTCTGTGTAATATCACCTGAACCCATTGTCATAAATTGCCTACATAGTTTATTTTTTTATTTTTCATCACCGGTTCTTCTTCTGTAGGGCTTCAGTGATAAAAATGCACTGGTGCACAGATAAATGGATCTAAATTTGATCTTTACTTTAAACTATTTGCTAGTCGATAAAAAGATAATTAGGATGTTATAGGGAACTTCAGTTCAGTTGGACATGTTTTTGGTATTTGCAGTGTATTTCTAAACACAGTGTATGGAAAGTATTGTCAAATCCATGTGTATGTCTTCTCCATCTGTTTGCACATTGTAAGCTTGTACTGTGGTGGGCTTTCCCAGCCACCATGAACAGTACTGAACCAGTATTATGTAACTTCACTGTTTCTTTTAAGTGGTTGCTGAAAGTCACTAGGAAACCAAAAGTGCCAGTTATTTGTCTGTTTTGGTTTTACAGTTTCTTGTTTAAGATTCAAGGAATTACGCTTTTGGCTTCTCTGTGTGTTGTTGGTGGTGAACAAAAGCTGCCAGCATTTTACAGTTGTGGATATAAAATGTGGGCAAAACCTTCATTGGGTGGTCACTAATTATACTTAAAAAAAAAAAAAAACAGTCTCAAGTTAAAGAGAATGGAAATAAACCAGTCAGTCAAACAAACGCTGACAGCAAATGACAGCAGAACAGGCAGGCAGCTCTTTCCACTGCTGATGTGACGAGTGATCCTTTGTTGTAATGTTTATACAATTGATGCATTTGCTTGTTTAAAGACACAGCAATGCGATGGGCAGTACACTGACTCGTTTAAATGTGCACAAACACAGTTACATAAACACATGCATGTATTCACATGACTGCACATGAAACCTGCAGGACTAGAAGGCTTCCTCATAAAACTCAAACAACATGAATAAAATGCATCAGTTATAAACAGTCAACAATAAGAAGGTAATTACAAAACTGAATCTCTTTTTTAATCTAATTTATTTCGAGTTAGTTAATGCATCTTTGGTGGATTAGATCACGGTCAAAAAGCATAAAATGAAAAGGCACACACGTGTTTGAGATGGATTGAAATGTGATTGTCCAAACCTCCTCCTGGGAATAGACTCGTTCCAGCCAGATGTTGAAGGGGGTCAGTGCGTCCCTCCTCAAGCATCTTTACTCCTCCCAAGTGTGACTGTTTTATGTAAGCAGCGGCTGGTCTGGAGTTGAGCTGACCTTTATTTGCATGTGGGAAAGAAATACGTTCGTTATCAGATTTGTTGTCCTGCCAGTGGAGACACATACTGTGTATGCAGATAAAAGAAAACGGAGAAAGTGAGAAAATATGTGTGGAAATACTACGTAGTGAAATTGCTAGTAGTGTAACAATACATTTTTACAACGATACGATGTGTATCACAATACGTTGTTGGCGATACAAGAACATTGTGGCCTCGTTTAGAGCGATAACGTGTTCAATTCAATGACTAGAAGTTGATTTATTAACATTTTTTTGCCCAAAACAGAGGAAAAGAAAACGCCTGTTTCTATGCAGTGGTAGAGGAGGTAAAATACTGGAAAAGCTCGATACACTGAACTGCACAAACATTCAGTTTAAGTTTGAATGACAAACTCAGCCTCTCATGTTTTCTCTAAAACACTGTGTCTTTGTATTGTGGAGTTATATTTTATTATTGGGGGTTTTAGATTGTGTGTTTTGCAATGTGTACTCAGTTGGTAATTATGCTTATTGTAATTATGGTAAATATTGATGGTTGTATATATTTATATTCTAATGTGTACTTTCGATTGAGGGCTATGCGTGCGACCACTTGATTGTTGCTGACACCCCAGCCTGCTCAACCAATCATGGGTTGCCCTCCACAATGGGGAGGATATTTAAATGGTGTGAACCTGACTAACACCATTTGACCCTGATGAAGACGCTAGACGTCAAAACGTTGGTCCTTTATTAAAATATGCATCACCAGTGACTCGTGTGCTCCAGCCTTCTCTTTTCTAGTTTCCAGTCCTTTCTGAGAGCTTCACTTGTGGAGGGGCCACAGCGCAAGAGATTCCTCTTTCATTCAGTTTAAGGCCTCAATTAAATCTGCGTGGACCACAAACACCAACTGAAAAGCTCTCGTTCTGCTGCTTCCCTGCCATGATCCGCCATTATCTGAGGCAATGCTGACACAACACACATGACCAGAACGTTTGAGAATGAACTGATGTTACATTTACAGTTATTTATAAGTGCAAAAAATGCATCTACATAACAATGTTTGAAGTGCTAAATACAAGGCGCAAATTCTTAGAATCAGTACAATTGGTTTTTACTTTGAAAAAAAAACGATTTTAGATACAAGTCACACTAGAGCGGACATGTCCAAAGTCCGGCCTGGAGGCCAATCATGGCACAAGATCAGATTTTATGCTGCCTACAACCTCTATCTTCATATGTGTTATTTATGGCCCATCAGCCCTGTCAAACAGAATTAATAAATCATGCAGGTTCAAAATGCAATGTCTCTTTTCACCTCAAGGTGGCAGCACCACTTTGTAACTTCACCTGGCAGTGTGTCCCATGTTGTGACTCCTACCAGCTAATTTCTGTCATGGCAACTGAAGATAAAAAGAGGAAAGTTGATGTTGAGGGCTGCCGCTTAATATTTTTTCACTAAAACTGAAACAGAGACATTACCAGACAAAACATGCTAATGCTTATGACAAGCTATCAGGGAGCGACCGCGCTGAAAAAGTGAAACAACTTGAAACTGTCTTGACCTCACAACAGCGATTCTTCATGCGGGCCTGTAAATGAAAAAACCACCAAATCAAGCAAAGAAGTGGCCGTGCCAGCTCGATTTTTGTAAAGTAATGACCATTCGAATATTTGAAAATTCCCTACTAGTAATTACTTTTTGTGCTCAAATAAATCTATAGACTTTTTAAACCAGTCTCCATGCCGTCACCCGTAGGTTTCTGAAGAGCCATCGGAAAGCTCAGTGTGGCGGCTCCTGCCTGCGTCGTCTTGGCCGTGCCGAACTTGCCAACCTCCCGCCTAATCCAAACTCAGGCAAAGAGGTGGAACTTGTGTGGGACTTCTTGGACTGTCTGTTAGTACAATTTCCCACACAGCAAACCAGAATATTTTCCTCATGTTTGCATTAAAAAATGCTGCTGCTGCTGCTGCTGCTGCTTGAGAATCAGTCCTGATTTGTTTCTTAAACAACAGAGCACGTTGCTGGTTGAAACAGTAATATGTTGGGGATATGATAAAATCCTTTGGACAATGGTGTTCAACAACTGTTCACATAATCTGTGTATCTGCAATGTGCATGTACTGGATTCTAAAAAAATGCAGGAGATGAAGTACAGCATACAGTGTTAGGGCTCAGAGAGAGTTTCCATTGTGTTTTTTTATTAACAGTTAGTACAGAGCAATTAAGACAAATTGTAGGAAAGTTGGTGACTCAGCAGATGCTTTCCAGGTTATTTCTGACACATTTGCACTCTGGGTTTTCCCCTCTAGTCTCGATAATAGATGCCATAAGGGAAACATGCAACTCTCTTGCTTAAATGCAGTACAGGGCTGAGTTAAGTGTTTCTTTCTGATAATGATATTGAGTGCTTGAATGAGTCGGATCAAACTGCAGCCAATGTATCCTAATACCAACTCTGTCTACAGTCTAACATCCTTAATCATGAATGTCCTCAATGAAAAAGTTCAAATGAAGTTCAAACAACTTTTAAAAACACTTTTTTTTTTTTTAATTAAATGGTTGTGTTTTAATTTTAACCACGAGTCTTGTGATCTGATTTGCTGGCCGCCTATAAGGAAGCGTTTTGTGAAGGAAGCCAGCGTCAGTGCAATTTTGATTAAATGACTAACGGTGTCGCGGTGTCTCTTCCAGGGATCTACTTGTTGGACATGATCTACATTGACTCAGCGTATCCTGCATCAGACAGTATCATAGAGACGGAGCAGCGGACCAATCAGATGAACAACCTTCTGAGAGTCATCTCTGACCTGCAGATGTCGTGTAACTACGGTAAGAATCAAGCAACAACATCTACATGAACCATCAGCGTATTACCTGCGTGCTAGTGGTAATGCTCATTCTGGATATTACTGTTATTATATTTGATTTGTTTTTCTGGAACAAATAACACAGAGGAAGGTTTTGCCAGAATGTCTGGATGTTATATTTGCTCTTCTGTAACAGAAAATGGAAAATGAAATTGGAAAAGATTGAGTTTAGATGTTTTAATCTCTGGGTTCTGCTTGCTGACACTTTTATTACAATACTAAACTGACGCTGAGACATAACTTTTATGTTTGTGGACATTCATGGCTCTCATTACTGAGTCAGTGTCTCAGTGCGTGAATTGTTGTTTTGTTTCTTTTGTTTAATTTATATTTTTTTTCTTCAGTCAGACTCATTTAGAGCAAACCTTGAAGCAGAGGTTGCGTTAGACTTTCCGGTTGTCTTTCAGTTTGATAGACAGGCACAAAAAAAGTCATAATCACTAACTGTCATTGTAGTTTTATTTTTTCAAATGTTAAGACGTAATAGTTCTCTGTGTTAAATACGACACTTCCTGTTTTTCTCAGACTTTTCCTGCTGTATGAACTTAATAAATCACCGCACTAAGCAGATCAATGATTTTTCCGGCACAGTAACAGCGAAGGCCACCAAAAACATTGTGCCATTGTGTATAAACAGACAAATGAATGATGCAATTTTACAAAATTAGACCATTACATTTAAATCATGAACAAACCACTGACAAAAAATTTTAACTGAACTGACCTGCTGTGGCCTGAAGTCGAACCTTCCTCCTGGTTCATATGGATTTAAAGTGTGCGCCTGCTTGTGTGTAAACAAAAGCATCAGGTGTGATCACTGCAGAGGCGACTGTCGTCATCAGGTTTTGTGTTTTGCTCTCGGACAGACGACTTTTCATCGCCGTTTTAATTTTGTTCTGGAAGCTGAAGCCGCACTCTGCTGCTACACTGGACAAAGGGATTTCATGTCAGTAGCTAAATAATTTAACACACACGCCACCAACTGGACAGAGGTGTGAATTGTAATCTGTCAGAATGACAGACGGCCTTCAAAATTTTCCGTCATTGTTCATGAAAAATGTCAGGGACAGAAAATATTCAGTTAATGCGACCTGTGCTGCTTGGTAGATAATTTTACTAAACACTGGTGTGGAGACAAGACACTTGGGACAGAGAGAGAGCAACAAGTCTCCTGCTGGACTTTAGACCTGCTGGATGTTGGACTTACATGATATGCAGCTTAAACACTGAGCTGCAAGAATTTGTGGGACTTCACATTACAGAGATTTTATAGGTTGATGCTGCTGCTATGGTTGTACAAGATTATTACAGCTTCCCAGCATGCAACAGTCCTTGTGTTGTGCTTGACTTTTGGCCAGGAACCAGCCGAGTCTGCGAGGATCATGGTTTATTCACTCCGGCACAGGAGTCTGGGGGAAGGTTTGACACGATGACTGACAAAGGAACATTACTGCTCCACTTTTTTCTGAAGCTTCTTCAACGTCCAAATCATCTGATCACCTTCAGTTAAACTGTAAGAGTTTTGTTTAGCTTCATTTTATATTACATGGTATCATTCTAAATGTACATAGCTTTTAGGAGATTAAGCTGGGTTTTTTTTAGCTATGGACTGAGCTGGTAACAAGACCATCGTGACAGCCCATGTCAGGCCAATCACAAACACTTGGGGCGGGTTTGTTCCAACTGACAGAGGAGCATCAGTGGTCCATTTTTGAGAGTCACATGTCAAACTTTTCTCTGGTCTGATTGGTTGTTGCGTCCACTCCGGTCGACAGGTCCATCCAGCACGACTTATCAGACTCACAGAACTCGGATCAAGAGTCTCTTCACACATTTGGTTGTGATTGGCTGTGGGTCAAGTTTTGAGGCTCTAACTGATTGTAGATCTACCAATTTCCATTTTGGACAGTGCTCACTTCTGAAGCCCTTTGGAAATCAAAAGAATGAATGAAACGAATTGAGTGACTGTTCTGGCATGTCAAACCAGATGCTGTATTGCACTTTCTGGCCTTGTGACTGCTGATTGGTCAAACCTGCTGTAGTGAGGCCTGTACTTTGTAAACACTGAGCTTCAACATGGTGTTTTCCTTAGTTTAAAGAATGTGATGCTGGTTTCTGAACGTGTGATTGTTCTGAGAGAAAAACAGCTAAATGACTTTCTCTGACTGACCATCATATCCACATTTACATGAAAGAGGGCTGATTTTGGCCATCCCTAATTCAATATACATATTGAACCCAACACGTTGCAGTTTTTGACTGTGACACTATTGGCTGTAGAGCTGTGTCCCAGTGATGGAGGGTTGTAAACACAAAGTTTGCATCGTCCTCCAGACTGGCTGTGTGGGCTGTGATTAGTCCTACAACTTCAGGGGAACCTGTGTCAGAGATGATGGTGCGTTCACGGGTCTTAAGTGACGGGGATGGACAACCCTGGCCTGACCTTTCTCTGCTGGAGCGGAGGGGGCCTTCTCCTGGGTTGGAGTCGCTGCTGCACGGCGAATCGGCATCACACGATCTTTAACCTGCTGGGGAAAATAACACGCATGTGAACACCAGGAGAGCACATCAGCAACTGCGCTGCTTTGGACCCCATTCTGCGCAACTTTGATGTTATGTGCGTGATGGCTAGAAATGGCGAGACGGCCAAACCCACTTCATTCATTGAGGCCCATCATGTTCAAACAGAAGAAAAGGTGCCCCAACAGTGAGCTAAACGCAGACCACCTTCTAACATAACACAATGCACCGCTCTGGGGAGTTTCGCCCGCATTTGACATTTATTTTTGTAGAACCGAGGAGATGAGCAGCCAGAAAATTTCGACAATTTCGCCATTTTGTCAGTTGGCTTATACACACAGTGATGGCGTCGCACAAGGCAGATAAAATTCATTTCAGTTGCATGGACTAAAAAAAAGCGACACACGCTTCTTTCCAGCATTTCACCCGTGCAACTACATAACAGCTGACAGTTTAACATTACGCAAGCGAAACTTACCTTTTACTTGTTCCGAAAAAGTGAGTTACTTTGGAGTCAATTTCTGCACGATCCTTTATTTAGCTTTCTCTGTTTACGAGCCCCGCCCCATTAGGACCGTTGGTCACGTAGCAGCGTCACACAGCACGCGCAAGGATTCCCACTGTCATGGCTGCCGACACTAAACGTTCATAGCTTCTTTTTCTGTAACGTTCAAACTATCAAACGAACTTCGACAGACTATATGTGATTCAGTTATCAACGCCGCAGCCGTTGTTAAGCATTAGCCAACCGGTGCTAAAGCGGGTGGAGAAAGAGGCTAAGATAGCTAGCAGACTTTTTTCCCACCTTATTTTTTCCTTCGTTTTTTCCTATTTTCTTTGTAAGAACCATAAAACAAGAAACCATATTGTTCATATAGAGTGAACTCGATGTGTGAGATAAACCAATTACCACTGTATAAGCATTCAAACACTACACCTCTGAATATATTTTGTTGGAGTGTGTATGGCTAAGGCTCATGGGAGCTGTAGTGCTTTGAAGCTAGCTATTACAAATGATAAAGGCAATTAAGGTTAGTTACAGTACATCCACATACAGCGCAATGAAGAAAGAAAACAAACATTTTAGCTTTCTGGAAAGTTCTAAAACAAAATAAAAATACACAACT
>JAQFJA010000012.1:6038136-6050268 GCA_029874485.1 Naso brachycentron | reverse complement strand
GGTTCAGCAAGCCATTCAGGGGGGGGAGTCAGAACCAGATGTGGAGGGAAGGAAGGAAGAAAGGATGGCAGCAGAGAGCGAGATAGTTGTGGGGGAGGAGAGATGAACAAATCCAGCTCTTTGTCTTTCAGCTGTCCTTGACTTGCTCTCCACTCTTTTCCAGAGAGATTTCTCTTTCTTCCTCAGAGAAAATGAGACTATGGGATTGTGCATCGACTGCTCGCCGGTCTGGTTATTCTTTTTGGAGAGGTGGGGGAGGGGCATGTGCTCTTAACACTGCCAAGTGTGACATAATAGCAATGTGATTTTAATCAAAACAGCATTTGAGCAGACCATATGCTCCACCCATACGTATGTGCGGATCAGAGGAATGAACTAAACTTTACGTGGTGTGTCTTTGATCCAGTGCACACGATCTAACGGGCAATGTCTGAAAAACTGCCTGTTGCTTTGAGCTAATCATGAAAAATCCTGTTTCATGAAGAGTTCCATTCAAACTAGACCTTCCCCTAATCACTTTTTTATTATTGACTTTACTCCACTGGAAAATATTTCCTTTCTTGTTCTACAGTTAAATGATTGAGTTTTACGTGATGTTTTTGATAATTTGCTAGTCCCTTGTTGACACTAACTACAAGTTTTTGGTAAATATTTAGTTGCATGTCAACAGTGTGTCAGTTAATATTCAACAACGTTCTTTCAACTGGCAAGTAACATGCATTCATCTAACTACCCATTGAAAATAAGATGCATTTCAAGTCTAGTGGTCGGGTCTACAGATTTGAGAAGGGTCCAGCCGAAAACATTTTGGCCTGTTGCAGATATATCTGTGTCAATGTGTAAGTTCTCTGATATGTGGCGATATGAAACAGTTTTTAAGGGGGGAAAAAAATGCTTGGACTTGTGATTTAAAATGATGTAATTATATTGTCCATTATTTAATAACTCAAAAAGAAGTGTTTGCTGTTCAATGCACTGTTTTTTGGATTAAAGTTTTTTAAAAAATGAGATATCCCGCCTCCATTACATATCTTTGTCACAAGTATTTGATAAGCACATTCAGTCGATATCATATATCATATCGGTTGATATATCAGATATCGGAATTTTCTTTCTTCCTTATATCAGCATTTGCATCGGCCCCCAAAAACCCATATCACAGTTGGGCCCTCACACTTTCATGTTGATACAGGTCTGGACAAAATCTTTAACATATCATTAAATAATTGAATTGTATCATTAAGCTCCAGCAGATGATGAACATTACTCATCACAATTTTGCAGGGCCTGAGGTTAAATTTTTTAAATGTTTGTTTGTATATTTTAGAAGCTGAAACTACATTTTTTGCATCTTTGTTTTAAAGATGAACATATTCCGAAAATTATTTCTGGTGAATCATCTGTCACCTCACTTATTCTCTTAGTTCCACATTGACAGAATGTTCGGACTGATATTGTGGCTGTAATGGACAAGGAAAACTTATCAGTCACTTTCCATTTTAAAGGCCAGATTTAGAGAAGGACCTCCCGAGACAGCTGGGTAAATGCTAAGGAAGAAGGCTATACAGTTAATCTTTCCTCAGCCAGTAATTCACCCTCATCTGGCACTTGGAGCTTTAAGGACATTTGGAGTCTGGAGGATTTTTTCCTGCTGTGCTTTCTGCAACAACTATCTTTCTCACCTTATCCAGCACTACATCACTGATGGGTGGGAGCCCCTCAGGCTTCTGTATGCACGCAGGCATGAACTGGAAGCCCAACAGGAAGTCCCTGTCATACTGACGCTTCCCAGTGGTCTCAGGCAGATCTGAATCAGCATGGTTGGAGAGGAAGAAATATGTAACACAAAGACTGAGCTGAAAGTAAATCCAACAGGGGTTACACTTGGAATTTCCCTTTAATGATAAAACTGCTGATTTTTTCTGTTGAAGTTTCACTCATAGCTACTTTAAACATCTGACGGAAGAATGGAGGCTTCTCTCACCTTCCATGTCCTGCGGAGCCCCTGTGGAGTTCTCCTTGTCTCCAGGGGTGGCTCCACTGTCGCTGCTCTCTGTCTCCGAAGTGTGGCCTGCCCCGTTCCTCATGGGCTCCACCTCAGCCTCGCCGTTCTCCTCCGGTGCAGCCGGCTTTCCATCAGCCTCGAGGATACTGGCAGGAGCTGGAGCAGAGGTGGAGGTGAAGACTGGCGGTAGGGGCACAGGGCTGCTGCTCAGGGGAGCTGACTGCAGGGCCTGGTCTACAGCGGGCTGATCCACCGGCCTAGGCTCGTTCTGTGTGGAGGAAACAATCAGCCTTCAGATCCCCAGTATTTGTTGGTAAGCACTATGCACCGCTCTATTATCATTTAGCAAGATAATGAACGGTTAGTGTAGTGCAGCTCTCTCTGGGTGTGTTGTGAGGGATTAAAAGAAAACAAAAAAATTCAACCGCTCATCCAATCTAAAAACAAGAAACATCACATTTCTTCACAATTATCAGTTACAGAGCTGTGAAGAAGTCTTCTTCAGACAGGGAAAACACAAAAACTGGACAGAGCCTCCTCTACTGCTGACAAGACTACGGAATTCCTTCGCATCGTTTCTCCTCTGATTTCAAAACCCCTGCGCCCACTCAGTGTCTTGTACAGTGATGGCTTTCCCCTGAGCAAACGGTGTGGCCGAGTGGTTGCTGTGCACCGCTGGAGACATGATTTTAACATTTTGTTACTTTCATACAGGCAGGATCCCTCCTTGTTCTCTGTTTCTCCTTCTCATTATTGTTATATATATAAAGTTCTATATAAAAGTAGTTGATTTGAGGTAAATGCGGAAAGAGACAAATTTTCGGGCACAAACAAAACCAAAAAAAGAAAAAAATAGGAGCAAAAGTACTGTATGGAAAAGCCCATTTTATTCTGATCAGATTTTCTCCACATGATCATTATCATCATTTAACTGATCTTATGTGAAACATGCAAAAAACGTTTACCTCATGATGTTTTAGCTAAGTTCTATGTTTTTCTAATTCACATTCTTTCTTACAAGCTGTATGTGCTTTCTTGGTCAGAACATCCCTGCCAGTGATTTTCAGTCTCAGATAGACACTTTTATTGCATTCTCTTTCAAACCAAATAGCAGCTTTATGTCTTCTGACTTATGGACCAGGATGATGGCAACTTAAACGAGTTCAGAGCCAAAAATTTGGTTTTAAAGAGAAACAACTGTGTCAGTGTGGTAAAGCTTTGAGTAACAGTCCGCCACTTTACACCTTGCATTGAAATGCATCTCACATCACGGTTGTATCTTGCTATGATTTAGCCTGATTACATTTACACCTGCTATTAACGTGTCTACAGCGTGCACATTGAGACCTGATCATGAACAGATTGTTCTTTCCACTTGCTTTCTCTAAGTTTTTTGTGTTCTTTCCTCTAACAACTGTATAACTTCGCTTTTGTGTGGACTTTTGTTTTTCTTTCAAAGTGGGGAAAGAACCTGCCAGACAACTGGAACTGCAGGTACTGCCCATCACTGTCCAGAGAATAAGCCTAATATAGAGGATAGTGGTAGCGACCTTTTTGGATGAAAAGTGGGTGTCAAACCTACTTACAGCATAGCCTGGGTGAATACTAAATTGTGATCGGCTGCAGGGTATCCATTACAAAGTGATATCGGACACCTACGAAGAAGTTCTAGCTCGAGGGAAACAGAGTTATGGTTTGTGGGAAACATTAAGATTTTTAATTGCAGTGGTAGGTGATGATAGGTTGAAAGGTTTGTTACAAAATGATAGTTTACATTTTGTCCATATTCAATAAACGTTACAGAAAGTAGCTGAAAACGTGTGACAACATTAGTAAAAAACAACGTCTATGTCAGAACCCTTCTTCATGCTAATATTCCAGCTAGGAAGGCAGCACTTGTAAGGAACTATTTTTCCAGTCCTAATAACTTTGGCCTCCACGGCTCCCAGCTCGTCTCTCTCTTTTGCGCAGCATTTTCTGACCAAATAAAGGCAGACGTTCTCTTTAGAAGGGTGAATTACCTATACCTATTAACTTTCACATGTCCTATAGTGTTTCTACACCGTTTCAACATGAATGGCAGTGAATGGGCTTTAAAAATGCAGTCTGACGTCTGCTGCATGTCATTCCCCCTCTCTCTGCCCTGTTTCCTGTCCACTCTTCAGCTGTCCTGTATATAAAGGCACAAAAGCCCCAAAAAATATCTTTTAAAAAAAAAAAAAGCAGTCTGACATCTACTAAAGTAAACACATGGTCACATTTTAACATTTGAAGAAGATGGGAGCAATCTCTGCTAATGGTGAGAAGTGGACCATTCTGAAAACATATCTAGCTGTCATTATTTGCACTGTTATTGCAACTGCGATATGATTTTCCTTATTAGAGGTAATGATTATTTTTACATAATTACTCTCATTGTCATCAAAAAACATATTTAAATGAATATGTTGTGATGTTTACAGGGATCTGTACCAAACAAAGATATTTTCTTAGGTCTGTAGAAGCACGATGGCTTAATGGTTAGCAATTCCTCTTACAGCAAGAGGGGGTCCTGGGTTTGATACCCGGCTGGGGTGGGTCCTTTCTGTGTGGAGTTTGCATGTTCTCCCCATGTCTGCGTGGGTTTCCTCCCACCATCAAAACATGCCTGTTAGGCACTTAAGTTAGGCTGGCCCGCTGCGGCAGTGTGCTCAGTTGCAGCGACTCAGGAATAACCCTCCACTCTAATGTTGCAATTTTGTTATACAATTCATCGCATAATGACAATAAAGCTGCTTTACCTTTGCCTTAGAATATAATGTGTAGGCCAGGAGAACTCTGCAGCGCCACATAGTTGAATTAAATGGTACTTTGACAAACATTTCTCCTTTAACAAACACTGTGCCCCCTGCGATTTAAAAATTGCAGTAGTCCATATCGTGATTTCCATTAAATTTCTTTTAACCGTGCAGCCCTTGTAAGAATTCATAAATAGACTGGTATGGTCCTTTAATGTTTATTTCTTAGGCAAGTGACCATGGTATGAGCAGGATAATACCCTTCAAGGTGTCCAATTATCAGGAATAAATAGCCTGCATGTCACCCACTAATTCCTGATATGTGGACATCTTGTCAGGCATTATATCTTACGTACACAACATCAAATTTTTGAATCAGTGGTTGGAAACTTTGTTTAGTATTAACCCAAATGAGACATCAACTTGGCCATACATAGCACCAGACTTTTTTTGTTTGTTTTTTATGCCAATCTGCTCAAAAGGTTGGTGTATGCGGATTGAAAACATGACTGCATTTACCCTTGTGTTTAATGTGGTCACTTTGCGTCTCTGATCTCCGGACTGTCTCTGACAATCCATCCTGAGTGCATTTGAAGGAAAACTGCACTTTTTGAGGGGTTTAGCTCATCCACAATCCCTATGTAAGACAAGAACGTAGATGCCTTTACCTTCTCTGTACATTCAGTAGGTTGCAAGATAGCTGCCAGTTTTTATTAAACTATTAAATCTTTTATGCACTGTAACTTTTATTCTGGAATTTTATTACTCTTTTATTCTGTTTTAGCTGTTTTTATTTCCTTTTCTTTTGTTTTTGAACAACTTGTTTTAATATTGTGTTTTGAAATATTTTATTGTGTGATTCTTTTGCATTTTTACACTTGTAAAGCACTTTGAGTTGCCTTATTGCTGAAATGTGCTATATAAATAAACTTGCCTTGCCTCGTAACCGAGGTGCTGTGACCCAGGCGCTGTGTCAGTACGTCCAGAAAAGTAGTTCTTTGGTACTTGCTCCCGCAGTTACAATGCGCGTTTAGCGTAGTTAATATGCAAGTCACAACACATAGATGGAGTGTGTTGGAGATAATTTGGGTGTGTTTTAGGGGCTTTAGAGGGCAGTAATGGTGTATCCCCACTACTTCCATTGAACATGCAAAACTACCAGTGCGAGGCGGCCATCTAGCCACCAACTGAACACACAGAGGAGGGAAAGGCATCTATGTTATAGTCTTGTATTAGGACTGTGGATGATGGGCTAAACCCCTAATACACTGCAGTTTTCCTTTAAATCTGTAAACTTATGTGGTCAAGCACTACTAATTTGCAATCAGATCATTTTAAACACATTTTAATGAAAAGTGTGGAGGGGATAAGTATTTCACCGTATACCTACAATTTATTTGAACATAAATTAAAAGTGTGAGACTTTTATTGACCTTTAATTTGACACACTGTACCTGAATTCAGAAGCTAAGTAAAAATGAACTATTCTCTGAGCTGTGATATTGAAAAGTGGGTGGTGACGTTTATTTTGGCAATCTGTAATTATGTTAAAAGGCTTTGTGTAAAATGTGTGTTTCTGTGAAAACTAACATTTCTTCTTAACTCAATGTGCTCATTTAATGTAGCCAAGAAGAAGCCATTTATATAAGTCAGTACCGTCGCTATTTGGTAGTGTGAAAATTCTCCCACAGTTACAAGCCCAGAACAAAACAATAAAGCAGAGGAAATGAGAGCGGGACAGAGCTGATTTTATGTACAGTGGGCTGGGTGAGCAATGAACATGATGGATAACTCTGTGCTGTTGCTCTCGGACGATAACAACACCCCAAAGTCATTTACGTCGGCTTCCTCCACCACACATGTGGAAACATTTTCCACTTGAACTATTACCCACATTGTGCCTTTTCGTCTCCTCTCTCACCCTCTTTGTCCTGATCCTTTGGTGTGTTGTGGGCATTTTAAAAAGTCGTGTTCCAAAATGATCAATGTAGGTTACTATTATATTTCACAGGATTTCTTTTTGCCTTCTACAAAGGGAATATCTGCAGCATTTGAAATCATCAAAACTTTAAGTTCATTTTAATCCAATGCATGTAAGGCCTTAAATACTCACTACAGCTGTTTAAATCTTATTTCAGCCACAGATTTTTTTTCTCACCTCATCCTCCTTTTGAGGTGCTTCTCCAACAACAATCCCTTCATTTGGTTTCCTCCAGGTCTTTGGTAAAGCAGAAGCAGTCTGAGTCACTGCAGGAAAATACAATTGCAGAAACAAACAGTAAGCCACCACCAGTCAGCAAACAACACAACCACAATAGATTTATAAGTAAAGTTTTGGGTTTGACATGATGGCAAGAAAAACAAATTTCTTGTTGTAGTATAAGAAAATCTAAAAATCTTTTTGGAAAAAGGGTTAAACCTATAATTAGCAGCAGATGGTTAAAATTACATAAAATGCTTGAATTTATGTGAACAGACTTAACCACGACCCTTTGTATAGTCTTCATATGTGAAACGTCACCCACCTCTGACCAAACTAGAGTAAACATCACTTGTAAATGCTTTTTGACGAAGGAAGGGAGGAGGGATAACTGGTAATGGTTAGGTCACGATTTATAGGTTTCCACTATTTTTAACAAAACGTAGCTGGTGGACAAAGCTCCTTATGCTTTTCCTGCTTGTATTTTTTTTTTTTTTAACATTTATTTAACCAGGATAAGTCCCACTGAGATTAAAAACCTCTTTTTCAACAGAATTCTGACAGAAGTCAGTCAGGCAGCAGCAAAAGCTAAAACCAAGTAATTATAAACAGTTCATAAAATAATAACAGACAATATTAGAAGATCTAACGTCACAGGCACCAACGTGTAAAAAAACAAACACTGCAACAATTCTGTTTCCTGATCTTTCAACATGAAAATGTATTTTTTTAAATTCCATGATTATGAGCAGTTATTTGTAACAATTGTGCCTGCTGTAAGTTTCCCAAAACAACATTATAAACTAAGTAAACTAAACAAAATCTTATCAGGTCCAAGTATGCATTAGTGCCATATTTAAAAAAAAAAAAAAAAACCTCCTGTGACATTGCATACATCAGAATGAAGAGATTTCGTACCTGTGGTGGGACTCTTCCTGGTGAGTGCTTGTGGCTGGGACTCTGTTTTGCTGTCAGCTATGCCTCCATACACCTCAGCCCCAACTCTGGGGATGAGGTCTTTAGTGTCCAAGGGCTTGCTCGACTCTTCGGTCTCTGTTGTGGCCTGCACTAGAGGCGGAAGGCCGGGGGGGAGCATAACTGGCAAAGCTGGGGCAGGGCTTGAGGTCAGGGTGACTGGCACCACAGCCACAGGTGCCATGGGGGTGAGCGCAGCAGCAAAGGGCACCTCTGGCCTCACGTCAGAGGGCAAAGTTTCAGAGGAGGAGGCCTCCCTGTAGGCAGAGGCCGAGGCCTGGGGCTGGAGTGCAGCTGAGGACAGAGGAGAAGGCTCACGAGCCTGGGTGTCTAGCTCGGTCCCAGAGTCAGCGAGACCATTCAGAGCCTTAGGAGCTGGCACTGGCGAGGCAGCCAGAGTTCGTGGGGCGTCTGAAAGAGGCTTGTCTGTGTTGGGAGTCTGAGGTTGCGCCAAAGAGGGCTTGTGCTCCCCGACTAAGGGGGAGGGAGAAGAGGCTGAAACGGTGGACTCCCTGGCTGAGGGACGTTCACTTTTGTTGGCCACTGAAAGTGGGAGAGTGGCGGGGGCAGCCATAGGAGCAGGGAAGGGAAGCTCTGGTTGGACAGTAGATAAGGGCTCAGTTACAGGAGCGTTGGCCTCAAGTCTCTCTACAGCGGCTTCAGGCTGAGCAAGCCCAGGCGAGGAAGACTTCTGGGCAACTGGCTCCAGTTTTGGCGTATCATCTTAAAGGATGTAGATTTGAGAAAATTTTACCATCAAAGGTAATACTGGCATCACATCATGTACTTAATAAACATGTCTGTAAGATGCTTTGATGGACATGTGGCTTTGTGCTTCTCTGTGGCACATGTATGAATAAACTTATATAAACTATTAGAAGATAAGACAAAAGAATAATTTTATGGCTCAAAAATAAGGACAACAGCTCACTTGATAAATGTATAAGTTTGATTGTGATGTTTGTGACAGTTTAAGGCTCAACTAACCCGACAACCAACACATTTAAACATTTGCATAGAGTCTAGCACTTAAAAACTGCAGCCTGAAACTTGGTAATAAAACTTCTACACAAACAGTAAAACTTTAAGGTTATGCATTTAAACAACTAAAGTAATGCCGGTTAAAATGTTTCAGCTGATTACTGGAAGAGCTAGAGACGGTGATGACGCTGCACTCTGGTTTTGAATGAAATGAAAGTGAAAGTATTCAGTGTGCAGCCTGTTCTGGGAAAAGAGGAAAGTGATACCTAAAATGCGTAAGAAAATCATTGTTTTCTTGGTGGAGTTTTACTTGGCGTGATGTCTCACATAATAGGGACAATGACACAGCAGTAACAAAGACCATTAGCAAGGATAATGTCCTGACGCTCCAGTGTTTTGTTTTCACAATTTAAACATAAAAATATGGATAAAGTTGCCTGAGTTAAACTGTTACATGTGTGACGTTTAGGACTTGTGGATGCATTTAAAGAAAGAGAAAAGATGACGGTGCAGACCTGGCCCTGGTTTGGTGTCTGAAGCCCCAGTTGTCAGTGGCTGTGGTGGCTGTTGGGGCTGTTGGGGCTGTTGGGGCTGTGGTGGCTCCAGCGTGTAGCCTCCAGGATGGGCTTGCTGTGGCTGAGGAGACGGCTGCTGCTGCTGCTCTGGGGTCTGGCTGCTGCTCAGCTGCTGCGATTTGAGGTAGAAAATGTGAGGATAATGAGGGTGCGGCCATAAAAACTAGCAACACAGAAAAACCAGAAAGACAGGCACAGAGATGTAGGCAAGCACACATACAAAAAATAAACAAACAAGCCCAAATGCAAGATTAAGCAGAAATAAGGTGTATGGTTATATAAGGACAATAGCAATGGAGGACAAGACAGAGAATGAAAATCAATGTGGGAGCAATGGCGGGAGGAGGAGCACAGCTCAGAACAATCCAGGGAGAAGAGGACAGAGGACAGGGGGCAGAAACGGAAAGAATCAAATCAAAAGGGGCACAAAGACACAGAGAAAGAGAGGAAAGACACTGTTAACATCCACAGAAGGACACAGGGAGAAAGAAGCCACACTGTCCTTCTTCAGAATCCAGGAAAGCTGTCCTAATCTGTCTTTATGCGTATGATTCATTCAAATGTGCCAATAGTGTTAGCACAGTTGTTTTCAGCTCTGTGCTACTCTTAGTTAGGGCCACAACCTGTCATTGTTTACAAGCAGGCAGTGCTCTTACACTTAACTACAAGTTCTTTTTTAAAAGTCCACCTGAAACGGCATTTTAAGAGGATCTAACTTCCGTATCCTGACATCTTTCCAGTATGAAAAGGATATACAGGCGGGATAAAACGTTGGGAGGAATTTTATTGGACAATTAAAAAGTGGGACATATCATAACAAATATGAAGGATACTGAGATAAAGGCCAACGTTAGTCTGTATATTTTATTGTCACACCTGAAGTTAGACTTTCAGGTGTGACAAACATGCATTTGGCCCGTTTTACACGCACTCGTGCCACACTCCCTATTTCTAGTGCCATCAAGTCCAAAACATGGAAGTAATCATAATATTAAAAAAATAAATATTAGGGACTCATGAACAGCAGGCAAGGGCTGTGTCAAGCTGCCAGCAACATCATATGGACTGTTAAAATTTTTCCAGAATCTATGCAGGCAGCTCTGCCTGAGAAATATCTGCCCGACACGGCTTTTATTTATGTTTTTTTTTATTTTTTTAACGTCACAAGGAGAACTTGAAATTTAAATTCTAGAAACAATTTAGGACAGGTTGTAAGTTAACTATTGGTTGAAATCACTTTGAGCAAGATGACAAAAGTCATGTGATACTTTTTTTTTTTTTTAAACAGGGAGTAATTAAGATTTTATTTTGATAAAAAAATACCAAAAAATGGATTCCTGGCTCATATAGTTAAATAAGTGAACAATATGTCTGAGGATGTGATCTAAAGAGAGGTTTTTCATTTCAGGTGGACTGAAAAGGACAGGATGGATCGTTAAGAGAGTCTGAGCGAATTCTGCAGAAGGACGAGGAGAATACACACAGTACATAAAAAATCTACTGTAAAAGAGAGTGAGTGAATAGAAAGAGTGATAGGAAAGAAGCAGGTTAAGATTAAAACAGCTGTCAGGATTAAATGTTATGACAAAATTACATGTAAACTGGTTTTAACAAGTCAAAGATATATGAACATATGTTACATGTGATGCTAATGACATAGCTCCTCTAAGTTATTATTTTGAAGGCCTTGTGACTTAACTAACTGCAGGAACATATGACTGGGGAAACCCAGACTGCTTGTGTAGCTGAGAAATATAATCAATTAACCACATATATCTGACTCCTACAAAAAGTGCCAGCTGGATGATGTAGTTATGTGTAATAACGCATGTCCTGAGCAATAATAAACATGTTTATTCTGGACAGAAAGCCACCGTTAATTTCATACGAGAGTGAAAGATGTCCAAGTAAATGACTTAAGACACAGAGGCCGTGTCCTGTCTGCTACACACAGTGGAGAGCGCAGACAGGATTAGAGCAACATGAGACACCTCTCCTTTCCACAGCCAAAGCTGCAGTCTAATCAGCAGCTCCAAATGCTACGCCACCTGAACTGTGAGTACTGTAGATGAGTGGTGGGTGGAGGCGTCAAGTGAGCCTTACCTGTGGGGGTGTAGGGGTGGAGGAGGGGTGAATGACAGGAGGCGTTGAATTCCTGCTCCCTGAGCCGCCTGCCATGATCTCCTCTGTGATATCCCTGCCACCCTGATTGGGGTCACGGATACGGATCTGGGAGGACAATGGCACAAAAGACAGACTTCACTAAAGCGGCCAAGTCTACGAACGACCCTGCCTCACCCACTATTTTGTGCAAGTCTTTCAATCAGCAGCATTTAACACAAACAGGAGGCGTGTATAAATTAGGATGAAATCATCTCTTGAATAAAAGAGTTGAATCCCGATTTGAGCATCACTCTCTTAACAAAATATATCTGTGTTTTATCACAAACCAGATGAAAGCAACACATCTGGCTGCAAATGAGGTGTCAATGAAAGGCTGACAAGATCGGCACAGTCACGAATCAACAAAGCAGCTTTTTTTTTTTTTTTTTTAAATAACTTTACCCGTGTGGTTTCAGTGTACTTACATTAAATTCAGTTTAGTTTGGAGTATAAAGC
>JAQFJA010000012.1:6017099-6028166 GCA_029874485.1 Naso brachycentron | reverse complement strand
GGAGGAAAACAACAAAATAATGATGATCCTTGTTGGAGGCAGACTTATGCTTTGGCCAAATGAATTAATTTTCTGGTCTCTATGTCCCCTTTACTGTGCATTGAGTGTGTTTCAAAGGGACAATGGCTGTTTTCTCCGTGGGTATAAAAGGCCACTGTTCAGCTTCAATTGCTTTCCGACTCCACTTCCGTGGTGGCACAACAGATCCCAGCGTCAGTTTGTGACAGCCAGAGCATGCACTTGTGTGTGGTTGTGTGTGTGTGTACACACGAACGTCGGCAAACACAACCGACACACTTTGACACCATCCTATTAATAGTCTGTTAAACATGTGTCCACACAGAAGCATCCAGGAGGTAAGGATGTTAGACCACAAGGTACACAGGCTGCAGCTCAGGGACCTCAGGTGTGAATAACACATCAGTCTTAAAAGTAGGGTTGGCGATGTGTACCAAACTGGCCACTGGTGATGTGCAGCATGAAACACTGCAATGGACGATGACATCGTCACTGGGGGGGGGTTGCTGGCTGGCTGCACTGATTATTTTTTCTCCAATATTTCATTGTTGCTACTGCTTATTACGTGTTTACATATCATTTACTGATCTTTCCTTACAAGTGCACCTCTTTTCTTCTGTCACCCACTTTGCTGCACTTTATAAAATATTTCCTGTTTGATCCAGTGTGCACTCTGCTCTGAGAGGGGTAAAATAAGAGAGGGAGCAGGCAGCAGTGTTAACGAGAAAGATGGTGAATCAGAGAAATAAAACATTATTTTCTGATAGTTTCGCAACAGTTGAGTACAAATAAACACCACTAGACCCTCGAACTGATATGTATTTTTGGAGGGAACGAATGTTACAGTGCTCTTAGTCTCGACATAAACATCCAAAGTTGAGTCAAAATCATTAGTGAGTTAATAGCTTTACATAGTTACTCCATTAACTGCTTGCATAGGAGGATTACTGTCACATGATGGCGTAATGTTAAAATTTACAGCTGTTACCTCTGCATGTGTCTGTGTGTGTGTCCTTTGCTGTGTGTGTATAAGAGAGGATGGAGAAGTGCATGGAAAGGAAGTGACGGCGCTATGACAGGATCATCTTACCAACTAATGTTACAGGGTGAGTTTTATGTCTTTTGAATGCTTCTCTTACTATGCTAACTTGAAAAACTGGTCTATAAAAAGATCTGTTGCAGCTGCATTGCAACTGCGCGTGAGTCTGTGTGTCAAGAGTTTGCCAGAAACAGCTGTGCAGGGAGGGGAGGGGCGCCTATCAAATTGCGATGTTGGGATGGTCACAGTAACAGGAAGTCAAATGGACTCAATGTCAAAACCAGCATGTCTCCTTGCATCCGCAAGGAAAACACAAACATAAACACTGCTCTGCCACACAAGAACATATTAACATGCCCCTCATTACACTGGTGTCAACTGTCAGCTCAGTGTGTAACAGTACACAAAAGTCACGGTTCAGTTCACACCTTGCTTTGGACAGCACGGTTTGGTACAAAAATTTCACCATGGCATCATCCTCCTTTCCCATCTTTATTTTTGTTCCCTGGCTCAGGTGAGAAAAACACTGTTGACACGTGAGTACATCCATACGTCATAGGTCGCCGTAGGTAATTTAGTAAAACAAAACAATCTGCACAGGGTTTCACTTTGACAACTGATCAAATTTGCTGCTGTGTGACTTTCTGCATGCAGCTTGACATAGCTAGCCTCTTTCTTCAGGGTTGCCAGGTCCATGGTTTTCCTGCTGAATTGGGCTATTTTTGAGGTGCTGCTGCGGGTAGATTTTTTTTCGTCCACGGGTTGAGTGGACGTATTTTTGATGTTAAGTAAATAAATCATAAAATCCACTTAATACATAAACTACTTTGTTAAAGCTCAAAACCAACCACATCGACATGCAGATAAGCAGGTACACTTCAAATGACCAAATACACATGTACACACGTACACACACACAGGCAGTGCCGCAGCCCCGACCTCATGCATACAAGTAAAAGCAATACATTAATGTTGTCCAGGCAGAGGAAGACACAAAGAAAAGACAAAGACTCAAAGGGACAGAGCCACAGAAGCTGTGCTTCAGTGATTAGCTTTACAAATTCACAGAGATATATTTTATGTGCTGCAGCATTTCTCAAACTTTTTTGGGCCAGGGCCCAGTACTGTAAGGCCCTCAACCTCTGGGGCCCACTTATGTTATTTTTTGGGGGGAAAGCATTGCATTGCAGCAAACATTTTGTTTAGAGCAGGCCATGACTAGTTAGTAGAGCTGAATGAAATTATTGCAGGCTTGTAAAGAGTGAGTTCCGAGCTTGTCACTTCTCAGCTAGAATGATTCAGCACTGTGGAGAGAGATGCTGCTTGAGTGAGAGTGTCATGACAACAGGATCAGTTTAGCCTACAACTGCCACATACAAAGTCCTCTGGGTATTGTATTATTTTGCACAGCTAAAAGCGGACCTGCTTAAACACACAGATTTTATTTAATATACAGTTATCTTATTTAAGGGGGGGTGCCGCGGACCAGCATTGGGCATTGTTCCACGGCCTGGTGCCGGTCCGCAGCCCATAATTTGAGAAACACTGCTATATAGCCTATTTTATTACTCAAGCAATTTAGGAACTACATTAAACAGCTGTGTGTGAAAAACTGCTTTCAGTGCCGGTACACTGACCATTTATGGTATTATTTTGTAAAAGGCGTATTGCAATACGTTTGACAATGATAGCAACGCTACTGGACTTTAGAAGCAGTATATATAGTGTGGCAGAGGTTTTAAGGGATGATTTTTTTTTCTGGCATTGAGCTGGTTTTTGGGCGGGTTTTGACTGGCCACTGTGCTTGTTTTGTCACACAGACCTGGCAACCCTGTCTCCGTCACTTGTTGCGGCTTAAATGGTGGATTAATTGTTTTGAGCATCACACAACTTCTGCAAAATGTCTTGTTTCACTGTCAGAGTTGAATCCACACACACTGGAAAGTCTTGAGAAGCATCACAATTACAACATTTAAAAGAAACAGGCGGGTCGACTACGTTAGCTCAATCAGCATGTGCTAAACTTGCTAAAGGCTTCCCATTGTTTATGGTTTCCAGGTATAACTCGCATATGTGAATTGGTTCCGGGTTACATTCATCAGTCTTGATACATTTGACTGTGTATAAGTATACCCTATATTCTGTGTACCCGAACTGTGTACCTGAACTGTCATGCGTATGTATTGTGCTGTTCAATACAAACTGATGTATTGTTACACCCCTACTGTCAACAGGACCTAAAGTGTAATCTATACAAGTGTCAGCCTTGTATGAACACACACTTGCTTTGTCTCTTTCCTTATGTACAGCCCACCTGACCACTGGCAACTATCACTCACTTTGTCATGTTTCTTCCTGAAAGTCAATAACCATAAGATTAAATACATTTTTTATAAAGGCGCATGAAAAAATCAGCTTTTTCTGCCCAATCACTGGAGTCATTTGTGTCCTGGCTTGTAGATGTGGTTGTGAAGAAATCTGGGCCAAGACGTTTCCAACCAAAAAACAATAAAACAGCCAATTTTCTTTGTCGTACCTTGGTGTATTACTGGAAACAAGTGAGACCGTGGTCTAATGAAGGTGTTCTCACCGTGAAAACTCAGAAAAACAAAGCTATGCAAGGAAGAAAAAAATCATGTCCTAATTTTGATCAAGTATCTGCAATACATCCTTGCACACCAAACTGACTGTATATAATGTCTCCACTACACATAGGTCAACAATACTACTGTCTTAAAAATAAAGGAAAAATATATGAACATCAACTTTTCACTACCAAAGCTGTTCATCATTCATTATATGACAAGTATGTGTCAGTCACTCAGGAGAACCCGGACATCCAGTTTAATAAGCAAACATCAAATAAAAATATCTCAGTAGATCACTTATTTTATGCTTTTAATATGGACTGTCCTTCTTTTTCACATATATTATCAATTAGTATTAGAGTTTACATCATAATTAACCTACTCTTTTAATGATTTGGTCTATAAAAATAGACTGGTTATTAATACTTTGATTAAATGTAATGAATTCTATCATATTAAATGCTTGACCGTCACTTACGTTTAGGGAAAGTTCGGAGAATCATTTGGATGAATACTGTGCACAATAAATAAATAAACACTTTTCCGCTCAGAGCTCAGGACACCCAAAAGCATCATTACAGCTAAATGTAATAAAGATTATGAAATACCAATTTAGTTCTTGGAATGAACTGAAATCATTCCCACCATTTAAAAAAAACACCATTAATGCTCAGTGCACCTGGCTGGATATCTTAATAAGTAGCAGCATGCTTAGGAAATTCCCATGATAATTAAAACCTCTTGAACCTCATCCAACATACTTGAAGGCTTTCAAATCTGAGACTTTTTTAAGGAACAGCAGATGCCCTACACGCAGCCATTTGCCAGCAGGTACCAGCAAACTGCTTTGATGATGATGATGTGAGAGAGAGGGAGCAGGAGGGGCATTCAGCGGGGGTCAATTACCTGATGGTGGGTTGGTCGAGGGCCCGTAGCAAACTGGTGGGGGAGGAAGGAGAAGTCCAGCAAGGAGATTTGAAGCAGTGATGGCAAAGCGGGGAGAAGAAAGTGCACAAGAGAGACACGGAGATAAGATGAACAATGAAGAAAGATGCTTGAAAAATACAGTACAAAACCACGGAGCAAAAAAGCAACAAAGACACGTGGCACATGATGCAGCTCTCAGGCCTCAGAGAAAGTGCATATTTGCAAATAACAGCTTGCTTTAAGTACATGATTCTTTATGTTAAATGTATCAGGGAAATTAAGCCGTTTGGAACTAGAGTTCAGATGTAAAACAGGTCATACCTCCTTCTCTAATATTTTTCAAGATAACATTTACAGCAGAGGTAGACAGTTTATTTTTGGTGTCATCAGGCAAATACTCCATAATAACCTTTCAGCTTTTTGTAATTCAGGTGGTCTGAAAGAACACTGGACCTCTGCACCTCTCCTTGGCTCTGTATTCAGGCTTTACAAAATGAAGACCCTAATGGACACTTCACGGCCAATCACGGTCATTTCAGAGAGCAAGTGTTCCTATTGGCTGTTCTGCAAAGGCAAATGGGCATTAATGTCACTCAGCTAGTGGAAGCCTGATACAATGGTGGACAACCCAGAAGGAAAAGTTGCTATTCCAGCTTTAGCAACAACTGCTACATGGCTACACAACCCTCCAAAAAATGAACACCAATGTATCAAGATGATCATCTATAAGAGAGAGCGACAACAAACGCAATAATATGGGTGCCACGTGAAGGGCGGAGCTATGGGGCAAAAACAAGGATTGGAGAGGGGAGCGGAGTTGTTTCTATAGCAGTCTCATGCTACAGCTAGCTTGATTTTCAGACGTTGCTTACTCCTACTTTAAACACATCATGTTTATCCGATTACATGTCCCGTTATCCTATTTACATTCATCAAATTATCATTTTTACTACAGCCCAGCTGATATAGGATTTTTGGGGCTAATGTGGTATCGATATAAGGGCACAAAAAAATACAGATATGCGATATATCGGCCAATATTTTATGAAAATAATATATCGGCTGAATAACGTTATCACATACTTTTGACAGACATATGTCATGGAGCCAGGATATCTTACATTTTAGCAAACTTCATTCCAAACATCAGTGCACTCTGCAGTAAACATTTCATTAATAATTATTAAATAACTGACCACCCTCTGCTGGACAAACTGTGTAATAACATCATTTAAATCACTACTCCAAGCATTTTGTCCAGCCTTAAAAAACAGTTGAATATCAGAGAATATATACTCCCATACTGATATCACTAGATAGGCTAATATCAGCCGATATATCAGGAAACTGATGTATCTGTCAGGCCCTAATCTTTACTGAATACAGCTTCAACACATCATAAGGGATATCAGGTGGGACGCTATATGTCTTGTTTGTTCAACTGATGGGGGCTTTTTGGCAGCAGCCAGTTTGAATGAATAAATAATGCTTCATTGGTGTTTGTGCACAGAAAATCCTGGCAAAGTAAATATAATAACTGCTGGGTTTTCTTTTACCAGGTTTGCTGTGGTGGGACTTTTTTCAAAAAAAAGGTGTTAGCTATCTTTAAATGGCTTTCTTTAGGCTACAATGAACACAGATTATAAGATGGAGCAGCTTGACTTTATACAAAAGTGTACACCAACAGCCTATAAGGAGCCTCTGAGGAGATAATAAAGTGCTCATTACAAAATACAACCTCTGTTGAAGTGCCTAACTGCCAAGAGCAGATTGAGATCATTTAACATTTCTGGTTCTCTATTAGGCATCTAAAGACCACATCCCTTCATCACGGACTCAATGAAACTTTCAAAGTGAAGCACAAACTGTTTGAGTACTTGGAGGCAGGGCTGCTGTAAATCTACGACCAGAGGGAGACTCACCGGGCGACTTTGTGGCTGTGCATTCATTGGCTGTGTCTGGGGAGAATACACTAAAGGGGCAGAACCAGCATTTTGTCCAGGGTTGTATGGAGACTGTGAAAAGATAAGAAGGAAAGAAACAGAAGAAGAAGAAGGTTTATTACATACAGACCAGGAGCTGATCAGCAATCAGTAACTTGTCATTTTACTAAGACATTTCACAGACCAACTCTATTTTTAACAACGTACCAGATATCACAACATAAAATTACTTTGGATTTTACTGGGAGAAAAAATTTTGGATCAGAGTTTATGTACTGCATAAATCTAACTGGAACCCTTGAGGACTGTAAATCCCGTGTTTCTTTACTCTTCATCCAATGTGCAATGAGGCAAAGGTGTCTTTGAGCAGATCTGCTTACTCTTCTTCAAGCTGCTGCTGGTATTGCTGTGATAATTTGAGTTTGAGCTGGCTGACGAATCTATCTATAGAAGGCTGATGAGAAACTAGAGCTGCTTTAGGGTGAGGCAGTGGGCCATTAGGCTATAACGGTTAAGGGGAACAGCCAGATTCTTCGCAAGCAGAGTCACATACTTCCAGAGAGGCTGAGTCACAGAGTCAGTCTACGTGCTTGTGAGTGAGAGCAGCAGAGCAGCCAGAGATGCCAGCTTCACAGCAGCAGAGTCACTGGCTGCCAATCTGTCTTTTTGATTAAGCTGTCACTTTTTACATAGATTTTTCTGTTTAGTTTTATTTAATTATGTTTTTCTACTAAAAAAAAACAGTCTAACAAGGGGGTGCGATGTTGTTTTAACAGCGCTTTTGTATTTACATCAAATCTAGTTGTGGCCATAAAAAGCAGAGAAGAAGAGTTCTACCATATGTTTAACCTTTACCTTACCCCAACTATTTCAAATCCTAATTAATTAATCTTGTCTTAATCCAGCCTAAGCGCCGTGCTTTGGCTCTTAACCCTGGTAGTATACAGGATTTTACACCCACATCCCCTTTTAACAAATTCCCAATCTACTTTGACTTTTACAGAGCTGTTACCTTAAGAACCTTGGTCTGAACTTAACTGGAAATTATTTTAAATTTACGGCAATCTCACAGCAAGAAGCTTCTGGGTTCAAATTCATTGTCTCAAAGGACGACACCAGTCTAACTACATGTCACCGTCTTTACCGTTAACATTTGCCACGTAAGTTACATAAGCCCCGCCCATTTTCCCCCAAAATAGCTTTATCTATTAGATATGGTGTTGGTTTACATTTTGTCCATATCCAATAAATGTTACAGAAAGTAGCTGAAAATGTGCGACAACGTTAGTTCAAAAGAACATCTGTGTCAAAATCCTTCTTCATGCTAATATTCTAGCTGGGAAGGCAGCACTTGTAAGGAACTATTTTTCTGGTGTAATAACTTTGGTCTCCATGGCTCCCGGCTCCCCTCTCTTTCTCCCTTACGCCTGATTCACGCTTCTTGGTCGAATCTACGTCGCCCCTATGGTGTAGCCTCTGTGTAGGCTCATGCCCTATGCCATCGCCTACGCCATACCCTGATGTGCACCTCCCCAAAAATGTAATTACACGTAGCAGCAACGCAAACCGTAAGCATTGTGATTGGTCCGCTTGGTGGACTCGTGTTTTCTGGCTTCACCTCCGGTGCTTGGTGGCTGTGCTGCCTGGGATTGTGACCTGATTGTCAGCAGTCTACAGGACACGCTGTCTCCGTGGCTGTTACGATCCCCCTACCCAATCGGCTGCAGTTATTAAAGGGTTAAACTCTTCCTCTGTGGCTGCCGAGCTGTTGCAGTCTCTCTGGGTGGGACAGAGAGGAAAGAGCTGCCGCTGCACAACCAGTCGGTGATAAACGCTGCCTTATTGAAACAAAGCAGTTCAGACTCGGTCTGTACGTGGAAAGGCAGCCCTCTCTCCACTCTTCTCAGCCCAGAAACAAAGTTGCGATCCGAAGTGTGTGTGGTTAAAACGGCCATCCACTCCCCATCTCGAGCAAAACAAACATGCCAGCCAGCGCACAAGTATAAATGCTCAAAATGGCGTAGGGCACTTGCGTGGGTTACGCTGCTGTCTCCGTGTGCAGCCAACGCAGAAGCATGAATCAAGCTAGGCGACTGTTGACCAAATAAATGCAAATCTTCTCATTAGAAGGGTGAATTACCTACACCTAGCAACTTTCACGTGTCCTGTGGTGTTTCTATATCCCGTTTCAACATGAATGGCAGTGAATGGGCTTTAAAAATGCAGTCTGACATCAACTAAAGTAAACACATGGTCACATTTTAACAACAACATTTGTAGAAGATAGGGCGATCTCTGCTAATAGTGAGAAGTCAATATAGACTGGTATGGTCCTTTAAAGCATACAGGCCACATCAATTTGAATGTGTTTGTCCATGTATGTGTTAAACCTGCGATAAGACCGCCAACATAACCAGAATACAATGTTCATAATAATGTTTCTTTTGCCTCCACCTAAACCTTATCAGGCTTTAACAGGTACCATAGATAATATACAGTGTAAAAGAGTGAGTTAATTTATTTTATGATTAAAAACACAGATATTACTGCATGGCAGTCATAACATACATAAAAAGCCCTGAGGTTAAAACACAGAAAAGCCTAAAGGCTTTTTTTCATACCTTTGCATACCTTTGGTATAATAATCAAAACATCACAGAAGACAGCAAGCAAAAACAGTTGCTGCACAGTGATTACTCTGTTAGAGTCTAAACCTGTTTTAATCATTCATATTCATGCATTCATCTGGGTTTCAATAAAACAATGCACTCATGCACTCATGGCTTGCTGCTGTATAAGGAAATAAGTGAAAAAGAAAACAAATCATGAAAAAAGCTGGTGTTAAAAAAAAGAAATAATATGGGTTAGAGGCAGAAGATACGGACAGAATTGCTATACTGCATAGATTTCACAGCATTGTCTTATAATAGATATGTTTCATTATAAATGTTCAGATCCAGTCAAAAGCAAGCAAATGGACAGATCAAACATAAATATGCAGAGGATGACGGCGGACGCAGTGACAAACTCACCCCACCGCCTGCCTCCCAGCCCTTAGGGTAGCGATATGGGGAAGCTGTGGGTACTGATACCTGAGAGAGCGCCGGGGAGTGGGCATGACCGGGCGGGGTGCCCGCCAAGCTAGGGTGTCCCTTTGTGATGTCGTGAGCAGTGTAAGGAGGGCCAGCATGTCTGGGTACCTGCATCACACAGAACAGGAAGGTTAGAGACAGAGTTGGGTGTTATGTCAGACTGATGCACACAGCCACACTAATGTAGCCAACAGCAGTGGCAGGAATTCCACAGGTCATTAGTCTTCCCTCCTGCTGAGGAATGTAAATTAAGTGCTCAAGCTCTGGGATTAGCTGGTGTATGTGAGCAGGGGTGAAGACTTGTACTGTGCAGGGGTGTTGAAGCCTGCTGGGGTTGGCTGAGGCTGGCCTCGTCTGCCGTCTGCTGAGCCCAGCTATACTGTACAAGATATCTGGCCCTCATGTGGCAGAACTGGGTCATGTAATCATATTAACATGCCACTCATCTGTGTTATAAGTGCACCTGGCACCAAAAATACAACTGAGTCATTCTAAACAAGCCTCATCGATATGGGTCAACACAGGGTTCAGAGCAGGCACTGGCTGATTGAGCAGTATTGGAGAGAGACGAGATCTGACGCAGCTCTTAGCCTCTGGTGTGGCAGTACGGGCCTTGGCTGCTGCAGCCGTGGGCTGGCACCACTGCAAGTGCAGCTTGTTGCTGCAGCAGGCGTGACACACCAGGGAATGAGACAGGATACTGCAGGAAGACAGCAGGAGGCAGACACTGAGATAGCACGGAAAGCTGGGCGTTCTCTCCTGGGCCCTTTTTTTTCCTCTACACACAACCCAGCCAATAAAGCTGAAAAAGCAAAACCAGCGGTTCAAAACGAGCATCTTCAGTTTTTATATATTTAAATCTACCCAGCACTACAGGATGGTAATAATCTGTATGGCTTCTATAGTATCAGTCCCTTTTGCTGCATCTCTCCATTTTCTCTGTGTGGCCCAGTTCCCTCAGATGACCTGGGATAAAGCATCTAATCTAGCTGCTGTTGCCAGGGGAGGTGCCTGCTCTGCTCCAGGCGAGTGACTGATTCTGAGGACATACAGAGTGATGGGATGGGGGAGGGGAGGCAAGCAGCTGTACGTAGAGGCTGTACATGAGGCATAAGGAAAAGAGTGTACAAGCCCTGCATCCGCTGCACAAAACAAATGTGTCATGCCATGGGCACGGTTTATTTCCATCAATGTCATCATTGTTGCAACCCAAACCCTTAAAACGAACTTTCAGAGCCAGAAAATCTCATCAAACCTGCAGTGTCTCCGGTGCTGTAGTGTTACACTGGATAAATAAGCTCACAGCTCAACAGCTTATCTTCAAACATGGTTACCTTCCTTGTGCATTTTGAAGCTACCTACTGTGCCTCTGCATTTCAGACACGTTATCATCACTGTTAACATCTTTGTGCAGTCAAATAAAGAAAATGGTAATGCTGAGGTATTATACTTTAATGGAG
>JAQFJA010000012.1:5919177-5931589 GCA_029874485.1 Naso brachycentron | reverse complement strand
AGCAAGATTCAAACAGTTACGGGCAAATTCAATCATTTCTCTCACCTCACCAGTGCAGGATGAATATGTATGAGCCAATGATTTTGTGGAACTGCAGTCATCATCCAGGAACTGAAAGTCATGAAATGGATGTAAATATAATGTAAGTGATCACATCAACAGTGTGCTGTGAGCCGTTTTTTTTGCAGTCTCTCTCAAGAAAGCTCGAGGACAGGAGAGACCAAGATAACATGAGTGTGGTTTGAATGCAGCAGGAAAATCACAAGCACGGTGTCATTATAATGAGGAAGTTCAGTTGGGAAGCATAATGAAGGACCAGTATGAGGAGGACACTCATATACATCTTTCAGCAGAGAAATGCATTCTCCTTGCAGGACACTATACATACCACCGTCTCTCTCTGTGCTCTTTGTAAAATCAAGAGCAGAAATCCATTTCTGACCCTAACAACTCCAACATTTCCAACTGGTCTTTCATTATTTACAGTCTTGCTTTTGTTTACCCTCACATATCACAAGGACACATCATTTGTCTTTGGGAAGCGGCTTTGCTGCAATTCAGCCTGAGAATGTCGGCTTGCGGGCTATTCTGACAACATTATACGTGTTCAGTCCTGGTGCATCAAATCCAGGGGACAAACCCCGCTTGTCAAACGTGTAGAAGTTAAATAATTGGCCATCTTGTGCTTCTAGAGACACTGAGGCTGTGCCCACTCGCAAAACACAAGGGTACTCTTTTTCAAAAACTACTCTGAACACGCGGTCGACCAGGTAGTTGAGCTTTATTGTCCTGTACTTTTCTGGGATCAGCTCTTCAATCTGAGGACCAAACTGCTGCATGATTAAAACTCCCTCTGGCCCAAGTTTGATCTCGTAGAAGGTGATGTTGCCGTAGGTGAAAAAGCCGATGTAAGGATCCGGGTTTGGCGGTGCAGAGAGGACCCTCTTGGCCTCCCTAAAGGCATTTTCTATAGCTGGGATGATGTGGTTGTAGGCCTTGGTCACCACATCTTGGTTCTGAGAGCGGCTGCCAGCCATCAGCACCACCAGACCGAGCTTCAGTCTGGGCACCAAGGAGAAAGTGGCAGAGTAGCCATCCAGATCGCCATCTTTTCGCACCACCTCGTAGCCCCTCTGCTCATTCACCTCCCACGGTGTCCCAGTGCGGTTGGCAAAGTAGTCCTTGTCGCACCTGAAAAGCGGGGTCAGCATGATCTTCAGTGAGTCCGGCTCCAGCAGCTTGCGGTGATAAGCACCCAGCAGCACCATGGCCAGCTTGGCCAAGTCTGCAGCTGTGGAGAACATCTGTCCAGAAGGACGGTACCAGCCCAGGTCATAGAGCGGGGCTGGTTTTCCATTGGAGTACACTCCGACAGCCATCTGGCCCTGGAGCCCCGGGGTGACGTCAAAGCCGGTGTCTTCCATTCCAAGCCGGTCCAGGATGTTGTCTGTGATCCACCGCTGGTAGTCAACGGCTGCCACTCGCTCGGCCAACACATGAGCCAGCAGTGAGAAGGCGAGGTTGCTGTAATGACACCTGGAAGGAACAACATTAAAGAGATGGAGAGTTTTCATAAATCTGTTGCTCATGTTGTCCAAGTAACAGTAACTACAAAATAAAACTGCACATGAAAATTAGCTTTAAGTTAACTCTGGTAGCCCAAAACAGATCTGGGGGTAACATTTATGTTTCATCTTGTACATGGTCCTTAATATATTCAAAAAAGTACATAATATCAATTAATTAAATATCTAACCAGCAAGAATTCAAGGAGTCAGTCTCCATCTTATTAAGTCCAAAAACATGAATGTAAAACATCAGAGCTCCGTGCAAAAAGGTCACTTTCCTGCAGGTTCCAGACATAAGAATTTAATTTGAACAATTTTCTTTACTCAAAGGTCAAATGCTTTGCTAATTAGTGTAATTGGCACAAATCCATTCAGTATGCAGAGAGAGATCTGTTTTAATTAGATTTGATGTTTATGTAAAACTCTCTTCAGATAAAATGCAGTGCAACAATGTATGTGTGCATGTTTTAGGTCAATCAGACCTGATGTACCGTGGACAGCGCTGCTCCTCTGTCTTTAATGTTTAATTAATAACAAATGTCACACATATTTTTTTCTGTTCAAGTTCAACACTCTTTTAAGTTCACTTTCAGACTGAACCTGTAGTTGTATTAAATCAATTATATTGCAATTAAATCTCTTTCAGCTAATAAACATTTTCACAATTCTGACTGAAGAAATTCAGGTAGTTTAATACATTTTAATACTCAAACTTGCACCATAACATTAACATATTAAAATACACAAATAAACAGAGCAATTCTCACTTGGTGCCTGGATCTGCCACGAGCACGTCATCTTGTAGCAGATTGATTGCAGACTGAGTTTTTCCTTTCCAAAGCAGATTCGTAGCCCTGAGTCTTCTGGGTAGACCTGGATGAGTCCACAGAAAAACAGCGTTAGATACAAAATGAAAACATAAAAAACATCACATATTGCAAATGAATTGTATTTGTGCGCACAAGACGTTGTTTCACTTTGTGTCAAATTCTCTGAACAAGATGATTAGTCTGCCTGATAGCTTTAATGATCAACAGAGACAAGGAAGGATATTTAAAGATTTATGATTCTTCTTGTCTCAGGCGCTTCTCTCATCTCTTATATCAATTAATTACGCAGTAAAGTATTAAACATTGAAAAGGTTTTTCAGATAAACAGATGCCTGTTCATGCATGAGTGTAGCAACTCTGGATGTAACTGTTCAAACAGTCCAGTAAAATGATATCTGCAGTCGGTTCCTCCAAGATTCATTTGTCGTCTTTTTTGTCATTCACAGTACCTCAAAGGCTTTTCATACCAATGAAATCTGATGACAAACACAGATGTTAAGATTCTATTTTTCTCACCCTTAACCAGCAAAACTTCATTTTCCAAATTCATGTTTCACTTTGAGATTGTTAAGAACTTGGAAGTGATTTAAGAGGTATTGTGACGTCATCAGATCACTTTTTTGCCCGACCAACTTTACAAAACCACACGTCATTCAAATCAGAAATCAAATGTTCAACAAATTACTTAAGAAGTTATCAAAACTACTAGATGAAATCTTACTTAATCCAAAGTCAGCAGTCAGCACTTAGGGTTCACTGCGCTCATGAATTACAGAGAGGCATGGGGAGGTCCCATCTGAGTCAGTCATGGAGTGCACAAAGGAGCACGGGATTTTTTGATTTTTACGGATTGTATATGGAGTAAACGGTTTGTTTTTGTCAGATTTTTAAAGAAGACATGAGGAAAAAGCAAGTTTGTTAAAAAAGTCACAGTTTTAAGTTTGATTTATGCTTAAATTTTGGAATGTGTCCGATGTCACACGTGACACATTCAGCGACCATCGAAAACTTGAAAATCTGACAATTTAAACAGTTTTTAAAGTTTTTGGCTGTGACAAGTGGGGTATTTATGGCAATATTTTCTTCAAAAAAGTGGGTTCTCGGGCGACTTTAAGTTCAGCCGCTGTGGATGTAGACGTCTAGATTTAACATCAAAGAGATTCTGTATCTGATTACATCCCAGAGTCTTGTGTCATATCACAGCAGTTGGCTTACTGAAAAAGACAAATTGCTCGGTACAATCCTTTGTTGGTACCTGAGAGCTGGCTGGCCATCCTGCGCAGGGTGACGGACGAGGAGCGGATCTGAACCTCCCCACTGTCCAGAAATATCAAACCATCTGTCACATATTTCAGCTCAGAGTCTCGAGTCTTTCCCAGAGGGTTTTTGATGGTGAAGTTCTCCACATATTTCTCCAGAGGATCATCGAGGGAGCTGATCTTTCCATCCTCCCACAGTCTGTACAGCATCAGAGTCGGGAAGATTTTGGATAGGCTGGCAATTCTGAAGGACAGACAACAGAGCAATGAGGCTGTTTCATTATCTGACACAAAATACTTAATGAGTCTTCATGATGGCACATCAATGCATAGTTTTTGTTTACTGCCAGCTCTCTGCCAATTCTATCACTTCCTCATTAACATGTTTTCTGTTTCCTGCCTGGCTGTGGCTTTAAAAGAATGGCTTATAATGGACATGGGTGAACAGCTAGTAAAAAGTCCACCGACCAGCATCTCCCTCACTAATGGACACATGACATGGCATCCATGTTTGTTTAAGCAGTACATAAACAGAAAGAGAGAAAAAAGTAGTTTTTCTTCTTCTGGGAGTTTATGTGACACAGTTTCTTGGCCTGGCTCAGTGACTTCCTGCCATCTTTTCTGGCAGCATCATGACAAAAATTCAGAGGAGAAAATAAATGTAGCTCCAAAAATGTTCCTTTGATAATATGGACTTATTTCACAGGCTGTGGATTTTTTTTATTTATTGATTAAACATTGATCAGTGTATCAGAGCTTTTTATATCAATGGATTGCATTTTATTTTATTGTATTTGTTCCTGGTAAATTGGTGGCAGAAACAAAAGTGTCAATAATTAAAACCTTGTCAACATCTCCCAAGCATTCCAAAGTTATATCAGTAGGTGGGTTTCCAGTAGTCTGTTTTAATTCACATTTTCAATTTGCACATTAAAAACAAAAAAAAAACACCCAAGTGGACACATAGAAGCTTTGAAAATATTGAAATATCACTTTACACTTGAGGGAAGTGGAAAAGCTGACTTATTGAGAAAGGTAAATGAGAATAAGTGCAATAGAAACAGATTCAGCGAATAAAAGATGACTTTTTAAAATCATGTGACTTCAAGCTGGGGTCAGTAACGTGTGGAAATCACGCTGTAGCATGAGACTCTTAAAGAAGCAAGGGCTGCACCCTCCCCTCCCTGTTTTTGATACATATAGCCATGTATAGGAGCAATTTGGGGTTTAGTGTCTTGCCCAAGGGCACCTTGACATGCAAACAGGAGGAGTCGAGGATCAAACCACCCACTTCCTCATCAGTAGGCTCCCTATTCCAACAAAATTATTTAAAAAAAAACACCAACCAAACCGAAACTAATCAAAGTTGAGTCATCATCACAATGATGTGGAGGCTGGCTGAAAGAGTAATCTCTCCACAGGGTTTAAAATAAGACAAAAATAAACTTCCAACACATTCAATCAACACAAATACATAATTAAACCAAAACACAAGCAGTCAGCTAATGGTGTTGACTCTCTGGAGACACACATCAAACTGAGCAGGGAAACACCAACATCCTTATATAACCTCCTCTTAGGCTAATCGCCATCAGCTGAGGGAGAACATCACAGGTGCAGTGAATATCTCCTGATGAGCAAGAGTGAGCGAGGGATCCCTCTGACTGTAACAATACCAATCAATAAACAATTACTGTTTATTCTTTACTAAACAATGCTGACAGTGACAAAATGCCTCATCTCGGGTTCTAACTGTCTGCATGCGTCTTCAATGTAACTGACTCGCTGGATGTAGACTGTGGGTTTACATAAAGCCTGTCACTGGGGGACATTTCCAGGCAGCAGTTTTCTCTCCTTCAGGGTGCCAGTTCAGAATCCCTGTTGCTGCACAAGACGATTGTGATTGGTTTCAAGAAATATGCTGCTAACAAGCAGAGCATTTTTCCCCTACAGCAGAATGATAATGGAAGCAGCCAGACCTTTCTCTGGCGCGGACAAAATGTAGTGGAAGTTGGACAGGCTATGCAAAACTTCCTACAAAATGCTATAAACCAAAATAAGATGCACTGTCATTAGTGAAACATACTTTTTGAAGTGTAGGAGGATGTTAAATGTTAATGTCTTCCAGGAAAATTCATGTCTGGCAAAGATGCGGTTGCGTGCTCAATATTTTTAAGGCTTTGAATTCACACATTATTTTTGAATTTTGTAATTGAATCCGTGATGTGCAGCCGTCTGCCTCCACTGTACAAAATTGCTAGCTATAGAAAATTGACTTTAATGGTGCGATAGCCCTTTCAGGAGCAGCTGTGAAGAAGTAAGAGCACTTACAGTAAGAACTCAATAAATCTTCAAATGTTTTTTTTTTGCAGAAGCTTTCTATGTAGGTAATTGTTCTGAATGGCTGATGATTGAATGGGGCCATGTACATTATGTGTGTGCAAGCCTCCATATGTAGTCTGCTTGCATTTTTTCATTTGTGTGTGTGTGTTTGTGTGTGTTTTTCCATGGTTGTAAGTCCTCTGTGCTTGAGGGGAGCTTTTATTATCAAGATATCAATTTAGGAACAAAAAATTGTCAATTTCAACCTCCACTGCATCAATTTTTCAATATTAGGTAGCTAAAAACACAGCTAAAAACCAAGATTTTTTAAAATCTAATTTTAACTCTCTCATGGCCTGACTGAAATGTCTCGGCAACTGCTGTGATATTTCTAACACACACATGATTGTCCCCTACAGGATTATGACCAAATGCTTATTTTAACTAATAGACGGTAGGCATGTGACGTCATTATCGGCAGAGGTCACTGTGGATACGTAGCCTTGCACCTCTCGATTCACGGTTGATTTCTAAGGGGCAGTAGCAACGGACAAAAAACTGCCTCTGGACCCAATGAGGTAGACATACAACCAATCAGAACTGTTTATCCCGTCTTTCCCCTCGCACTTCAGGCGAGCCACAGCCATGTTTGTTTTGAGGGGAATTTCTAGCGAGTCAAAACCCCTTTGTTGAAAACTAGGCAATATTAAATAAAATGAATGTTTGGACAAGATGGAAAACAACCTTGGAGACCCAGGAAGTTCTGTTTCTTTGTGATAACCACATGTAGGGAGAAAGGGAGCTTTTAATAGGAGTCTTTCTACTGATCTGTGCAGTGCGGACATGAGACTCACACAGGCTCTGGTATAACACAAAACGCTAAAAACAAACACAGAAAGAAGCACTAAAGCTAACGTAAATAGCTAATATCACAAGACAATAAAACAATATCAATGTGATTATTTATAAGGTTGTGGAAAATTCAGGTTAATAGCCACGCCCCTCGTCTGTCTACAGGCTATCAATGACCATCTTCGACCCCTTCAATGAGTCATTGCGTAACGCCCGCCCCATATTAGATAAACTCCTACGATTGGCCTGTCAGGTTTTCAGACGGGTGGAAACGGCTGTAATGTGAGGGTTCTTATTTTCACAAAGCAAATTAATTCACAAAGTAAATGGGTCTGGTTTACCAGGATAGTAGATACGCCCACTGAGTGGCATAAACACACTGAGTGGCAAGTTGGAGTTTATTTAAACAGGAGAAAAAGTATAACAAAAACCCATAAAAGTCCATTAAAATACTTTTGGACCCTCCTCAGCAAAAATGCTGCTTTTCAGTGGGTTCCTGTCCTGTAGCAAGAGGAACAAAAAGGGGGAAAAAAAGAGGGACGCACTAAACGGATTAGAAATTCTAGGAAGAAGATGGGAAAAGACATGAGGAAACAAAAAAAAGTTAGACATAGACGGAAAATTAAAAATTAACTTTACCTATGGCAGCCCAAGTAATTGCCCCATCCTCCAAGTCAGTGATCGCAGGCCTGCCCCCCCAGTAGGAAATTCTTAAAAAGCTGCTTAAAGCCAACAAAACACAAGATCCTACACAGATCAAGAGGAACTTTATTCCAGTTAACCGCACCACTGTAAAAAAAAAAATAAAAAAAAAAATAAAAAAAAAGGATCGACGTCCATAATTTTTTTATTTCTTGGAAGTGGATTTTTGCAATTTGCAATAGCACAAATGATTCATGTCTGCCTTGTGGTAGAGAATCTGGAAAGCAGTGTATTTATGAGGGATGGTGTGTGATTATTTTGGATTTGGTGATGAAGTTTCAGAGATGTAAACCTCAAGATAGTTGTCGAAATAGTGCACTAGCTCTCTCGAGTGCAACACATTGGTGGCAGCGTTAGCGTGCAGTTAATGTTCTGCCAAATGCAAAAAAAAACCTCATCTAAAATGGGAAAAGGCTGCTGTTTGATTGACTGCAAATAGATTTAACCAAAAAACTGAGATTTTTTTTTTACAGAATGCCGAAAGCTACAGAAAGGAGATGAAAATTGGTCGCTGAAATTTGCAGATACAACTAATGTTAGAGAACCAGGGATTTGCAGTAGCCAGTTTGATTTTTGATTAAAATCATACCTTAACTCATATTCTGTGCAACTGTAAAGTTTTTGTTGATAACGTTAGAGTTAGCTAACAGCCAAGAAAAGCTAGTATTCATTTCTGAGGGGGTAATGCTACTCCAAAAAGCAAGTTTAGACCATCAACCAGATCACTTTTAAACTTTCTACAAAGTCTGTTGAAATTGTGTTTATTAGCATCCTAATGGGTGGCTGACATCCAGACTTTTATAATCATGCTTTCAAGCTGTGTCTTTTTTCCAAGCGCCAAAGTCAGGTACCGATAAATGGCAGGAAACCTGAATTCTGGCTAACTGTCAATGTCTGCGAACCTCTGGTGCTTCAGTAAGTTGTAAGGATCACTGTCGAGTCCAACTGCCTTTAATTAAAGCAGATAATCATTTGTTTTATTCCCAGTTTTGCTGTTTCCAGTGTGAAACTCAGCCATGTTAACAGATGTTCTGCCACTCAGTCTGACTGTGGGGGGCGGGTTCCAGAGGGGAAGTGGTGTCAGCGCGTACCCTCTGTATCTCAGTTTTAAGTTGCATCTAGTGCTAATTAGCAAATATTAACCTGCTGACACACTATACTCTGAATATTTAACATGCTAAATATCTGTGTGTGTGTTGTCTTTGTGATCGTGTTCGCACGCTGGCCCTAGAATTTAGCTCAAAGCACAGCTATACCTAAGTACCTACCGTCTCGCAGAGATTCTAGCACAGCTGTCATCTTGTTTTCATGTTGTTATGAGGCTCCATTTTGGTGTTTATCCTGACATGTTGATGCACATTAACTGGAGATTGCTCGACTTAGCTTCTTAGTTCAGTCTTACGCCACTAGCTTAGTTCTTGCATGTTGAATGATCATTCTGTCTTTTGCAGTGGTTTGGGCTTTGTGTGTATTGAACTGGACTTGTGTTGAACTTTGTGAATTTTATTTTCAATGCACCAGCTATGTTTCCATGGAACTGAGCCAAGTTTGTATTTTTAGACTAATTTCCACATACAGTTTTTTAATTTGGATGCAAAGAAACGAGTGTGCAGACATGTTTCCATGCAAAGTTCCTAAAATTGTGAAATATGTTCCTTTTTTTTTGCTGCACTGTCGTTTATTTTATTATTCCTTTAGTTCAGTTTTATTAAAACAATCTTTTCCTTTAATAAATAACTTTATTTTAAAATTCTAACTGGTTTTATGAAGTTTTTTTCTCCCTTTTTGGAGAATTGAGTGGTTACTTTGTGAGTATTCATCAGAAATGCTGCAATTATGCCTCCACATCAAAATCTGGAGCTCCTGCACAGATGTGTGCTGGTCGGATCCAGAGCTTATGTGCCCATTACAGTGAATTAGGGTGATGTAACAATACTCATCTTTACTATAATGAAAACACATTGCTTCCTCTGCCGCAAAGGAAATGTGTTTAGCATTTCAGACTGCAGGAATACATTGGCAAAAAAAAACAAAAAACACACTGAGCCATGAGAGGAGACCTCGAGAGGAATGCATTAAACTTGATTCCAGTGTATTAGAATCACACCAGGAAAACCAACCTTAATTAAACATATTTGGTATGTCTATGGAGAAACATTTTAATCTTAATGCAAGGCACATAAACATTATCATATCACAAGTACTACGACATGTGGAATTAATAACAGGGGAATGGAGACACCTTAAAAGAAATCTTCCATTGAAATAAAATCTGCAGATATATAACTAAACATCTAACTGACACATTGTTATTAATGTCATCATCATCATCATTATTCTTGGGGAACTTTTCTTGCGACCGCAGCATATGTAAAATTTTGGCTGCTCTTCTGGTGATCACAGAAGAATGGAAAATATAACATTAAAACTAACGCAGGTTACCATGGAGACACCAGTGCCGAGTGTGCGGCAGGTTTCAGGGCAGTACTAACCTGTAAATTGTGTACTCGTTAGGGGGTCCTGACAGCGGGTCACTGCCATTTCTTTTTCCAAAGTTGCCAGTCCACAAAACAGTATCATTTAAGATCACAATTGCTGACAGAGAGGGAAGGCTGATAGGGTTGATGGTCTGCCGCAGCAAGGCGTCAACCTGGAACAGAGTGAATGGGTGAGTGCTGGCCTTTTGTTGGAAAGCCCTCTGGGTTGTCAAAGGACTAAAATAGCCCAAAAATTAAGCAGTCATTTACCATTTAAAGTAATAAATCAACTGTAACATGTGGCTCTGTAGCACATCCAACATATATTCTTAATGTTAAAGCGTTTGTTCTGCTGCTGTCTGTCAGTGTAGAAGTTGTTCTGCCGTTCTATCTGACTGTAAAGCTGCCTCTTTTTTCAGGCTGTTAGACGCCTCAGTTCATCCTCAGCACTTAACCATAAAAAAATGTTTAATTTATCAACCAGGCCTCTCACCGATCCTCTCCCTTGCTTGTGTAGGTCTCAAGAGGCATCAGTTTTACATCAAGACTGCCTGCTGTTCAATTAAACAATTCTTTGGAAGGTCAAGTAAATAAATAACTTTAACAGTAACAGTTTACAAGACAGGCCACAAAATTTGAGCACTGTGTTAAGAAAAAGAACGGAAAAAGAACAAATATAAAACTTACTATCAGTTAACTATCAGTTAATGACCAACTGTCAACATTTATAAGAGTAACAAAAACGAGTAAGGAACGAATCAGGAACAACTTGATAATTAATTACTCATTATTAATATTAAGTACTCCCTTATAATTTCTAATGAAGGTCTATAAAGCTGATGGTGATGAGTCACAAACAACCAGAACATGACAAACTTTATGTATATGTAAGTTTATATATGATTAATAGTTACTCATGACCTCATGAAGGTTAACTGGCAGTTAGTTCCTTGATTATTACTTGGTAACTAGGGCTGTGATACCTACTGAAAATTCTATGTATCCTGATATATTTTGGCTATATATCAATACACTGTATATATCTCAATATTTTTAAATCTCCTCCAAAGCACGTTATTAATGCTAGAACTGAAAGACAGACTCGATAATTACAGATTTTTCTCTGATATGACACTACTGTAAGGATGACTATTGGTACTTTCAAAAAAATATTAAAACAATTCCATTTTTGTTCAATAATCATTAGTAATGTAGATATAATGACTGAGTGGGTAAAGGCAAGTATTAAAACAAGAATAACTTTCTCATAAATTGAGAAAATTATTTCACTTTACTGTAAAGCAGCCTTTAAAATCAGGAAAAAACTTTTCTTTTTTTAACGTAACAACATAACAATATCCAGTATCTAGGAAGATATATAGTCTCATATCTCCACAATGATATAATATCTTTACATTGCCCGGCCCTATTAGTAACCACTCACATTTTGTGGCCCTTCTTGTACAGTGTTACCACTTTTACTTGTAATAAAGTACAGACTCAGCACAAAAATAATCCCTCTTAATCATCACCTATGACTCAATAAAAGTTTTCTGGCTATGTCTGCACTGACAGAGACTCGACTATCTGCCTGTATTTAGGAAATTTCTGTGCATCAACAACTGGGCAGTGGCTGTGTAGCCCGCAGCCAATAACATTCAGGGGGCGTGCTCCTCTTGTGTAAAGCAGGGGAGGAAGGGCCATCTTTGAATGCTGTGTTTACAAACCTCAACCTGCGAATCCTCCTAATTAAATTCTCCCTTTAGGTTCACAGCAGGACATGGCGTTAATTTCTTCAGACATGACAGACATGTAACCATGTGATGGCGGCTGATAACAACCATCCAACTTGTACAAAACGGCACTGTCAACATAAGCATGTGTGTCATTTACAACGACTGCTCAAATGGTCCTTTTGCAATATTTATTGTCATGTGCCCTTCCGCTTTGGCAAAGGTCCCTCATTAACTGCTATGAAACCCCTGTGCATCACTTTAATGCAGCACTTCGCAAATGAACACAGTCTATAAATTATCCCTGCATTCCAGTATCCATACGACCTTACTATTTAGTATGCCAGAAAAAGATTTAGTCTGTCCATAGCACATGAAATGCAGTATGCCAGAAGTACCAGGATGTCCTACCACATCCAGTCAGATTTTGCAGTATGCAAGCCATGGATGTATTATAAGAACTGGATACCGGACCGGAAAATGGCCGCCGAGACACAGCACGACCTTGGGAGTGCACGCGAACAGCTGTGACGTCACACTGGGAAAAGAGACTTTTCCAGAGCTTTTCTGACCGTTAAAACAGCTTTTGACAGATAAAAAGTCCATGACTTTAAAATATAGAATACAAAGATCAGTAATTAACAGGGGTTATAGCTGGGGGTGTCCTGC
>JAQFJA010000012.1:5899906-5913106 GCA_029874485.1 Naso brachycentron | reverse complement strand
GAACATGTATGAAATGTTTAAAAAATGTTAAACAGATTTTATTCATTTATTTCATAAAATACAAAATGTTAACTCATTTATATATTTATGGGGAGCGGGGCGCAGTTGCTTTTATACTCTCTGGGGGGAGGCCCACAGCCTCAGACTTTGAAAACCCCTGATGTAATTAAAGACACTGAACACAACGTAATTCCTGTTTCTACAGGTCACTCAATAAAACCACAAACTCCTCTGGATTTAAACTTTGTTGGAAAAATTTGGGATACTGTAAAAACACAACTCAACAAAATATAGAAAAAAAGATAAAGTCTTTTTTAGACATTTCATGTCATGTAAAAATGTTAAAGTACAAATTTAAGGCAAATGTTTTAGTTTCAACACCATAATCATCACAGCTGTAACAAGCTATGAGGTCAGTGAGGTCCGAACTTCAGTAATTATTTCTCAAAATAAGACAATAAAAACCAGAATGAATCAATGAATGAAATACAAGGAGGCTTTTAATTTGAAAAGACTCATACACATCAGTGTTAAATCAAACTCAGTTCCCCTGTCACGTCTGTCCCCCCGTCATAAATGTGTCCGCTCTCTGTATAATTAAACTTGTACACCTTATTCATGCAATAAAGAGAAGAAGAGAAGAAGAGAAAACATGTTTAAAATAAATCTAATTCTGATTCTTGTTTCTATGTTTATGTTACATTGTTTTGCTGTTGTTAGTGTACAAGAAATAAGCACACAAAACTGTGGTAATAAACAGGAAATGATACCATTTTTAAAAAAAGTTTCCAAGATCTTTCCCCCCTAGCTCCGCCCCCATTTGAACAACGAAGGAGGCAGGTGTTAAGTTCACCCCCGAGATGTTGTGCTTGCATCACTGAGGTACTGTGGAGAGCACACTTATTTATTTATTTTTGTTATTTAGAGCATTAAAAAAGACAAATAATGAAATCTGAATTTTAATTTGCGTTTAATGTCTTCATTAGCACTAGTGCTGTCACCCTGATAAAATTTGACTTAATAAGAAGTAAAGTTACTGCTGTAGAAATGTACAGTACTCAAGTTAAAGTAAAAAGTAGCTCATTTAAAATGCAGTCAGAGTAAAAGCTACTTCATTACTTTTTTGGGGTCGGAGACAGAGGGGTAATATCTCTCCATCTCCATTTGTCTCCATCTCTGTGCCAACATTCCGTTCCTGTCTGGGTGTGTGTGACTGTTGTTCACTCAAGAGACAGCTTCAGAGGATAACTTGATCCGTGTGCTCCGCTGTGCTTTGGATATTTTCTGAAGTTTTGCATGTCCTGCTTTGAGAGAACCAGACAGGCTTCCAGCTCCACGTACGGCAGTTGAAGCGCAGAAAACTCCTTCCTTTAATCTTGACTGTTGTCCACTGTCAGCCAGAACCAATCAGATGGACCGTTACTGTCACGCAGATGCAGCACCAGTTCAGAAAAAATTTGGAGAAAGTTATTGTCTCAGCTTTATTTTTCTCTTTATAATGGAATCCATTTAAAATGAAGTGAAGTACAGTGACAGATAGTTCAACAATATGTACTCAATAAAAGTAAAAATACATTTTTTTTAAGTACAAGTAAACAAAAAAGCTACCTAATTACAGTAACTTGAGTGAATGTAATTCGTTACTTTTCACTCCTGCTTGTTATAATGGTTCAGTATGTTCACTCTCATGCCTGTATGGTAAATATATAGCAAACAGATGTTAGCTTAGCTTAGCTTAGCTTAGTGGAGAACAGTTAGCCTTTCTTTTAACAAATCTCCCTTTCAGTATTTCTGCAGCTCGCAAATAAATAAGTCTTACTTTGCTCTCTGGTTGGAAATATTTGTAGATGATTGGCAGATTTGTGCAGATTTTGCTTTTTGAAAGTACTTGATTAATTTATTCACTCATTTTTTGGACGGATAATCTGTGTCTTGATAGATAAACATGAATAAATTTTACTCTGTATTTTTTCTTTCCCAGAGTTCCAAGGTAAATGGTACTATGCTTGTTGTTCGTGGCTCCTATAAAGTAATTTCAATAAAAGAAAAATTTACTCATGGAATTGGGGAAACCCTTTCCAAGCTGATTTTGTGCCACTAATTTCTTTATTTATCTTCACTTATCAGGCGAGTGAGGCCAAGCCCATCAGATCATTGCACAGGTTAAAAAATGGCTGACCTCTGTTTAACTGGTTTAATTTCAAGTTCCTGGTAATATAGCACAACCAAATTATCTTTAGGTTACTCACAGGATCCCTTTCAAAGAACAAAGTCCAGATATGATCAGTATCACCGGTGCTTTCTTACTCATCATATACCAGCAGGCCTGAGCAGACACTGATGTGTTGTCATTTAATATTTTGGCCTCATTTTCACTGATGATCACTTCACCAATAAGATCCTGATATGTGGTGACCAGCCACTGCCACTAGGTGGCATTACTGCTCTGCTGAAGTTTTAAACTGAAGACTACAGTTCCCTCTCTGTTCCAGGAGTATGAAACAAAGTTCACATGATAGAGTTTTATGTAGCAAAATATCTCACACTGCCATGTTTTTAGTAAAACAGGAGAAAATAATAATGTGCAGTGCAACAGAGAACTCTCGTGAATTATCGTGGGACTGTGTTATAATTATGTGGGTAATTGAATGTTATTAACTATGATGTGTTTTTTCCAGCAGAGAGGAAAACGCTATTAAAGTAAATGTCACTGGAAGCTGACGTTGCATCCCAGCCTTCCTTTTTATTTGATATTTGCAAGTCTTTGCAGTCTTGCCAACCGTTGCCACCAACACAAAACCCACAAGACTTTCCATCGCTGATACAAAATTGCAATCAAGTCAGGTCCTTGGGGGAAGCCGGGGTGCAGCGTCTTGGTTCGAGATGTTCTCTGGAAGGGAACGAATTGTTATGTTTAGTGCCAGCATGTCGAGCCAAGAGCTCTGGCGAGGGAAAAGTGGAAAATTAACCAGTACCAACTGCCAGAAAACTCACGTGATGGCGACAAATAAGAGAGATGGTGGTGACAGTTAGCGTGAGGAACGTTCCAGCAAATGCAGTGACATGTGACACTCAGTTACAGTATCACACAGGTCTTCAATGGTTTTCTTCCTGACTTTTTTTTGGAACCACACAAACTATTTAAACCATCCGCTCCGCACACTAATGGTCAGTTGGGATGCTACAACAATTACAGGGAGTTTGAGGGCTGTTATGAAGACATTTCAAAACATCAGTTTTGGACAAATGATTAGCAATCAGACAGAGAGAAATCCACCACACAGATGAGCCAGAGATAACCCGTTTTCAAAACAGGGTATAGCGTCATTATGCAATCAGACAAAAATGCAATTCAGCCAAACTTCAATCTCCATCTCAGTCAACAAGAAAAACTCCTACCATCTTGTTCTTACTATTTTACTCTGTAATATAAAAAGAAGAAGATGAAGAAGAAGGAGGAGGGATAAGAAGAAGAAGAACAGGAAAAAGACAAAAAAAAATAAACTGAAGGAGATAAAAATAATCAAAACACGTCAAAAACATTTAAGCTGCAGTTGGTAACTTCTGCTAACAAACCAATGTTAGCTGTAGTAGAGACTCATTGGGAAGCAACTCTGCTGCAGCCTCCCCTCCCAGTTTTTGCTCTGTCTCGTGTTTTATTTCGTTTATCATCGCTCTCTCTTTTAAGTCCAGCTTGAACTGAGACCAAACAGTTGCAGGGAAAGTTGCAGTGGAATAAACTGGTCCGTCTCAGCTTGAGCTCAAGCCGACTGACGGTGTCGCTTGCAGACACTCGGACAAAAAACTGCAGCTTTAAGGGTTAACTAAAGGGTTAGAGGGGCAATATTTCGGGGAGTTTTAATTGTAAACATTAAAACATAACAACAAATATCTGTTGTGTGTCACAGAGATACAGTATCTAATGAAGTTAGCATGTTATAGCCCAGGCCCATCATGGCTTGTAACACAACTTTGTACCTCTAGAGGCAATAGCGCAGCTCAGGCCTGCAGATGTGGGTGACTGGGCACTGACTGATGATAGATCTGCCACTCGCTCTCTTCCATTTCATGCCTCTCCTGTCCCTGTTTAAATTGGACATGTCTTCTGCATCATCACAGGAATCACGTTCCTGGATGGAGCTGCATCTGTACTGTATTCTCTGTCTTTAGTCTGTCCCTGTCCGGTGTAAGCACCAGATTTTTGTCAGTTTTTGTCCATAAAATAAGCAGATCTTTAACCATTGTTGGCACATTATTATAAACATAATAAGGTTTTACTAACTGCATAATTCAGAAACAAGACGTACAAGTATTGCAAGAGTTTCACAAACCGAGGATTAGTATCACACACACTTGTGTACTTTATATTGGAGAGTGTGTGCTGTGCTGACTACACAGACCAACGTTAGTGAATGTGATTCTGCTATTGTGTTGACAAAAATATGGACAGAAAGGTTACAAAGTGCTTCATATAATAAGGGACAAGAAAATAAATAAAACAATGATAGTGTTGGTATGCTAATGCAGTAATTATGACTATCATGCTAGCATGCTAATGCACTAATTACAAGTAGTGCTCTAGCATGCTAACACAAACATTATTTTGCATTAACATGCTAGCGCTATTAGCAGATGAAACAGTCACTTTTAAAGTTTATTTTAAGTTTGTCTTGTAGTGAAAGTTGGTGGACTGTCTGTGCATGTGCAGAACGGACTGGGTGCTGAGCGCAATAACCAAAATGTGAGACCGTCATACAGCCAATCATAATGCGCTACATCTTCAGTAATCGCAGGACCCTGAGCCGATCTGGCAGGCCGAGCACATCTGGTACCTCCATCGATCATCTTCAGTAGTAGGCTGCTGTTCAGGTTCCTCCATCTTGAATCCCGGTCTAAAAGTGTTGTTATCCTGGTAATTCAAGGACTCCGTGCTAGCAGTGTAAACGCCAGCACTTCCCCGGGTGCTCTGAGATCATACAGGTTAACAGGATTGCGAGCTATACGGCTAAACTGAGCCAACTAGCTAACAGCAGTCAGCAGATACTTTGGTGTTCTGCTCCCTTATATTTATTTGGAGTTATTCAAACTGTAAAAATTCACAGATAATAATAAGATAAATCTGAGGCGGTAAAACCCAACAGCTTACACTGGTTATTATGGCCAACTATCTAAGTATCACAAATGTCTGCTTTGTAACAGTGTATGAGTCTGTGGCAGCATTTTCTTTTCTTAAAAGCTTCATGCAGAGCTGTGGGTCTGCTTTCTTTGAAACTTCACTTCCTTGTTTATATGAAACTTTAATTTGAAAAGTATTTTTTATTCCCTCAGCATGAAGAAATCCCGCTGCGCTGAATGGTTGAATGTTTAGAAACAGAGCTCTTGCACATCAATCAGCATTTCTCCTCAGCTGCTACAAACATGTTCAGCTCTCAAGTTATCTTTGCATTTGGAGAGAACAATAAACTGCTTGTTTCCTGTCAGGGTCTCGATTTACTTTGGTCTTAGTCTGTGTCCCACTTCCCCTCTACATGCTAATAGTTCGGTTTACAGTATGCCATGCAGATGTTTGTACTGGTTTTCATGTTATTATACAAGAAATCAAAATACTGTTCTGCTCTGTTCTCATAGTGAAAGATACATGGACCAGCTTTCAATCAAACTGTGAACTGATGTCAACTGATTTGACAAAGATTTGATACTTATTCATGTTACCTATTTCTTTTAGATTTTATGATTTATAAGAACTAAGTTATTGCTTGCATTCTAATCATTAATTGAAACTGAGTTGAATTTGAATTGAATTGCAAACCTTTATTTATCCTCATAGGGAACAGCAACAGTTGGAAGGGAGAGCACAGAAAAGACACAGGCAATAATTAATAGAAAGTAAGTTAAAAATAAGTTAAGAGCAGTTAGTGGTTAAAGCAAATTAATCATTATTACTTTTGTCAGTAAATATGCTCAACAGCAGCCTGAGTACTTGTCTTTTCACCAGTCTTTGTCACAGTCTAAGAGCCCAGCTGTGACATTTCCATTTAATCATCGTTGAGCATTAGTGTTGCACAGGAATCATTTTTGTAGCTATAGATCTTTGGGACAGATATAACTTTTAGAAGACACTGTATAAAACATTTATTTCACTCTTTTGTAACTAACTGGTAAAAGATAAATGTGGTGCATTTTATTGTGAACAGTCTTGACTCAGCTGTACTTTAAATTGACTGACATGATCCTGACCATAACTGTACAGTCACGCTATATCTCGCCACAGTGACCAACAGTGAGTCTCTTATAAACCACTTCATTTCAGACCTTGAAGTTACTCACCAGTGATCATTTAAGGCTTATAGCCCCTGTGACTGAGACACGCTGTCAGTTTTACCGCGCTCACACCCCCCACACACCTCCCATATGTGTGGATCTGTAGGTTCACACCCGTGGTGTCTAATGTATGGCCACAGACAAGCCAAGCCAACTGCAAACATGGCATAAACGAGCAGCCCTGGCTTTTGTTCCTGTCCATGGAGCCCGTTGATGATTGCGTGAGTCCTCTTCTTTCATTGGCTTTGTCCTGACCTCTGACCTATTTTCACTATAGAGCAGAGAGAAGGGCATCTGGACGCAGCGTTCCCACTAAGAGCAGCTCAAACACTGAGGTCTATGTAGGTCAGCAAATGCCCCTCAGTGTCACTTGCAAACCATAAACAGATCGGGAATGCACGAGAGTGTGTGTTTGCGTGCGTGCGTGGCACAAAAGTACCACTTACTAATTGCAGGGTTGATGTGCATTTCATGGGACGTCAGTGCACTGGAGGAAAATTCCATCTGTTGCCAATTCTTCTTTCTGCTCCATGCTTGTTTAGTCATTCATATGCTTTGTGTGATTATTTGTTTTTGACATGCATTGCATGATTTTCATAATGGCTCTAATATTATTATACTCCTAAAAACCCTCCTGTTTATACAGCAGATGTGCTTGGAACATAAAAAGTGGATTTTTTTGCCTTGATGTTCAGTGGAACGTTTCAAATTTTAGCTACATTTATTTATTCATTTGGATCCTCACTGGCCAGTACCAAGGTAGCAGCTACTCTTCCTCAAGCATAAAGGCCTTTACACACCAGATAGGTTTTTTTCATGCAAATAATTTGTACAAAAAAAAAATTTCAAACTGTTGATTGGGCATGAGTATTTTCACACAGAATGTGAGGATCACGCTGCGAAAAAGTGAACCTTTTATTTTTTAGATTGAGGTTGATTTTTATGAACATTCGCACTGCAAACAAACACATCAAGCAATCATGGTTGTGTGGAGTGGACGTCACGTCCGTATCCCACAACAACAACATTAACAACAATGACTGACAAACATTGTCTTGTCTGGGTCTCTCAGCACCAGGTGCTATTTGTCAAACAACATAAACGGCTCACTTTCACACCTACTCACAGCTACCGTCTGAATATACTTTCATACTAAAAACAAAGGTCTGCCTCAGTCTGGCCATTTGTGATATGCAGTGTGCAGACTGCAGCAGAGCAAACAAAAGATAACAAAAATTTTAGTGGCTGCACTTCTTTTCTTATATTTTTTTTAGCCAGACAAATAATGTTGCAGCTACAACATCTGAGTCAACCAGGCAGGAGACAAAAAAAATACAGATTCTGCAGACATGAAGGAGAGCACATTCTTGCTTGAATGGGATGTATTATATTCTTTTGTTGTTGTTGTTGTTGTTGTTGTTGTTGTTGGTCGAAATGAGAAACCTTTCAGTTTGAAATGTTGCTGTGAATCAGTGTTTTCTGTACCAAAACAAGTCAAGTCAAAACATTGCTCTATTCATACACGGAGCTGCTTTGAGAGACCACAACAGAGTGCAAGTCTGACCTAAGAAGGACTGTTAACAAGGACTGACCGGCATTACACTGAGTAAATCTGGGTAGAAAAATACTTTTTAAATAGACTTGAAAAAGTCTGTGTTGCTGTTGTACCAACTGGGCTGGAGTGTGGCACAACTGATGATACACTAGAGCATGTACTTCAATGTGGAGAGTCTGCCTGGTCACAAATTTTGGACTGCACGTGGACGTGCGGGCAGACATGGGCAGATGACGATTTTTACATCCACGTACCAGACTGGACCCCCACAGACACGTGGATGCAGACAGTATAGATATGCCTTAAGAGTCACGTATTAACCTGCATGTCTTTGGACTGTGGGAGGAAGCTGGAGAACCTGGAGGGAACCCACGCAGACACAGGGAGAACATGTAAACTCCACAGAGAAAGGTCCTAACCCAACCGGGTTTCAAACCCTCGTCCTTGTTGCTTTGAGGCAGTGCTACCCACTAATCCACTGTCCTGCTCTACGAGGTGTATGAGGCATAAACACAACTCCTTTTTCAGGAACTGAATCAATTGAGTTTAAAGGTCGTGTATCTTTGTGCTCGTCCGTCCTGCAGTTCCACACAAACTAGATTCCGTCGATTGTCATTTACACAGCAGAAATTACTATGGGTGGCACATTGATCAGCTTCTTCCAACAGAGTCGAATAGCGGATGTGTGTCATTATTTTGCACTGCAGAGGGGATTTATCGGATCCACAGTTTGACACAGATTTAGCAGGCAGTGGTGCCTCGAGGGGCGGAGCATCGATGCCTCCATGCTTCAGCTAACATCACAGAGTTATGGGCTCCAAACGCCTCCTGGCCTCTGTGTGACACTCCTGATCCAGCCAGCCACGACTTATGGTGAGGCTCGAAGCTGAGGAAGCACAAGCACTCCACCATCCAGAGCTGGCTGTCAACACATCTGATAGCCACACACACACACACACACACACACACACACACCGAGTTCGAACTCACTTCTTTTATGTATCCATCCCCTTTCTGTGTGTGTGTGTGTGTGTGTGTGTGGGTAAACAAATAAAATCTTGTACAAATTTAATTTTTTTTTGTTCCATGATTTCTTTTTTCTCTGTTTTGTATTTGTTAGAATATTTTACACTTTGCTTAATTTATTTAATTTTATTTCAAATTCTGTTTTCAATTCTTCATTTTTGAAAGGAGCAGTTTACATTAATCAACATTTTATGAAATGTAAATGCACCCAAGTTCGCTGAAAGGCTCCTTTTCATGGCCAGGCCCTGTGCCTGACGTAAACAGAGTGCCTAAGTCACGCCCCTCTACTTCTGGGCCATGGGACCTTAATTTGGAACAAATATGAAAGGTAGTTAACAGAAAAGGGACAAAATTATTTTTTGATCCCGTTTGGCTTGTGCCCTGAATTACACATATGATGGTTGGCAATTTAAAAGATAATTTTCAATGTAAAGAAAGTTGAATTTTGTCGTCAAACAGTAAAGTAAAACAACGTTTTTTGTGAGACCGCTCAGCGAACAACATGTCTCGTCTCGGACAATATACGTCATCAGTACAGACATGGCCGTCAGCTCGGCAGATTTCACACCGTTTTTCCAGGACAAGGGGAAAAGTATTAAAAGAGATGAATCAGATCATGTTGAGAGCTGCAGCTACTCGAAGGGGGAGTTAATCTGTTCTGTGAGTCAGAGGAGGGAAAATGTTATTACAGCAGTTACTCGACTGGTGTTGTAGTCTTTAAACCCATGTGACAGTAATACAGGAAATAAATGATCAGTGAGTCTCATGTTCTTTAATCAAACTGCAATTCTAAAGCTGTCAGTACTTCCAGGTCAGCTCCAGGTTTAAATGTAAAGGTACATTACGCTATATCAGCCATTCAGAAATATGCTATCTGGTGTTGCTTGTAATTACTTCTTTCACCATATTCTTAAACCCACAAACCAACTGTGGAGACAATGAGACTGAGAAGTGACAGATGAATGCATGACGACCTGCCCGTCCTCCTCTCCTTCAGCACATGACGTGTCTTTGTCTGCAGGTCTTCACACCAGTCACAGTTGTCAATGTCCCGCGTGGTATTAGGAATGGCAACGTGTTGACAGCGATCGATTTTAATGTCAGCGGCTTCACAGCATCCTGAGGAAGAAAAAGGCATCGCTGGCAGCGAGTCGCAGACTTTGGAGCCACTTAGTGAAGAAAGGAAAGCTGTAATCTCGGAAATCCTATTGTGACACAGGACTTGTTCAAGAGAGCGTACATGTCCAGAATTACTAGTCAGGTCAATGTTATTTTGCAGTTTTTATTTTACTGGCATAAATTTTTATCACTTAATAATGCTACATTTTCCTTGAAACATTGTAAATGGATGTAATTTTCAGTGTCAAGAATAAACAAAAAAGAACTGATGATGTGACAACATGGTGGATCATTTGTTTGCACTGCTGCACAGCTTGAAGGTCATGAGGTCAAATCCCGGCTGGGTCGGGGCCTTTCTCTCAGTGGTTTCCCCCACCATAAACTGCGTGTTTATATAGGTTAATTCTCCTGTTTTGCCCTTTTACCAAGACATTTGCTGCTAGGGGCTCCACTGCTCCTCAGCGAAGGTTTATAAATGCACTGAGTTTGATTGTATGTGACAGGAAAGTATTTTTCTTTTCCAACAAATAAAACACATTTAAAGGGCCAACATTTGTTACCACATTTCAACATAAGTCACATAAACCCCACACGTTTTTCCCAAAATAGCGTCATCTATGAGATATGCTGTTTGACGCTTTGGATTGGTAAAGCGTCCTGACGTCACGGCCAAAAAGACAAAAGCATTCAAACTAAAGTGACAAGTCTATTTGGAAAATGTAATGAGAAGAAAGTTCAGATATTGGCGTTCAAACAAGTTATCGGAAGTTAACTCAAAATACAGATACCTGAAAATTCTATTTAGGTATAGTAACAAAGTATTTGTACTTTGTAAGTATTTGTACTTTGTTACTTCCCATCTCTGTGGTGGTCATTAAGTCATCCATTTACAGCTTCTGCACCAATTGTTGATTTAAATGAATCTACTTGGAAACATTCTCTAAAAAGACAACCTGTGCATGCAGTGTAAGCTCATGTTAACTCACTGATTTCCACCAAACTGTTTGTGCCCCAAGCTAATGCTCATGAAATGGTCTTAAATATGCAACTGATGGACGCATACATGATAACAGCTAAAAGGTCAGGAGAAGCACTGGTTGTCTAATGCTAGTTAGTCCTGGCAATACTAGTCTACTCTATAATTGCATTGTAAATAACCCATCAAATGGGTTTTTTAAAATTTAGATATTGCTATTTCACAAACTTGAGCACGGTACACTAAGTTTTGCAGCTTAACTCAGAGCTGATAAACTTAAATTAATCCATTCCTTAAACTTTTGCTTTTGTAATTTGCTTTTTAAATGCTAATGCTGAGACACAGTTCATGAGCCGGGCACAGCCAAACTAATTCTCAAGTAAGAATTAGTTCGGTACCTCTCGATTCACCATTTATTTCCAAGGGGCAGTACCAACAGACGAAGTCAAAACCACCTCTGGCTCTCAACTGAACAGACATACAACCAATCGGAGCTGTTTGCCCCGTCTCTCCCCTCACACTCCAGGCGAGCCAAAAACACCCTCGTTATTGAAAACTAGGCAATATTAAATAAAAGGAATATTCCAGCAAGACAGAGAACGACCTTGGAGATTCAGCAAGTGCTGGTTTTTGTGATTACTACATGTAGGGAATAATAGGAGCCTTTCGTAGGAGTCTCTCTACTGATCTGTGCAGTGTGGACTCACACAGGCTCCGGTATAACACAAAATGCTTGAAAAAAACAACCAAAAAAAAAAAAAAACAGAAAAAAAGCACTAAAACTGATGGAAATAGCTAATATCACAATAGAACATAACAACATCTATGTGATTTTTTTTCAGGTTGTCAAAAATTCATGGTAATAGCTGCACCTCGTCTCTCTGTGGGCTATCAATGATTCGTGTCAGCTGCCAGGTACACAAGTTGAAGCTGACGTCTTTGGCCCCTTCAATGAGTCATCGCATAAAGCCCACCCCATATGAGATAAACAGTTACAACTGGCCCATCAGGTCAGGCAGGTGGAAATGGCTGTGAATAGTTCCCAGACCTAATCACAAAGCGAATTAATTTCTGAAGTGAATGGGTCTGGTTTACCAAGCTAACTGCTAATTACCCCATTGCCCTGTTGACATGTAGAGTAATCCAAAGCTTCACAGGTCTGTACTGTAACATGGTGAAACATGACGGCAGAAAACTGTATGTAGGCTACATTCATTTACACAACCCAGCTGTCTTGTATACTTCATTTCAGAGAAATCCCAAAAATTAAGCTCCGAACGGCATCATTCCAAAGTCTGTATTCCTGATTCTATAACGAATCACGACTTCATATTGTGTTACTCACGGCTGAATAACCATCCTGTTTGGTCACACACATCTCTGTTCTTAACAAGGCATCGACATGTTCCCTCGCTGCATCCCGCCAGCTCTCTCTCTCTCTCAATAATACATGAGCTTCACTGTGTGTCTGTGCCAGCAGTAACAGATGATGCTTCAGGATTTTATCCCACTTGACTGTAATCAGTGTAGTGTGAAACCCCTAAACTTCTGGCTGAAGCATTACATACATTATCACAGTGCTCCGCTTGGAAAAGACAGCGGAGCATCAGATTCACTGGCGCTGTCTCTGATATAACTCATGTTTTATACTGTAAATCCCCGAAGTCCTGGAATAAAGGCTTACTCTACTGAACAAGTAATGATTTCATCATTTTAATACACTGACTAAGCAAAGCCCTCTTGTTTCTACTTGGCAGCAACTAAAGCTCTTAGAGGCCTCGGTGACCTTTAAGTGAGTAAACATAAAAAAATATGTTTTCAGAGGATTAAAAAAGCTCAAATTTAAAGCTGTAAAACCAGCAAGTTGGTGGTTAAAGAACTGATTTTTTTTTAACATGACCCACTCAGACATTATTTACCGTGGCATCCATTAACTGTAAGGACCAAGTTTTGTAAATGTTATCTGAAGTATAAGAAAGCAAAACATCTAATAACAGGATATTATTTCAATACAGTACTGCTTAGTGAAGCTTCAAGTATTACCATCAACCCCCAGAAAAACAAGAAATGGAAGTGTGTGTGTGTGTGTGTGTGTGTGTGTGTGTGTGTGTGTGCCTATATTGTGTGAAGAATTCCGCCATCTTGGACAGCTAGCTACGCTACTCCACTTGGACAAATCACATGTGGTTACTAAATGCTAATG
>JAQFJA010000012.1:5875632-5894171 GCA_029874485.1 Naso brachycentron | reverse complement strand
AGCATGCATTTGTGTGTGTGTGTGTGTGTGTGTGTGTGTGCGTGTGTATCTTTTTTTGGGGGGAGCATTACTTTTATTTTGTACCTTTCTGAAAACTCTGTGATGTATAATTTAAAAAAAGAAATGTCTACATAAATACATAAACAAAGGAAAATTGTCAAGAACTTTCAGTTGACACAATTCCAATATATAACTTCTGTTTATGTTTGAATTTTTATACGTAAATTTCTTTAAATATATGACAAATGGACTCTAGATACAGTTCATGGTTCTATGAATACACTTCCTATTTTACGTCCATTTTTTTCTTTACAAGCCGGCTGTCTGTACTGTTAAAAAAAACTGCCAATAACTCTCAGAAATCAGTGAAATTACATATTGCTTTTGATATATTTATCTACTGTGTGGTAGATTTAAAAATTAGGGGTCAAAACAAGAAAATTAAGATGACAGATTCTCTCTAAATGCAGTGAGGGATGTTTGAAATTTGAACATCTGTATCTGCACATACATCTCAGTTCTATCTGATGATGTCTAACCTGTAAAACTTGATGATGGCGGCTTTATGCTGAGCAGAGTATCACACACTCCTGAGCTATTTTTGCTCCTTGCCTTTAGACAAAACATACACACATGTTGACATACATACTTAATGGGTCAGTTCATCAACCATAAACACGGCCATTATATACAGTGAGTCTACTGATGAGATAAGCCACAGTATAAACCAGCTTTCCAGTATAATTTATGACCCACAAGTCAAGCCAGATTAGTCCTGATTGGATCGCTAGTGCCATATGTGACCTACAATCTGTGCTCCGCTAGTACTGCTGGGCGGGAGGGTCAGCGATCTCCCTGGGCAAAGGTTGCTATGGGAACGACCTCTGGATGTTCCTCCCTTGCTCTTTGCAGCACTCACACATCTTAAGGCAGAATTATCCAGGATTTCTTTATGTCAGGCCCATATTCTTCTGCTCTATTTCCCCACTTTGCTCTGCAGCTTCAGCTCCCTCTGTTTCCACTCCACACACACACACACACACACACAAATACACACACACACACACACACACACACACCGACATTTACAAGCAGTGGCATTTGGACACTTGCATGCACGCTGACACATACATGTCTATGCATGGCCACAAACACACAGGACAACATCTCCGCCCCCGCAAAAACATACTGTACACACACACTCACGCACACACACACACGCATTACAAAACACACATCACTCTTCGTACTCTTGATCAAACCAGGATGTTTTGACTTTTTTCTGTTTACTAGCAATCAGGCAAATGATCAAATTCTTGTAGTTTAACAAATATTTACCTCATACTGTACGGAAATTTGTACTGTGTGCTGTTTTACATAAGTTAAGTGTTTAACATAGTGATAATATAAAAAAATATAATTCTTTACTTGCTTTGGCAAGTCAGCTCAGCTGAACGTCATCTGAGGATTGTTAAGCCTCCAGACAAATTCTGGTTGGTGGTGACAAATTTGTGCCAGCCTGCACGGAGAGATTTTAGCCACAAGCTATCAGACTTGGAAAGTTCCCATGTCTGCTCATACCGAAACTGCATGGCCGAATTCAACACAATCAGTGATTCACCTCTGAATTTAAAGTCAAACTTAAAAGTAAACAACCACCACTTTAGTTAAATGAAATGATTTACCACAAGCATTGGGCTACTCACAGACCCCAGAAAAGCTCTTTATAGTCTGTTCTTATAATGTTCATAGGGGTTACAATCAGTAGATGGTGATGGGATAGGAAATATAGAGGTCAGATAAAGAGCCCCCAAGAGAAATAAACTTATTTTCTTAAGTTGACTGAGATCAAATCTGAAAAAACAGACAGCAGAGAGAGATCTTGCTGCAAAGTCATTATACTGCAGCGAACACGAGAGAAAACATAATTGGATCCCTCTGGAGATTCCAAGTCCTCTCCCTCCTTCCTCCTCTCAGGGTTGAGGTTAAATACAAAGGAAATACAATAAAGAGGTAATAACCCTCGGAGCAGCAACCAAGTTAAATTAACCATTTTTTACGCCTCCCAACAGTGAAAGCATCTACAGCTACATCCCATGAAGTCATTAAAAAGACTGCAGGATTTTTATTACATCTGTATTCAACTGTGCATGTGTGAAATACCTGCACAGGTTTATATCTTTGAAGGCAAGTCCTCGTATAAAACCACTCTCACAGCATAAAGACATACGTAATACAATAAGGCTACAGTATCAGAGAGTCCAAACTCATAAAACACAAAAACTAAACAGTAAATTACTGGGACTCCAGTGATTATGTGAATAGCTAAACTACTCCGGACAAATTATATGATCGTTATGTCAACACAGGAATGCAGCAACGGCTCGAATCAAACTAGCTGGATATTTCCTCGTAAAATAAACATGACAATAAAACACTGCACCATGTAAAAGCAGGAACATTAAAAAAAAATACATTCAATGGAACCGTGCGGCTGCCCAAAACATTAAGTGAGCTGTTTGTATCGTACAAAAGCTTCACAGACCACCGTGCAGCCACAGCGCAGCTACAGAACGCAAACTCCATTTTAAATATTTCATAAAATGTTAAAAAGCAGGATGACGAAGGACGAGTTCAGCCGAGTTGTTCAAAATAATTGATGCTGCTGTGTCGAAGCATTTCAGAGAACTGTCTGCTTGCACACAATAAATTAGCAAACTGTCACAATCATTAAAGCACTGTGGTCAGCCATATAAAAAGGGTTTTACCTGTGTGTGTGTGTGTGTGTGTGTGTGTGTGTCTTAAAACATGTAGACATACCAAACAGGTCAGCATGTCGGCGTGCTTTGTGCGCCCCAAGCAAAGAGGCCGTTCTCTGAAACACGCTGGCACAATAAAGTTTATAGAAGGAATCCAGCTGCAGCCCTGAACCTTTTTTTCTTCCCGTTTAATGCAAAATTTTTCAAGGTCTGACGATCTGTCCAGATCCTGTAGAAGAGCCTATAGGACCTAATGTTTACCGTGAAGACTTCTGACACATCAGAATGATTTACCGTCAACATACAAAGTTTGAGAAAAGGTTAGCAAAATAAACTGTTGGATGTAGAGAAAGTGACACAAGTTAAGATTAACTGACCTCAATGCAGCACAGAGCAACTCCAGCCTGGATGTACAGCCTGGACCCATAACACTGAACCAGCTCTACAAAAACACATTCAGATGCTTTTGTAATTATGTATTTCTCACAGTGTTTAGATTTCACTTGCATTATATCTCCAGAACTGATTCACCTCATCAAGACTGGAAACAAACGATGAAAACATTAGTGTTACGATCACCTCGGTAATGGCCTGGAATGCTGGATTGGGTATCGGCGAGAGTCTCCACAACTAATACCACAAAATCTTTTATAAGAAACAAGACCCTGCTACTTCCTGTCCAACTGTACGCAGCTTAAAGGACCAAACCAGTGTTAAGTAAATAAGAATAGGTTACATAAGCCCTGCCAATTTTTCCCAAAATAGCTTTATCTATGAGATATCCTGTTTGTTTACATTTTGTCCATATTCAGTAAACGTTACAGAAAGTATCTGAAAATGTGTGACAACGTTAGTTCAAAAGAACGTCTGTGTCAAAATCCTTCTTCAAGCTAATATTCGAGCTAGGAAGGCAGCACATGGAAGGAACTATTTTTCCAGGCGTAATAACTTTGGTCTCAACAGCTCCCAGCTCCTCTCTCTCTCTCTCGCTCAGTGATTTTTGACCAAATAAACACAGACGTTCTCTTTAGAAGGGTGAATTACCTTTACCTTTCACGTGTCCTACAGTGTTTTTATACCCCGTTTCAACATGAATGGCAGTGAAAATTTAAAATTGCAGTCTGACATCTACTAAAGTAAACACATGGTCACATTTGAACAACTAAGTTTGCAAACAGATAGGGGCGATCTCTGCTAACAATGAGAAGTCAAAACGAGGCTGTTACGTTCCTTTAACAAATTTTATTGCACAAGTCAATGATTTGTGAAACTGCAAGCACATTCATAATGTAACATTCATTCAGGCTCATTAGTATACAACTGTAAACATTTCTTTAATGCAGTGGTATGGAAACGCTGTTTAGTATCAGCTGATACACAAGGCTCAGGTATCAGAAACGGCAGAAGACAGTAAAAATGGCATCAAAACACATTTATAATCATGACTGGGAAACACTTCTCACCTGTAATACAACATGAGAACAAGCGTCTCAGGAAAATTTAAAGCAGAAATTTGTTTTTTGCACATTAAGCCTTATAATAAGGGTCTTTATGATCATATATGATGTGCTACAGCATTATTACAACAACCAGCACAGTCCTGTGAGCTTGAGCTCATTGTTGATCGAACACAAATATATGACCCAGAAACAGCTGTTTGTTTGTTTCGTGAAGCAGCTGAGAGAGCCGTTCCCAGGTTACACTGTATATTTGTGTTGAGCTTCATATTTTAGTGTCGGTACATGAGTGGACACCACTAAACATTTGGCAAGTATCACGTCTTTTAAACAAGTGTTTATTACATTTTTTGACAGATTGTCTCAGCACACGTGCTCCTCTGTTGTTTTCGGTGACATCGACAACGAGCTGCAGCTCTCAGGACTGCACCGGTTGTCATAATAATTCTGTAGAACATTGCATATGATCGCAAATGTCCTTATTATAAGGCTTAATGTGCAAAATACTGAACCTGTCCTTTGAAAATGTTAACTTAATTGTCATGCTAACAATGCTCACAGAATAGTGAGCACCAATCAGAATTTCACTTTTTCACATAATTTTTGGGAATAATTGAATTTGTGTTTGGAGAATATTGAGTTTTATACTTCAGATTAATCATCCTTTAACCCCTGGAAATGAACTCCTAACTTTTACCTGCTAATGCCTCTTCGAAGAGTATTACTGTAGTACTGCAGTATTCGAGACGAGTTGTTAAACTTGACACTGGGCCATTCACACACAGAGAGCGGGCACATACCTCAGAGTTGTGAGAGAAAGGTCAGAGTTCAGAGACTCAAGACAATATGAGGACTTTCTAATCCAACCTGGTTACTGATTTTAATGTTTTTCACAGCGGATTTGAACTGGGATTTCTGTTTGCCAGCAGGTCGACATGAGTAGTGGCGGGTTTCAGAGGGCTTAAGCAACAACTCTACGTTCAGTTCCAGTAAACCAGTGGAGCTGGGTCACGATGAAAGAGTCCGTCCCCACGAAAAAAGTCCAGAATGACAGGCAAAGGAAGACGAATCCTCTTAGTGGTAATATCCTGTTGTGCACCTCCATCTGTTGCTCTGTGATGGCCGACAGTCTGGATGGAGACAGAGAAGAAAAAGAGGAGAATCACCACGTAGTGTTTCCTCGTTTTCCTCAAATGAAGGAAAATTTGAGACATATTTTTGCGTTGCTATGTGATGTCTTTGTGATATACTTAAAATTAAACAGTACATAATAAAACTAAGTATTTTACCTGACTATACCAATGCTCAACAGAGGGTCATACATAACAGGTCTGAACATTACATGAAAAAACATGACAAAAGAAGGAACTTCATTAAAATAATAAACAAAAATTGTTACACTTTTCTCAGAAAGTCCGCCTACAGATAGTTTATTTGTCACAACTGAATAATATATTATATTGTTGTCGTAATTGTCTGTTGAATATTTGTATTTACATAGTTGAATTATACTTTTTTTTTTTTTTTTTAAATTTTGAGAAATGTTTGTGAATTTTTTTCTGAATGTTTTCAGGGTGTATGACAAAGTTTAATGAAATGTAACTAATCAGGGTTTGTGTTTGGTGAAACATTTACGTTGTTGAACGTCAGCCGATATGTCCTTGAAATGCTACAAACACTATAAACTGTCTAATCTGTATTCAGACTATTCAAATAAAGTGTTAGAATGAAAATAAAATAAGATGATTGCCGTCTTTGCCCATTTCAAAAAAGGTTACTTCTTGTTGATTTTTAAAAAAAAAGCTAAATATATTTAGTGGCAAAAATGGGAACGGAGTTGTTAAAGTAAGTGCATTTAAAAAAAAGAATAAATGTGATAGTTTTTTGTGTACATCACTACATTCCCATAAACAGTTAAAAATTGCCATGATATAATCTGTTGCATGAATGATAAGATTAGTTGTTTAATTTCATTTAATGTGTTTAAAAATGCAAAATTAATCAGTGATTGTTAAGCTTTATTCCAGCATTCTAAATATTTTAAATTTGTTTGACTTTGAAAGACTTTTGATTTGTATTTCTTGTTGTATTGTATTTTTTCTAGTATTTCCAGTATTTCTGTGGGAATGTACACACTCTGGATCTGACTTCTGTCAGCTTACGGCGTGGGACACAAACACTTCAAACCGTCTTGTTCAAATGACTTTACTTGTGATTTGTTGTACAGAAGCTACAGCAGGATTTGTAAAGCTGTTATACATTCACTGATTGATTGAAGGCTTTATTTCACACATGTAAAATGCAACAAAACCAGTAGTGCCAAAAAAGAAAGTAATAAAACAAAATAATTTTAAAAAAACAAACAAAACTCCACCCACAATTTTCCTCACTTTGCTTGTGCAAAAAAGGGTTGAAGAAGCATAAACTTATCTGATCCTACCCTTCTATTCAATATTTACATTATTTACATATTAAACATGGCTTTGTGTATCTTCCTACATATCTACCAATCATTTATTAGGCATTCCCTTTTATTTTGACAAGGAGAAACTAACATCAACATTGTGTTGCTGTACTATTTTTCTTGGGCCCAGTTAAATAGTTTCTGAGAGAGAGCAGTTCATCTCTGCGTGAGTCTGAAGCTTTTCCTACAGACAAACATGCTGAGGACCATTTCAAACAGAGCTGAAACTCTCTACAGACAGAACTCAGCGATCTCTGATCGGTACTTAAAGCATTTAAACTTCCTCGCAGTGAAAGTATAAGTGAACCCGTACATGAACTTTAATATTTAATAACCGTATTCATGTCTGCTTCCATTACAACAACTGACCTATCCACATCACAGGAGAACGGCCTGAACACATGTAGATTACGGCTCGGAATGTGCTTTGGGAAAATTTATCTGTGCTTCTGCAAAGCAAACCACAGCGACAACAGTACGCAGCATCACACACACACACACACACACACACACACACACACACACGGCAGCTGATTTATGTTCACGTTTCATATCAATTAGCAGAGAGCTTAGAGGGCATGTTAGCATCCAAAACCAAAGCCGTGATTGATGACTGCCATTTTATCAAGGCATTCATTTCGTCATGACTGTCAGTGGAATCACTTTTTACTGGGCCTCTGTTTTATGGCAGCAGTGCTTAGATTTATTATGATGATGAAAAGTGTTGTCTGCCCTCCGACAGGCGTTTGCCATTCAAACACATTTCTTTTTAAATATCATGCAAGCCGGTGGCCACCATAAAGCGAGGAAGACACTGGTTTCAGTCTTCACGTCACCTCATTTGTCAGGGAAAATACAAGTAAGTGATTGAAAATTGTTTGATTTAATTGAAAGCAAAGACGTGGTGCTAGCTTCCCCTCTCAGGTCCCAGCAGCACACTAGTGAAAGTTCTACAGTGTCTGTAAAGTTCACTTAACAAGAAAGTAAATTAAATCCTTCCAAGGCGTTTGGTCTATTTAATTAAAGCTGGAGCAACTTAAGGGGATTGAATTAAATTTTTGGCAGGGTAAACCAATATGCTGGGAAGGTGGTGGGGGGCGGCTGGAGTGCAGCGGGGTGCACTGCAGTAGACTTTTCATGAAAGATAAGCAGTGAACCCATCTTTTTTTCAGCTTCATTGAATAATTATTTTCTTTTCAAAACAAGGGAGAATGTCTTTGTGTCCTCTGTGGCTGTGCCATTTAATTTAGCAGAAAGCAGATAATTAAAAAAAGTTTGCCTTATCTGCCAAACAAATAAATACTTTAAAAACATTTAAAACCTTGATTATCCAGGTCAAGTGTTGTTCCTGCCCTTAAATCCAGCTGACTCTTCGCAGCCTGTTGGTGAAAATGTGGTCTCAGCGAAGGTTAAGCCAAGTGCAAAAGGTCTCTTTAGATTAGACGAGTCCGGCGCGCTCTCCCAGCACAGGGTCAGGGATCACACACCAACTTTTATGGAGAGCAGACCATTTTATTTCCTCGCTCTTTATCCAGCTGCTGATGCCGAGTGGGGGCAATCCTTCACTGTAAGCCCTTTAAGGCTCAAGGTGAAATCGATTCCAGCCCAGACTGGCTGTTTTGAATGAGCTAAAGTTCAAGCTAAATATTTCAGGATAAGAAACGCTTATGAGCTGCAGGAACTCATTCTCACCCTCGTCTACCTCATTTCATCCTCACTGACAAATAAAAGCATGTGTTTAACTTGAGATACGGGGGCTCAGTGATGGGCTGAGGTCACATTTTTGCATCTTTGCTAAGTTAAAATCCATTTAGGTGACTATTTTCCTTATTATCTCACATGACAACACAACTTATTCAGTCATGTTCCTTTAAATGAGTTAAAAAAGAAAATTCTATGCAGTATGTTGAACTTACTCTGCACTCATCAATTACTTTTTGTTTTATTTGTGGTAAATTGTAAAAAGTTAACACTCCACTCAAAATAAAATTCACCTCATTTCCTCATTTTATTACAGAGTTTATTCAGATTTGATTAAAATAATTAATTAGAAAATATTTCAAGTGTTTTATGTCCCAAAAGAAAAACACCTTATCTTGTTTTTGAAGCATTACCTTTTTTTTCTTTTTGCTAATTTCTATGATTAAATAATAGTTTTCAATTTACAAGATTAGAAAATAATATTGCCTGGTATTTATTCACAAAAACTGCACTTATAATTGATTGTGATGAAAAAATGTAACCTTGAGCTAAACTCAAAAATTATTTCTCTGAATAATCTTTGTAGAAAATTTCAAAAATAATGACTGAAAGTGTGAATGTTCAGCTTTCAGCCATTAGGTGGCAGTGTTGATGCAATGACACAATACATGACTTGTGAGAGCAAAAACGCTGCTCCTCTTCTCATACTGACCAAATTATTCCAAAACTTTCTTACTTTTTCTGTTCTGCCGGTGATCCTGTATGTTGAGAGTTTGTTAAACATCGTCTTTTACAAAATAAATTATTTGAATCCATCTTTTTACCTAATAAACAGAAGATCTGCTTGACTGAAAGCATGAAATTATGAATCTACGTGAACAGTTTAATATCCATTTACATATGTTTTTTATTAATAATCAACATGAAAAGAGTCAATATCTAATTATATAGATTTAGTATTGACTTTCAGATTGATTCTCACATTAATTCAGATGAATTCAAACATTGCCAAAACAATTTAATTTCCATCAGCTGAAAGTTTGAGACATTTATAAAAAGAAACAGAGATGAAAAAAAAACTACAAGCAATGTTAGTTAGATTTTTATTCCATTCTGTTAATTAAAACTTAAATGTATAAAGACGTTTTTTTCATTAGCCTTACACTGACTGCTATGAAAATCATTGGCCATTTTAAATTGCAGTTTCTTTACGGACTATACGTGACGATATGATTTAAAAGAAACTTATTATAATTAATATAATCTAAAATGTTACACTCCATCACAGCAAAAGCCTAACGGGTTTAAGTGTTTGATTATATCAAAATGATAAAACTATTTTCTAATGATGTCAATTTATTAAATGAATCGCAACATAAATGTTTGTACAGGGACAAATTAATTATGGTAATGTTTTTCAATTAGTAATTCATAAGCAGCAGCATATTATTAGAGTGTACAGATTGTTTTTCTTATATTTGCATACCTATTGCTCTACATGACATAAAACTGATGCATCATATAAAGTAATAACTTTTTCTGATCAATTTTGATTTGTTCAAAGCAGATAGGCTACACAAAGACGAAACCAAAAATAATTACCTGGCATTTTTAAAGATGTTCACATGCTTTATAATTTCAAACTAACATGCAGCTCTGCATTGGTGCAGCCGTGTGTAGCCTGACCTTGCAGCATGCAGCTGGTTAAAATGTTTTCAGTATGCTGCAGTTTTTCAAGCATGCCTGAGCTAAAAAACAATTTCCCTTTGGTGCTTATTAGGCGGTAATTTAACAGGTAATTTGTTAATCTGTTTTGTGTTTACTCTGGACTGCTGCGCCTAATGTTAACGTAAAACTGGCTGTTTTGATTCTGCTGTGTTTCGGACGTTACAGAAACAGTACAGTATATTTTGGTTTCGGGGGTTAAACGAGCTACAGGAGCACAAGAGAGGATTTATGCCACATTTAGACATCTCTGCTTTGCATTACACATATTTTATTACCATGCAGCCTTTATAACATGGTGTGGCGAGAAAGATCTCTGTGGGCAGCATTACAGGAATATTAATATCATTTTTTCAACATCTTTCACTTCTCTTCTGGCCCAAGTCAATACTGGGCTGGTATGGAACTCATTAGAGTCAGGGGAAGCTGCTTTCTCAGTGCCTTGCCGTTTTGTTCCATCTGTGTTGTAGTCACCTGAACATGATCTGAAGTCAGCCAGTCAAGTGACCTGGAATCAATACAGCCAAACTCAGTGGAGACAAATAAATCAGCCCAGCTCGTTTAACCCATGAGAGTCCTGCTGCTCAGCTACATTGGTGCAGCATGTAATAGGAAAGGCATGTTTGATGACAAATAATTTATCCTAAGTTCTTGTTTCTCCTCCAGCTTCAGTGGCTCCATACTTCATATCCACGAGGCATCTCTCTCGGTGCATGTTTACCCGTTTCTTTGGCACTGTAAATCCTCCTGAGCACATCTGAAAACCAGCTTTTTTTCCTGCCTTCGGTCACTTTTGTAGTACAATAAACAAGTAGATAGTTTTGTGAACATTGGAAATTTTTATTATGCTTTCTCTCCGGGTATCTTTGCATTTTAGACAAAGCAGTAATTTTGTGGCGTATCTGTAATTTCTGCAGCCGCTTTATTGCATCCCTATGGCATCTGTCTCCATGCCTGTCATATAAAAACCAGGCTGTGTTTTATTCTTTACCCATCATAGTTCTGTGCGTAAAGATGCTGGAATTTTACTGCAAGCTTCTGGAGCAGGAAATCGCTTTCACACTACTCTTAGGAAATTTCAAAAATATTGCTATGGCTTGCAAGATGCACAATAAATTCAGATGTCGATTCATGCCAACCGTCACTGACAACTTGGACCCACTTTGAAAAGAGTAATCCTATTAAAACAGCAGAAAACTCATAAAAGTTGAATGTGTTATGATTATTAATATAGATATTTATTTAACGTATAGCATTTTTATTGATTGCTGGAAAATTATTGCCATTAGTACTGCTGCCAGTTTTCTTTGTGCCAACTTGAATTAATTTAGTGCAAACACAACTCAGCTTAAATAATTAGCAAAGATTAATTGTGACATGTCTCAAACTACTTTATGCCAACATCACATCAACTGATTTTATGGTGATTCGTGCATGGGAAGGAAAGTTTTGCATTCTGGATTGAGTTAAATTTCACTTTGGCTTGAGTTCTTTGGCTCTGCTATTAAAAAAAACAACTTTTGCTCAGTTCTTAATAATTGACATCTGTTCAAACACATGATGTCTTTCTTATGATGTATGAATTTAGCTACAAGAAGTTAAACAAATAATTTATTTCTAAAGGACATCCTGCTTGACTCACCATACATATAAATGTAACAGTCTTACATGCAAATGTCAGCATTATTTGCTGTAACTTTCCAATTCAATAATAACCCAATAATTCTTTTGAATCACCAAATGGCTGTTGATAGGCTACAAACTCTGCTGTTATACAGACTACTATATTCAGAGTGAATTGTTAATCTTTTTCATATTTTTCAGACTTCAATTTAAGAGCAAGTCGCACTATTTTCTTTTCAGACAGCACTGTTTTACATCCTGAGTACTTTTGAGATATAACCATGACCAGTTCCCTCAGTCTGTGGAGGTTTTCATTTAGCAGGACGCTTTGTTCAAGCTCTGAAGCATCACTCTTTGTGAAACTTGTGAATGGAGGACAAAAGTGCTACTTTATGTTTAAAACACAACTCATAAAATATTTAATTATAGACTAGCCTACTTAGCCAATACGATATAAACATAGGCCTATTATATTGTATAAAAATATTGTATATGCATTTAAAGACGTACTTTTATTGTTACTTTGGTGATTCTTTAAATAGAATATCATTATTAAGAATTTTCAACTCTTACAACAGACAAAGTAATAAAGAGCTAATATTTTTTCATTAGAATAGACCTATGATTGCATATATACGTGCCGTCATTCTTACTGTCATGCATAACCTACATTTTCCCTAAAACAGTGGCATCATACAGCCTGAGAAAAGGCAGAGCAGAAAACTCCAAATTGAAAACAAACTGAACTGTACGTATTGGAGGAAAAAAAACGAAAATAAAATGTTAACTTACTTTAATTGTTCTCCCGTGGTCGTCACCTGTTACAGCGCCATTAGTCCCTTAATATCACACAGGATCCTCCTGCGAATACGTTTCAGCTTTGACTGATAAAAAATAACCAGTTTTTCCCATTTCGAGCGGTGTGACAGTGAGAATAAGTTGCTCCATCTTTTATAAATGCCCCACATGGTCCCAAAACACTTAATTATCGCTAGGTAAGGCAGTGTGGACAGTCCTCCTCCGGATGATTGACAGCGGGGTAAATTTAAGTGGCTTTGAAGGGGATGAAGGACCCGCATGACGAGCGGTTACACCGATAAATGAAACTGTGTAAACCCTCTGTAGTTTATTATCTACATGAAGTTATTTTTTCTGTTTAATAGGAGACTGACTTGATTAATGTCCCGCTAAAACCCGGAGCTGCGCTTCGGTGGTGCTCGGTGCCCCCCTCTGTCTGTCGTTTTTTTGGTTTCGCCCAAACTTGGTTCAGATTTGACTTGGATTTTCCCTGCTATCTGCGCTCGCTCTATTGGAGGTGAAGGACCGCCTGTCCCCTCTCTGCCTTTGCTGTCAATGGCTTTCGGGACGTATTTTATTTGAATGTCTGGGCAATTTAAGTGACCAATAATGGATATTCTATGGATATTATGGACCCTACCGGCCGTAATAGCTGTTGAAGGTAAGCTAATGTTTTCATTTGCGGTTAAAGCCGCATCCTTTCGCCGACTTTGAGTTTGAGACAAAGCGCGCGGATGGACGTTTGCTAATTTAATTCATGAAAGGCCAACGCAAAATTATCCACTTTTCCAAAGCCCTTAATATGTGTAAATGTGTGTGACCATGACGGTAATAGTGCTTAAACGTAGCTCAGAGTCAGCTCAGAGCAGCAGCCATGGATGATGATGGGACCCAAAACATGCTCCGGCATCCCTGCAGGTACGTCAGCGGTAACGTTTTATTAGCTACGGATGCGGTTTAACGTTAATTGCGGAATAAAAACTGCTGGCTTTTAGCTGAGCTAGCTAACGCAACGCCAGCTCCGAAAACGTTAAATCTGGGTTAACGTGAGGCGCGTCGCATCTTGTGTGTCCGAGGAGGTGTGTGACCGGTTTCGCCTCAGTTGGTGATAAAAACGTGATGGACAAACGCCAGGACCTCCCGTCTGACCTTATCCTGTGTGTCCAGACTAAATGCGCAATCATACGTAAATGCTGAAAATCTTCTAATGTAACTCCGTTAAGACGCTCTCTGGTCTCTGTGCAGTCATTTGTACGTAAAGCGTGGTAAAGGAGTTCCAGGCAGCGTGGCTCAACACACAATGAAACAGGTTGAATGATGAAAATAGTCTCCATAATATGTGTTAACAATTAGTCTGTGCTCCATATCACTCCACATCCCTTACTATGTTAATTACAGTATGCAAAATATAAAAGACCTCTGGCACTTTAAAGGACAACAGAATGCGATGTTTGCCCTTTGATTTAAAATAATAAAAACTATGTTTCACATTTTTTTCTTTTTAATTAGGGTGGCTTAAGTCTGTAGCCAGTTTTAAATTATAATATGCATGTGATTTTATGTAGCAGTTTTCCCTGTGACAGGACAGGAGACATTCCCCTCACTGAAGAATGGAAAGTGTTATCCCAGTCGTACATTTATTCAGGCTATCTTTAGGATGTTGTCAGAAAACAAACATGCCTTCTTCCTCTGGTCAGTTTAACCTAACCTCATAATTACAGGTGAAGCCAAGAAAGTATGTAAAAACTAAACCAAATGTGACCACAGGATAAAACAACAACAAAAAAATAACAAGAAAACAAAAATACAGCTGCTTGTTTATGGGCAGTTCATTTGTACATGCGTAATAACATCAGTAATGTGGATAGGAAAGTCTGCAGGACCTGTCAGGGCCCATGCAGGACTGGCACACACTTTGACAAACGTCATGCGGATTCATGTAGACTTCTGCTGACTGCTTCTGTTTACGGTTCAAGAGTAGTCACATATCCGAAACCGAGGACCTAAAAAAATAATCTTGAAGACTTCCTTAACCTTTCCTTTCACAGTGGCAGCTTCAACGTTTGTGTCGCAGCTCAGAAATTTGCATTAATTTTATTTAAGGGTTGATCATGAAACAGCCTTGAACGGCACGCATAGTGTTTTGGAAAATTATACACAATCCAGTCATGGCACTAAAACAACAACATTGAAATGCAGGGAAAAATGAATGGCAAACATTTAATACACTTCCTAATTTGCACTTTTAATTTAAATAAATTAAAAATATTATAAGAATTATTTCCATGTCTTAGAAACTTTACAAGCGTAGCAAAACTAATCATGTGTGTTGTTATTACGACAGCATAAATTATACAATCATGTGCCACATGGCAGTTTCTTGATAAATACACTGAATGTTATATGTGCTATATTTGCATAAAATAAATTCAGTTAAGTACGGACTACGAATCTCATAATAAGTAACTGTGTATCGCCATCCCATATTAATAAACATAATATTCAAATATTCATCATTTGTTTTCTTTTAATTACTGATTGATTGCTATAATAATCTTTATTTATTTTTTTGTGTCCTTGCTGCTGTGTCCAAGAGTCAGGGAATCACAGGATGTGGAAAACGCCAAAAACAACAAGAGATTCTCGATCCACGATGTTTCATTTCCCCTTGTCTTGTCTCTCTGTCTAAAATGCAGACACGGCCGTGGTTACTGTTCGTCTACATGTAAAATCCACCATGAAGCGTTTGTGTAAGCTGAGAGCATACAGTGCCTCAATAACAATCGACACGGCGTCTCAAATAGATATTTCTGTGTATTCAAATGCACTTTTTGCTCGATTAAGACGATGTGGGTCAGACTGAGTTTTACACTGGATACACAGTGTGCATGTCGCAGCACCTTTTGGGTCTGTGTGGTGTTTTACTTTTTGATTTGGAAACCAGCTAGTCCCGTCGCCATACCAAAAAAGCCCCCCTCCATTTTATCTGGTGTATCACCCTAGTCGACCATCCAATGAAGTTGCAAGGATGGCTTACGTATGAGAAATAAGGGGGTTGAAAAAGAGGTCACTGCGGCTCTAAAAAGAAAAAAACAAAAAAAAACAATATCCCAGCATGCAACAGAAAAGAACCCTCTTGTGGATCGTTTTGACACGTTTAGTGCCGGGACACTACCTTGCCTCAGTTGTTATTTTTGTATAATAGAAAGTGACCCCTTTGCATAGTTCTACTTTTTTGTTTTTACTGATGAACATTACTTGCCAGATGTATTTTAATAGTCAATGATCGCAGAACATGCACTACATTGTGGGAAAGATTTGGCAAAAACATTTACTCTATAAAATGAACACATTTTCTTTTTAAATGGCGTACTAATAAAATCATAAGTCACACATTTCTAAAAGCTTACCTGATTTTAGTGGCGTAAACATATCAAAGGCCTACTTGTTATAGAAATGACCGGTGAATAAGGTAGGGACCATACTGCAGAGGATTAGAGGATTAAAAGTGGGGCCAAACTTAAGAAAATCCTGGCTGTGTCCCAAGGATCCATTTTGCAAAAAGTGACAACACTGCAGACCATGTGTAGTCTGAATTCCTGTTAACTGGCCTTAAAATGCCAATTTGAATTTCACTCAGCTGTTACCTCTGGTCAGATTTCTACACTACGTCGTCCCTTCGCTTTAGTAATATGGCCACATGGGACAAATGGCGTCCATTCATCAGCGGCATTAGACCATTTTTCAGAGGCATTTAATTCACCCTGTGGAATGTGAAACAACTCTAAATTGTTGATTAGTGCTAATGTACGCTGTCACTGATGCCACGTCTTATTGGTTTAGTTAACAAGAACAGACAGGCTCTTTTTGAAAATTAATGGAGGTAATACTGCCAAGGAAATTAGCTTAGCTATGTCAAACATGTCTATGAAAACACACTGTGGATTTATCCCTTCATTAGTTTACCCATTCATTGTCATCAGTGCTCAGTTGACAGCCATACTAACAATGGCGCTAATCTAATTCCGCTGAGTGGAAATTCTGAGATTCATCCTCGGCCATAAAACTGGAGTAGCCCGTATTGTTCGGAGGAGATGAAATTTACTAGACGGATCATTTGGCCTTTCCGATTTCTTCCCCCCTGCTGGATTGTGGTATTACAGTTTGTACAGTGCAAACACAGCAAACATTTTCTGGGAGGATTGGTTTTACTGTGATGCAATAACAACCTCCTCCAGACTTGTATGCACGTTGTTGTTGGGGTCAGCCCGATGATAGATCACTTTGATCGAACATGTTTTTCTCTCTTTCTTTGAACGAAGCAAAATGGGACAGAAACCACAGCCGAGGATGGTGAAGTGGGGTAGAATGAGATCACAGCATGGAGTTTTTAAAAAATGTCTAGGAGATTTGATTGCATTTCAGTATGCACTGCATTCCTCTGGCGCTCTGTTCAGCACTGGAGCCCACTCAGTTGAAAGCTGGCAGACACTAGCCATGTTAATGTTTTAATTTTTTTAGTTTATTTTAATCGCAAACACTTTTATTTTTACTTCACCACCTTTTTGTACCATTTTCACACACAATAGAAGGCAGTCAAGACAGTTCAAGGCACAGTATGATTGTTAATGTTTTCAAAATCCTGCCAAGTTTGGTAAAAATGCATTCATATGTAAATTCAGTCTCTGTTTTTGACCGGACTTGTTTTGTAAGGACTGGACGTGTGAGTGTAACATGGAAGCATTATGTTTTGTGGAAGAGTAACAAAAGACGGACAGAGGCGGGCTCTGAAATGGGATTAGATAAAGGTAAAATGAGTGACCGTATACAATCCGGTGTTTTCTCAGTCCACCCAATGAGCAGATGCAGGGAGCCGGCCTGCACGCCAACCGCCACAGTAGGCTTTCACAAAGAATCTGTCTCTATTCAAACCTTAATCCATGCTGCCGAGGGCCCAGGCATTGTCACTTTGCATGCAAAATTTCAATTAGTGCTGGTACCAGTTGTTTCACTTGAAGGGGGGTGTCACATTTCAGAGACATCTACGGCTACCTTTAGTGTGAGATTAATGCAGGAGTGTCACTGCTCTGCTTCAGAAAATTTAGCCTTGCATAAAGTTAGTGGTACAGAGCTGCCGGTCGCTGTACTAATACAGAGACCTCGATCAAATTACAGGAGGTTTGGGTGTACTGATACATGTACAAAGTTTATCTAAAAATTATGCAGGAAAAAAAGAGAGTGATTGTGTAGGGCTATAACGAGTAGGTTGAAGCTTCAGGAATGTTGACATTGCGGATCTTAGAGCCTTTGAGTTTTTTTGTGGATCAGGCAGGCAGAGCAGAGGGACAGACGCCGGCAGCCAGCTGATGATGATTCACCGGGGGAGAGAGTCAGGTTCAAACTGGAGCTTCTGGAGGAATAAACACCTGGAGTCACACGGGATTCTGCTCTGATTCCAAGCCCAGTACCAGCAGAGGGGGAGCTCAGTTTATTTTTCAAACTTTTGGGATTAAAATGTGGTGTTATCTTCACATCAACCTGTCTGCAGCAGTAAGCCACGGAATGCCAGCCTGCACTATAATTAGTCTCTATTTGTTGACTGCTAACTCAAGGACAAAATGTGCTTTACTTCATGAGCGTACAGAGAGGAGAGGGTATAGTTCAGTCAGAGGCTGAACCCAAAACAAACCCACACAGACACACACAGACTACAAGCCTGCCGCTGCTCGCTAGCTTATGGTTTATGAACTGCATTCTCGCCGACGACTTCATGAAATATAATGACAGAAATTTCAAGCTTAATTCTAAAACCCCTAAATAAAGTTTTGATTGGATGCAAATCAATGACATTTGGCAGCGTCCCAGATAATTGCCTTAGGTTTGATTTGTTAGAACTGTCACATACATGAATTCATTGTTGTAAAATTCTCTGTAAAATATTCATCAGTGTCGCTCCAGGCTAGGGGTGAAAGAAAACACCAATACCATAGGTGAGGGAAAAAATTAATGCTG
>JAQFJA010000012.1:5773733-5787228 GCA_029874485.1 Naso brachycentron | reverse complement strand
AGCCTTGTTACACATATTTGATAACCACATTCAAAATATTTAGAATATCGGCCGAAATAACGGATATTGGAATTTTCTTTATCCCTAATATCGATATCGGCATCACCCCCAAAAGTCCAACATTGATCGGGCCCCAGTGGAAAACAAGTCAATTTAGAGTTTGACTTTCTAAAACCTAGTCAGTCTCTTAATGCACACTGCTCCGGTATGGAGATGTCTACAATTTCCGAGTTGCTGCATGGTGAAGTGACTGTTTATCTGAAAATAAAACATGAAAACTTATTCTCTTCTGTGTCAATCATTTTACTCATACCATTGAATCAATTCGAATAACAATGCCCCTCACCATGGATATTTTAGATTTCATTGTCTCAGTGTAGCGCCTTGAAGGGTAATGTTATGACATTGACACCGAACAGAATGTGACATTTTCAGACGCCATGTGGGATATCTCAACTCTCCACAGAGAAGACATTTCGGAGCCATCTGCATCTAAAATAAGCAGGCCTCAGTCAAGCACAAAGCTGATTCGTTGATGTCGCTCATTCCTTGTACAGCCTCGGTAACTCCTCCTTGCGACCTTCTTACTAAATATAGCAATTCACGTATTGATTTGGGGACGTGGTGCATTCACAGCATGCCTCCACCATAATGACCTATTTCAACAGATTGCTTGTAGTTAAGTAGTCTTTTTTTCTTCTGCACTCTTTGTCTGGAGACACAGCCACATGTTCTGAGCAGAGCAAGACACAACATATCTGCTGCATAGGCCAAGAAACCATCATGCTGCCATGATAACCTCTTGGTAACAGGAGTGCACGTGTATCTTTCTATGGAGGAACCCTGCACCAGTGCATATTAAAGCATTAAATGTTTGCTTATGCTCTCAAGGCTCTCAGGAGAATTTTAATCTCGACACGGTGCAGTTTTGAGATTAAAAAAAAAAAATTAACTGGGCCTGCAAGCAGCATGATTAAGTTCGGATCATTCACAGTGTTGTACCTCACTGCTATTAAAGTGTGGCAATGGGGAAAAGGGCCAGTGAAAGCTTGGCAAAAGATGGCTTGAATTCCATCTGTGTCGACACCATGCCAGCAGGCAGGCTTCCCATTATGGAATGACTGGCTATGATTGAAATCGTGGCTCTAATGTGCTTCATTATCTGTCAGTATAGTGTTGCAAGAGTGATGGGCATCAATAGGAGCACTGTTGTGCTATTTAATGGAGCTGAGATCCAGAAATTCTGTCACTGTTTTCTCAAAACAGTCAGGTGACATGCCTAAACACCTGAGTATTTATCTTTTTGCCCTGCTGAAAAGTACAGCTGTCATGTCAGAGGCGTGCTGCAAGCTGTCTGGTCTTGCCAGTTAATGCCAGAGTGTGCAAAAGGAAACAAAGTATTGGTTGCATTAGCTCAGTTTCATTAACAGTCTTTTATTTGAAACTAATTTATCCGCACTTTCTCCTATTAAGCTCATTTAAGGATTTTGACCTCAGTGGAGGTAATTTATCCAGAAGACTTTCTCCCATGGCATTGTCATTCAGCTGGTTGATTCTTATCAGCCACATCACAAAACCCCTGAGAACATAAGTCCTTCCTCCCTTTTTACCCATTCACCAACCTTCCAGGCACCGTCACAATCAGGCCTTTGTGGGCTTGGCTTGTCTGTCATCTCCCTGGTTCTGTTGATATGGGCCTCGTGCTGAGAGCGTGGTCTCCTCATACAGTGCACTAAGCGCAGGCTAATTGAGCTTGTCAAGCTAGAACCTGTTAGTGTGCTGATAAGAAGGTATTTGACCTCTTCGGAGGCCCCTGGTGGTGCCCTGCCCAACATATTCTTCATAGGTATTCTATCCAGAGAAGCATGGCAGGCAAAAGGTACATCAAAAAAAAACTACACTTGATTAATTGCCTCTAACCAAATACTTGTTCGACTGACACTTGAACAGTGAATTGTCCATGTTGTTTTTGTTTTATCAAGCATACAGTCACCGTATTGAGAGAAAGATACGATGGAGGAGATTTTTCTCATGCCACTTAGATTGGACATTTAAAGTCTGCTACACCCATCAAAGCCTGGTGATGCAGGCTAAGGAAAGAGCCCATAAAAATCACCTGGCAGGACTGCAAGTAGACGCTCCTTATTTTTTAATCAATTGCTTATGTCTCTGGTTAAGAGAGTTGGCAGAGGTCCACAAATCGAAGGTCTTGGATGAATGCCCTTCCCATTTCCTCATCAAACATCCATGCAGTGAAGCAAAACGAACTGTTGCTGTGCCCCTCCTCTTTCATCACTGTCTGTGCCAGACCTGCTGAAATACTTTTTGTAGATAATTTCACCTTATTTGTTTAGAGTAGGAGATGATCAGGATTTAGAAAACCATTATGAAACAAGTTACTCAAATAATCACGTATAGTCCTGTCAGGCCTTTTCTTGAAAATTAAATCTATTAGGAATTAAAGTCAGGTTAAAACACGTGTTAAGATTTTGTGCACATCACATTCCATTCAGGTCTGCCACAGATGGGGATTTTATTCTGACTGCAACTGACATGACCCCCACTAGCCTCCCTGGGATTATCCTACCGCCTCCAGGAACCCAAGATTAATCTGCCAGTCTCCTTTTTACAGGCCCTCACTTATTCCAAGCTGCCTCAATTTTTGTAATACCTTCACTTACATTTAGGGGCCATCATGACTGCAACACCAGACTTTGACACTGACCTGCATGTGTGTGCACTAGAGGCTGGAATCTCTAGGCTCCTCACAATTTGATTTGATTCAGATTCAGTGGGCTACAAAGCCATTATAAATGGATTTAAAAGGATGATAGCTGTATCTTGATGTACCAAAATTTTAGATTTCTGTACATGATTTTAAATCATGTAAATGGATGAATCAGACTCAATGTAAGAGTTATTTTCTTGACTTTCTTCGGTTTATTTAAGTAGTAGTTCATTTTTTTGCACATTAAGCCTTGTAATAAGGATATTTACGATCATATTCGATGTTCTACAGTATTATTATGACAACCGATGCAGTCCTGAGAGCTGGAGCTCGTTGCTGACATGACCAGTAGCTGAAAACAACTGAGGTGCATGTGCACTCAGACAGTTTGTCAATAAAATTACAATAAACACTTGATGTGAAAATCGCTGAATGTTTAGTGGTGTTCCCTCATGTACTGACACTAAACATGAAGCTAAAGACCGATACATAACCCAAAAGGTTTACAGAAAAAAAAAAAGGCGGTTCCGGGTCATAGTGTTGGTACATGAGAGGACACCACTAAACATTAGAGCGTCATGTCAGTAAACAAGTGTTTATTTTTTGATGGATTGTTTGACTGCACGTGCTCCTCTGTTGTTTTCATCTAGCAGTCACGTCAGCAACAAGCTCCAGCTCTCAGGACTGCGGCGGTTGTCATAATGATGCTGTAGAACATTGTATGTGATGGTAAATATCCTTATTGTAATGCTTAATGTGCTCAAATCTTCTCCTTTAATGCTGCAGTGTTCAGTGGTTAGCTGGCCTTGGTTGTGCTCCTTAATGTTGCTTTGCTCTGTTAACATTTCTGAGCGATGGCATAGAAAATATTCACCATATACTTGATGCTTCTATATGAACATGATGCTTCTATAGCAAATGTAATTAATTAATCCAATCAAAACCACAGCCTGTCGCTGTGCAGGTCCTTCTTTTTTGTTTCCTGAACACCACGTCATTAACTGACATTTACATTTGTGAATCAACGCCGAATTTTTCACATCTGTGTTGTGATTCATCTAAGAAAATATTTTTTCTTCCTCTCCTAGTTTACTGTATTGGTGAAAGTAATGTTCATCTACTTGTTCCTATGCCCTACTCTTTTTGTAAATTGCTGGTCTACAGAAGGCATGTGACAGTCAGCTTATGAATAAGTACAGTTACTACTCCTGAAAAACAGAGGTCTCTCCTGACCATTTAATTTTTACAATGACCTTTTCAGCACCTCAGCATTAACGTCAAGGATGATATGCGGTGGCCTGTATGGACATGTCAGACATGCAGAACTGGAATGCGCCGACCTGTGCCAAGGGAAAACTATGCCTTCAGGCTGGGTAGTTTGCATTAGGTTTATAAGCATAGGTGTGTGACATGTATTACTCGTGAATTTGAATCTTATGACTGATTTGTCAAAAAGAAAGTAATTGATACGTAGGCCTCATGTGAGACTTTCTGTCAGTTTTTGATTATTGATTTAAAGCATTACCTATCAGTGAAGCAGTAACCGAAATAAAGAGCAGTTTGAGAACAAGCCTGTGAATTAAACCAAAGCTTTAAATGTACTGTACTATGGTTAAAACCAGTAAGTTAAAAGCAGGGGTGTGACAAAACAAGCAATTATATCTGTCAAGTCAGTTCAGTACATGAAATTATTTGTTTAGGCTTGAATGGTACAATAAATCTGCAACATTGTGTTCGTGCTGAAGTTAATAGTTTTGCATGCCTTGCAAGAAGAAGACAGTCCAAAATATACAGAAAAAGAAACCATTCCTTTCTTCCTCACTCAAATCCATGAGCATCCAAAAGTATGACTGAGTTTTCAAGCAGAAAGTCACTCATGCAGAAAGTAATGATAAGAAATCCAATGCATGCCAGGCACCAGAAAAAAAATACTTGAGTTTTATTCTTCATAAAGATCTAACAGATCCAAAGTTGTGTTGCTTAGTATATATTACACAAGCAGAATACATTGGTTGCAATGGATTTTCATCAGCAACAACCTCACACACCATGGGCAGGCACTGTGTGGGAAGATGAGGAAGCATCTTTGGTTACCCACCAGATAATCTTCACAAAGACATCAGCACTGCGTGGTAAAAACACTCACCCTCCTGCCTTTCTAGGTAGAAGCTAAAAAAAACATGTATTTGCAGTTCTATATGGAATATGAATATATTTCATGTAGAGAAGTGTCTTCTGCAGAACGGGAAAATTTATCGCTCATGCCATTGCTTTGAATTCTTAAATCAATACTTGGAATTTGTTTGCCAGGAGTTTCCATGGAGAGAAATGCCTGTACTGCGCAGAAAGCAATATGCTTAGATAGCAGCCATTTGGGTGAAAACCGTCTGAACAAGGGGACGAGAGTTGGATGTAAGGAATATATTGGAGTTGCCAAGGTAACACAGGGCTTGCTTATCTCCCTCTGTGCCCCAGCATTGGCCCGATCCCTCTCTGTGTGAGCTGGATACTTAATTTCACTGACCCCCCGGGTCTGGGCTGAACAGCCTCCATTGATTAGGACAAATGGGAGGGAGAGCAGCCAGCGAAGCCCCTCCTTTATCAGGGTTAAAGACGTTGTCATAGAGGAGGAGAAGATGCAGTGCAGGCAGATGAATAGATGAGGGATCCCTTGTTTTAGATAAATCAGTGACGTATTTAAAGGCTAATTAGTTGATCCATTCACTCAGTATAAATTTCCCGGGCCGCCACCTCACTCTGCAGCCATGATTGAGCTGTTTAATGCATTCCATCTCTAAATAGCAGCCATTAAAACCTTCAAATGAATCTCCTCCCAACAATACCAGCCTTTTTAGGCACAGGTGTAATGGTGCAGGGGAGACATTTTGGTCTTTATGTGTGTGTGTGTGTGTGTGTGTGTGTGTGTTGATTTCACTCAGGCTGCCTCTTTCAGTCTTGTTATCAGGGAAAATTCAGTTTTTGTGGTTAAGTCTTCCATTAACTGTTTTTACAAACAAGCCTGCGGTGTCATCTTCCTTGAACCTTCAAATTGTTTGCTGATAAAAAGGTTTTCTTTTTGTTTCATACTTAAGTTGTGAGATTCTTAAGTGTGCGTGCATGCTATCAAGCATGTGTGACTTCCTCTGATACATGCACGCATGTGAAAAATGGGGTATTACTCCAGTTTTTTCTCCCTCTGTGGTAGATCGAATGGATAATAGGATTCAGTCTGATTCCTCACTGCCTCATTAAACGCTTGTGGTCAGAAGAGTTGATATAGTCTTTATTAAATGTACTCCAGGGGCAGATGGCTGCAGATATAAAATCCATCCCATGAACATGATACTCACCGTCCAGCTCAGGGTGCTGTTTATCTTTTGTGCATTGTTTGACGTGCGTGTGTATGCTGTGTGTGCATTGGAGGGTTACACAGGGACAGTGACAGGATTCAGCACCAGCTGCTCCTTGCAATGCCACCCCTCCCTTCTCCCTTCCTTCCTCCCCTCTTACCACCCCCCTCCCCCTTCCTGTGACACCCTCCTTGTCCCTTCTGACTGGACAACACGCAGCCCCTTTATGCCACCTGTCCATCAGCTAGACTGCACCTTAGGGAGCCTCTGTCACCGAGCTTGAAGCTGCTTCTTGCTGCCTTTGTTTGGATTCTGGTAAAGTCCCCCCTCCTCCCCTTCTCTCCTCTCTTTCTCTCTCATTCTGTCTTGCTCTCTTTTGCTCCCTGTGCTGTCCTTTACAAACATAGACACACAGAAAGACGCACACATACAGACTAGTGATTGCCTCTGTCAGCTATTTCCTACATCTGCCTTCAGGCACAAAGGACCTCCCCCCACATCATCACCACCACCCCTGCTACCACCACCCCATTCTCCGCTTGCCTCTCACCTGTGGCCAGGATGCCGGCAACTGGAGCTGAAATGCTGGCTGTCGAACCAGATAGGCAAGATTGAAATCAGCGTGATATTTTATGAATTCCGGCAAGCTCCAAAACAGTGAGATAACTTTTAACGGTTGTTTATTTCACGGACTGGGCAGAGTAATTCACCGTGTATTACCTCTTATCTCTGCCAAGACAATTGGTCGAATTCTCGACCTATCCACTGTAAGTCTGCAGCAGGTCACTGAGGTTATTTATCCTCCATTCGTCCTGCTTCTCTCTCTCCTCTACCTTTTTCCAATCCTTGTCCTCCACCTCCACTCATCCCTGCTTCCTCCACCCTGTCATCAGCAGTCTAAGGCTGTGATCAGGGCTGTAAGGTTCGGGTGCAGCCTGCGGAACGGAGTGGGGAAGCTGCCGTACATGGCAATGACTCCTGTTGCCCTAGCAACTAGCTGTCCTTGAGAAAAGGGCGCATTTGGGGGTTTGGGAGGCCGATGCACTGACAGCCCCAGTCAAAACTCATAAAGAGTTGAGACACATTGATCTGTGTATCTAAAAGAGAGCCTACTGTAAACACAGTCCTCCACACCTTAAAAATAACTCCATGAAAAACAGGCTTGGAGAGCTGTAGAATGAAGCATATGTGGTGTGGAATGTATTTGACATACTGTCCACAGGTGGAAATGAGAAACCAATCAGTGCAGCCATTGTAAAATGTGACATTGGTGGGTGGGTGTTTCCAGGGATGCTGTGCTGTTCACTACATCCTGTGTTGCAGCAGGTAATGTGTCGGTTGAGGGCGGGTGGAGTCTGCCTACACTCTTTTGTTTATCTCAACAGTGACAGTTTAACGCCTTTGTTGTCTGATGGCTGCCAAAGTCACCTCATTTCACCTGTTTCCAATCTGAAACTCTACACACCTGTTGTACTTGAAAAGACAGATGGATTTTTTCCTTCTTCCTCCATGAGGAACACTAACCCTGCAAGAACAATAAGTGATGCATGTTGTCACATGGCAGCGAAAGTTCAGTGTCTCAAAGTACCCAAAAGGACCACACCAGTCTATTTTTGACTTCTCACCATTAGCAGAGATTGTACCTATCTGCTACAAATGTTGTTCAAATGTGACCATGTGTTTACTTTAGTAGATGTCAGACCTCATTTTTAAAGCCCATTCACTGCCATTCATGTTGAAACAGGGGATAGAAACACTACAGGACTAAAGTTGCTCGCTATAGGTAATTCACCCTTCTAAAGAGAATGTCTGCATTTATTTGGTCAAAAATCACTGAGCGAGAGAGAGAGGGAGAGAGAGAGAAAAAGAGAGAGAGAGGGGAGCCGAGAGCTGTGGAGACCAAAGTTATTACGCCTGAAAAAATAGTTCCTTCCAAGCACTGCCTTCAGCTGGAATATTAGCGTGAAGAAGGATTTTGACACAGACGTTCCTTTTAACTAATGTTGTTGCACATTTTCAGCTACTTTCTGTAACGTTTACTGAATATGGACAAACAAACATAAAATCAAAAGATATTTTGGGAAAAATGGGCGGGGTTTATGTAACTTATATGGCTGTTGTTGACAAAGGACAGTGACATGTAGTAACACTGGAACGCTCCTTTCAGCCTGACAGTACATTTACACGCACAGTCAAGTCGAGTTACGGTTAAAGCTCGATGAGGCCATTTTATTAAACTACTGTCCTTGTCCCAATATACAAGCGCTGAGGGAGAATCGATTTATTGTCCGACTCTCTGTTCAGCTGGTTGCTTTGGACCTTCTTCCTGGTAGCCAAACAAGCTGCAAACAAGTTAGCAAGTGGTTAGTGGAATCCATGTCGAACTGTGAAAACATGGACAACTTTGCAGCGCTGTACACTTCATATTTCCGCTTTACTTTTGGTACAAATTAAATGCATGTTTCCCCTTCTACTTATGGAATTTTTGTTTCCTTCCTGGCTTTCTTCTACAAATTTGTGTTGTTTGAGCACAAGGTCAAAGACACCACTGGGAATATCGTTCCGTAGGCAAGACTGGGTCCAGTTGAGGCAGGAGTAATTCAACTTCCACTCGCAATATCTGCGTGTGTTAGGTCGGCTTTGAGAAATTTTATTTAGTACGATTTCAGTCGGACTAACATGTTTACATGCATTTTAAAAGTCTGGTTTCAGCCGGACTAACACAATAAACTGATTTTCTCTAACGTCATGTAAATGTACTGATAGTTCAGAGGTCATTTGTTACATGAAGTGATTAAATAAACAGGAAGTTTCACTTTGTATTAATAAATTGAAATCAGCTTCGAATATGTCTGTTTACTTATTGATTCTTATCAACAAGACAATGAAATCCCTTTCTCTTGCTTCTTGTACACATATTGGATTACACGTTAATATCTGTTTTGTTCAAAGAAGTGAAGCTCAGCCTCTTCAGTCTCTAGCTCGTGATGCTGCTCTACACAGGAAATAGTTTTATTTGTTTCTCTACAGGTGACAGGTGATCACAGATGATCTTAATATGATTGTATCATGCATGTTAAGATGAGATTTCTCTTATTTTGTTAAACCAACCCCAAGTTATGTTTTTCACTCTCAATCCTCACACTGAGGTCAGAGAGAGGCCTGCTAAACACATGGCGCAGAACAGAAAGGACACAGTTATGGCTTCCAGCTATGGTGCCCACTGTTCAGCTGTATTACGATCTGCTAATTAAATGCAGTGCAGCTAGTGTTTTATATAACGGGCCGGAGGCTCAGTCTGGTGCTCGTTTGGGTCTCAAGGATACACGAGACTCAGCAAATCTCCCTCATAAGACTGTCTGACTGGCGCTTATCGGGCCCAGAACAGCAGGAATCATCCACACTTACTCCATGGTCATCTGGGACACCACATCAAATGTAGTAAAGTCAGCGCTGGCAAAGTTGTCTTTGTACTGGCCCATCTTGATGGCATCCAGCCACTCGTCCACAGTGCTGAAGCTGGAGAAGTCTGGGATGCTGCGGTCCAGGAGGGGGAGATGCACACTGAGGGGGACACACGCAGGAGCCGTTGAGAATAAGGATAATAAAAAGTGGCAGTGCTAACATTGTAGTCAGCCCAGACCACCTGCGAATGATTCAAACATGAATTATTACATTACAGTTTCAAAAGGCTCGACAAAACTTCAAGAATCCCACTGGCCTCATCCCTGAACCAAAATTTTCCAAACTGATTCCTCTTAAAGTGTATTTTCCAAATGAAGTGATAGGTTTCAGGGAGCCAATATATCCACTCAGTGTCTGTGGAAAATCTGGCCCTCTGTCCCGCACCGCACCACAAATGAAAGTACAGACAGGGATAATGGAAATCAGCAAACCCTGGCTCTCAGAGGAAACTAACACCCAGCACACAAATGCTTCAAAATGTTTTGTTTTGAATAACTGTTTCGCCCAAAGCGTTCCTGGGAAGGATTTGATCTATCAAACCAAAAGGCTTTAATTTACATAACCGCCCGGCGCCATGAGAAACAAGAGACAGTGTCCGTAAAAAAGAGAACCATGCCATGGTTCTTGAATTTCCTGTTAGAAAGAGAAACGCCTTTACACTGAGAGACAATCACATTCTGTATATGTTTTTAGATGGTATCCACATCAATGTGAGATGATGCTAAACCAAACGCCTGTGTTGTGGCCTGACTACAGAGACCAGATAAAACACACACGCAGATACAGCACACAGAGCTAATACTTCTTGTAGAGTCTAAACCAAATGTTATGACAATGAGTATTACTGGCAGACAATGCAAACAAAAGCAAATCACATGAAACAAATTGAAGTCAGCAGCCTTCCTGCCGCTCACCCTGAAGAGAGCGGGGTCATGGCCTTCAGCGTGTTGGGATTGCGGATCATCTTGTCGAGGTTGTTGACGATCTGACTGAACTTGGGCCGGTTGTTTCGGTCCTTTTGCCAGCAGTCCAACATGAGCTGGTGCAGCGCGCTGGGGCAGTCCATGGGTGGGGGCAGCCGGTAGTCCTGCTCAATGGCGTTGATGACCTGCAGGGGGAGACAGAGATCTCTTAGGGTTGCTTTGAGGCTCTACAATACAGGAGATTGATCACTGGAGAGGAGGAGAGTGTATGACCCAGCGGTGGAAGGAGGAGTCACATCCTTGACTTAAGTAGAAGTACCAACACAACAGTGTAAAAATACTGCATTGCAAATTAAGTCCTTCATTCAAGATCCTACTTAAGTGACAGTGCAACAGCATTTTGCAAGAAAATATGCATAAGTTCAAAAGATAAAGTAAGTGTCGTGCTGAAAATGTTCTTTTTCACTGATATGACAACATTTTTCATAACTAGATCATTAGGAGTGATGTATCAATGCAGCAGGAATATAAAGTGGTTTAGATGACTGCGGTGGAAGTATATTTAACTACTTTATAAATACACAGTTAGATAGTCCAAACAGTTCGGTGCTCCAAAAGGTCATAAGATAAATTAAACAGGTCTCTAGTTTGTTAACATGTCAGGAGAGAAGAAAAAGTTTTAGATCGATTCATTTGTATTTGTTGCTAAGCTTTGCTTTTTTGAGATTAATTAAAAACTCCATGAAAGAAGTTTAGAGTTTAAATGTGTCTTTGATGGAACTGATATCAACTCTATCTGAAATGTGACAAAGGAGCCTAAAGCAGATACTGCTTCTTTTTTTTTTTCTTTTGTAAATTTGGACCCCCTCCCAACCCCAAAAAATTAAAATTGTCAACTTATTTAATATTTAAAATGTCTTTAACAGATTATTGTACCGTTAATCTACAATCTTAATTAGTACTAATTATTCTTAAAAAGTTACTAGTAACCGTAGCTGTTCGTTAAATGTAACAATAAAAAAAGTTGCACAAAAGAATTAAAAAAAAAACAACAACACACAAACATAAAATAAGAAAACTGAATTACAAAGAACCCCAAACTTGTACTTACACAGAGTTCTGGTTTTAATGTAATGAATTTTTTTCTACCATGGTAATGTCTAGCTGATAACGTCCCTTCAGGTGATATGAACCCTGACAAACTACCTACAAAGGTCCAGATGATAAAAATTTGTTATCTCATTTAAATTTATTTTGATTTGTTTGTTATATCTTGTTTTTCCTTATCTTATAAAGAAAGTCTTGCAGCGTCAGTTGATGTTAGAATGCCTGTTCAAGTTTGTTAAAAAAACAAATATGTTATCTCTTTATGAGTTATGCTCACAACAATCACGTCTTATATGAAGTAAATATTGGCACAGATGCTCTGCTGATAAACAAGAGCATGTGTGCCTCTCGCCATGTGGTGAAACAGCTGCTGCAGTCTTTCCTGACTGTGACAGCCGATCAGTACAGAGAGCTGATCAATCATAGCTGTTGTTTGAACATAAATGGATACTATGTAATTTTTTTGTTTTTGTGCACAAATCAACATGTTAGTTCTCTGTATGAAGAGTTGTTATAGAGCAGTGAGGTGGTTAGGAACATAAATGTTATTCCACCAACTTCACATTTGTGCCAGACGTGACCTCACCTCTGGCCTTCACAGAGTATTTAATGCTCTCTGTCTTCATAAAGCCACATTAAAGCTTCATCGGACTTGGCCGGTGATGTCGCCGGTCGGGGGGAGGGGGACACAGAGGTTGCGCACGGTTCAACAGAGTGAGACAACCTGGAGGACACTTGTGACGAGGACGCACAATCCGCTGCTCATTACTAGAGCCATTAAAGGAGCTCCATTCAAACTCAGATTAATCTCATTCATGAGACCTCCAAACGAGCACCCCGATGGAGCAGAAACACTATCTGGAGCTGCTAATAAGATAACTGTTGAGGTCCTCAGTCCCTCTTAGCACATTAGTGTTCTCACTTTCAATTTGAAACTATTTTCATTATCTCTCTCCCCATAATTTGCTCTCTCTTCGGCTACCCAGAGGGAGATAAGAAATGGAGGCTCCAGTCAAGAGCAGAAATTGTCCACTGAGCACTGCCGTGCATTTCAAATGATCTGATTATGTTGCTGTGGTGAGTGTGGGAGGATTTTCATATAAAACCCACGAGTGAAAGCTGCTGTTTAGCTAAGGGAAAGCATATACAATGAAATATGTATTTCAGAGGAGTCTGAGGCTGTAATGAAACTCATAAAAGAAAATGCATATGTACTGAGGTATTAAAAAATGGCATAAGGGGAAAATTTGACTATAGACTGAACAGCAAACAATTTCAAGTGAAACACATACATCTTGGTTGGTCATGTCCCAGTAAGGCCTCTCTCCGTAGGACATGACTTCCCACATGACAATCCCGTAGCTCCACACATCACTAGCAGAGGTGAACTTCCTGTACTGGATAGCTTCAGGCGCAGTCCATCGAATGGGAATCTTCCCTCCCTGCGAACACAAAGGGCAACAAACTCAGCGAGGGAAGCGAGACTGAAACCCAACCGTCACAGTGTCCTGGCTCCAGAGAGAGACACCGTTCACGTTAACAAAGCTGACAGTAATCCTAACTGGGAGGTGGAAATAACAAAACCCCTGGGAGTGAAGTGTGGAACATGTAATACTGGAGAAAGAGGAAGGAAAGAGCAGGTGATATTTGTCTCGATAGGAAGAGCAGTGTGGGAGTGCGCTGTCATGAACATCAGACCGAGGTGAAATAAAACCAGCTACAGAATCGCATGAACAGGATTCTTATGTAAGATGGTTTAGATAACGTCAAACAAGTTCTCATTAATAAAAGAATTATTTATAGGGCCTGACTGATGGGATTTTTGGGGTCAATATCACTACCGATATTTGAGAACAAGAAAATTCCGATACCCAATCTATCGGCTGAAATTACATAAATATATATGATATCAGCTTCATGTG
>JAQFJA010000012.1:5740726-5751770 GCA_029874485.1 Naso brachycentron | reverse complement strand
CTGTCCACTCTTCAGCTGTCCTGTATATAAAGGCACAAAATCTCCCAAAAAAATCTTTAAAAAAATAAATAAAATGTATCTTTGTGACGATGGGGTGAAAGAATTGGTCATAATGTGTGATCACGTTCATTTCCCCCATAAGAATGAATGGACTCAAGACTGCATAATCTCCTAAGGGGGCGGGGCCATGGTGCAATCCTTGTGACACTGACACAGGAAATGGACGGTCAGTGAGAGGTCTCACTTTCTATTAACCGTCTCTGGTGGTATGCAGACACTGATGTGATATTTAAGTCACATGACTTCTGTACATTATCCTTTATTCCCTGAATCTGTTTTCTACTTATTCGCATTTATCTTGTATACATACGCCAACTTTCCCACCTCCCTCAAGCGTAAAAACCTTTACGCGATATTTTAAGATTTTTTTCCAAATTTTCTGTGTCTCCACTCAGGTGTTTTTACACTCAAATCGAAAACACACGAACAGACAGGCTGATGGAAACCCACCTATTGACATGTTAAGACAAGAAATACATTAAAATCAAATTAAGATAATACACAGACACTTACAGAAACAAAACTTCAGAAACAGCTGATTCAGGCTGCTGTATCATCTGCCAATTTCAGCGCCATGAGTGATGGAGAAGCACAGGCTGAAAGATAAAGAGGCTGAGAGACAGAATCAGACAGGGACCACCAGCATACATGGCGTGCAGTGTGACAGTGACAGAAGGCGTTAAGAACGGCACATATGGTGGGTGCTAGTGTGGGTCAGCCAGGCAGACAGACAGGAGGCCTCAGCGTGCACCTGGAGCTCAGCACTGACAGAGCCTTGAGACAAGTTTGCTCTGGTCCTCAGCCAGCAAGCTACACATACATGTACAACACACTCGTGCTACCATTGATACAGAGCAACCTGTTTAAAAAGACAGATCCAGACAAGAGCAGCAGCAGAGAGTGAGATTACCTCCACAGTAAAGTGTGTGGTGAGCAGCCTGCGGGGTAATGAAACAGTCAGCTGCATCAGATGACTAAATAACCTGTGCATGCAAAATAAATTTGATTACGAGTCCCCAGAAGAGAGTTAGCGCATGGATTGTCGAAATTAGTTAACAAGTTGATCGTGTTCATACATCATTCAGTAGCCATGTGGTTTTTTGTGGATCTTTTCCTTCACGATTTGATCTGCAGGATTAAGCCTGAGTGGGGAGGAGAGGAATAGAGCGTGCACATTGCATGCATATAAATCTAGGTTAAAAGACCACGATCTTCTTGCCCACTGGGCTGTGAAAAGAACGTAATATGAATATACAATTAAATATTGTTGAGTGCATTAGCAGTGTACTGAAATGCTTGAATAATTGCTGTGCTGTAATGCAGCCATTTGTTTACTTTTTGCACACAAGAGAAAAATGATGATAATAAATAAAGGGAATGAAGCAAAAAGGGGTCATGACCCATTTAGCACTGTGTTTTTGAATTTATCATTTTTTTAATAAGGAATTTGTAGAGTTAACTTCATCAATTAAGAAAATAAATCTGTGATAAGACACCCCCCCTCTGTGCAGTAGTTTTCCCTCTCTCCCTTCTTTTATCAAACGCGCTCTGGAGTTCCTGTGGTGACATATTGAGTTTTACTTTAGGTGGACGCAAGACAGACTCGTCATTGTCTGACCAACTGTCTTGCCGCTGTCTGGAGTTTGTGGTTCGGCCGTGACAGGCTGCTTCCCTGTGCTCCTACTCAAATGTCACTAATGCCCCTCATTTTTTAATGTGGCCTCATTTCTCTCACATAGATCAAACTAAATGTGATCTGCATCCACCGTCATCCTTTCAAAGGTTTTATGTGTGAATTGGGGTCAGGAACTTTTTAAGCGGAGATGATCTTCTTTAATCCTTGCTATTGTGTGCCGTTCATTCTGTGTACATACACGACTTCGATGTTAAGCCAAAAGTCATTTCTGTGCATTGAAATGGAGCAGACAGATGGGACAGATGTGCTATATGTCATTTCCGCATTTTCTTTAGGTTGAAAAATTGTTGCTTTTGCTTTTTTGTGCTGCAACACCAGGAAGTGGTGGGACCAATTTCCTCGATACAATATCCCCTGATTTCTTTCAATTAACTGTGAAAAATTCAAATCAAATTAAAATCAAATCAAATTTTATTTGTATAGAACATTTAATACAAAGTAATCTCAATGTGCTTTACACAGAGAGAAAACAAAAAGAAAAAAGAAATATGTCAATGTACAAATATAACACATAAACACACACACACACACATATATATATATATTAACACATTATTATGTATACATAATTGAATATTGCTTTGCAATGGCTATTATTGTGCTAACATGGACTAAATTGTCAGTCCACACAACACCTTTCTGCTCATGTCAGCAGTCTGTTTTTTCTTCCCTACCAACAGAGCTATTAACTCAATAAAACAAAATATTTTTGTGTACCGCTGATCCAATCGGAGAAGAAGAAGGCAGCCCACATTCGCCTCTCCAACGCTGCAGAATATTGACATGCATTCTGTGGTTTGTGGAGTTTTTCTCCTCTCAGATGCCAGTTTGGAAGTTGTTTAAATGCAGAAAAGCAGCTTGCTGATTAAACAGAGTCCGGTTTTCCCCCCAAAGCTGCGTGAATCAAAACCCTCACTCCACATCCCTGTGGCGGACAGCTCAAACGTTTGTCTGTTCAGCTTAAATCCACCCTGAGAAACTGAAGGACCACAGTAGATGTGTGTTCTTTGAAAAATGGGTCTTTTGGCCTGGTTGAGGTTCTGTAGAAAATCATTTCTAATCATTTAAGGTGGCTTTTTGTTGTATTAAGAGACATTTACAGGACCCATTGTGATTTGGTTCCATGTTAGAGAATCTCAACTGTTGTTTAGTTTGTCATCCTAAGTATTTTTCATGGTGTTTTCACAACTGTTCAAGATAGAGACAAACCTTTAATACACTGGATGTTCTTGTAAAACGCTTTGGCTGCTTTAAAACCATCCCCAAATTTGAGGATGTTACACATGTTGAACATCACTTAAGCCACTAAAGGGACATTTGTTTCTTTATGGAAGTCCTGATATCATTAACTGTTAACAAGACCAGTAAAAAACTACAAGAACTCTTTAAAGTTCCTTTAAAGCTCAAAGTCGCTCAAATACCAAGGATTAAATTCAGCACCGCCCAACATCACAGGATTTCAAACAAACCCTTTTTTTTTTTTCTTCTTCTTTTCTTTTCTGTTCTTTTCTTATACTTCTGTCACTCATGTTGCTGCAGAGGAATGTAAACGAGGTCCAGTTTGGAACTGGTAACAATGAGGTTTAGGTCAAAATCAGTATCAAAATACTGAGTGAAGTTAAGACAGAATGAAGAACATAGTTCAGTGTCACATCCTTCCTCCTCTCTCTGTCTGTGCTGCTGATCTCCCGCTGTGAGCCTGCCTGCACCAAGCATTAGAGGGAGGGGCTGGTTGTCTCAGTCAACAGCGATATACAAGAGTGTGTAAGGTTTTAGATTCATGGCAAGCTAAGCTAAACGGTTTGACAACATAACAGACAGCTTTCCTTTTAGCTTGTATGTAACAATTAGCTGTTAGCTGCTGAGTTTATGTGCTGTGTTTGTGTGACTGCGGACAGACAGAGCAGATTAAAACATCACATTCTATATGTTCACGTTTGTGCAGGTTGAACAGGTGTATTGTTTAAGTTTTATCTTTTAACTTGCGATGGGTTTGTTGAACTTTTCTCACAGTAACAACAACCACATAAACTCAGGTAATCTTCAGGTTATGTATTTATCATTGCTCTGCCGTGGCACCCTGTGTGTGCGCATGTGTGTGTGAGAGCAGGTCAGAGGGATTCTGCAGATTAGATGCAGAAAATGGACCTGATTAAAACAATAAAAACAAAATAACGCAGTTTTACGTTAAAAATCAGCATCTCTCCAACAGACGTAATATGTCAGGAGGGAAAGAGTCAGCTGTAAATACTTTACTGACCGGCCGTTTGGCTCTTGCCCGACCGGGCTTGTCAAGACAGATTTTTTTTACTTGCCCTCGACCATCGGGCAGCCGTTAATGTTGGATTCTGCGCTATACTGCTAGAATTAACTCTTAACCCTGAACTGTATCACTTGCATTTTAGCAACATCCGGTTTCTTCTATGTTTTTACACATGTGCAGATGTAAAAGAACGACAGAAAACAGGATTAACGGTACATACCTGCGCCAAAGAAAACAGAATATTGGGCAAAAAGATGGCTGTGTTCATCAGATTTTTCACAATCCTATAACAACTTTTATCTGATAATACATATCGGTTGATGCTGTTTACATGAGCACTTAAACAATCCGGTAACTTCAAGAATCAGATAATGATCAGTTTATTAGTGTACATGTAAACGTGCTGATTGTATCTCCATGGTCTCCAGATCCGCCAGCTTGGCTTAGATTTAAACCCTGACCTCTTCAAGTATCTGCAAACTCTTCAAGTGTCTGAAGAGCCTGTTTTAGAATTAGCTTATAGTGTGTATATGAATGCGTTATAGTCCACAGTCTTTCCGAGTGCAGATGGTTTAAAGCTTGATGAACTGAAATCTCACTTTTGTAGCTTTACTGCAATGGAAAATCTTTATAGACAAAAAACCCACAATCCTTTGCAGCTGGGGAAACAGGGCAAGCTGCCAGCATGCTGAAAGTACATGCAAATATGGGCCTCTCACTTTAAGACGGCTCGATGCGCTGCTCATAAATGGCCGGCAGTCGCAGAGAGTGGAGCAGTGGCAGTCTGTTTGGGAGGCAGCCTGGTAGACGACCAGGTGGTTTGGGCCCTTTGGGAGAGAGTGCACTGCAGGGAAACTGAATTTTACAATGAAAAGGAAAAGAGATTTACGAGCCCTGACCTGTTCTCGCTACCTCCCCCATTTTTCCCAAATCATAGCGTTGCTCTCTGCACCAGAACGTCTAATCATATCAGAGCCACATGGTTGTGGACACATTAGGATGTTAGAAAGATGCAGATAAAAGGCCTTAAACATAGACTTTCTCAGAAGCATATGATTCATGTGCCAGCAAATGTCGCAGGTTTTTCCCTTTTTTCTATGCTCGTCTGTAAAGGCTGAGACAAAACCAAAGTGGCTGTCTGGTTGTCTCTTGTTTAAGGTCCACCAGCCACTATTTTGATAGCCATAATTTTTCCATCTTGACTCCTCCAAGTATGCTTTAATGTCACAGTTCATTCTGGTTTCTTTAGGTTGTGGGGGCAACTTAGGACCCCTCAAATCCTGGTAGTCTATCCATTAAGGGTGTATTGAACATGGGCACTAAAGACTCCACAATGGTTTCAGTTCTCCAGCCTTGATAAAATAAAGATGCCCATCATGTTCATAGCAGTTCTCAGTATAGTTATCAGGCTTAAACGTAGAAATCTAGCTTTCCTAAACAAGAGAATGGTCAAAAAGAGGAAAGCCCACCAAAAGAGTGGTATAATCAAAGATAACAGGAACGTAAATTAATGGGTTGGATGAAAGCCTAACTTCTTTGTGTGTGTGTTAGTATAAGCATGCCCCATTAAATCGGCTTGGATTCAAACGAGTGGAAATATCCCCGTAAACTCCATCTTTAAATGATTAGGGGAGGCACTAGGTGTTCAGACATAACACTCAAACATCTCTCAAAGATGTGGAGCAAAACAGAGCCTTTGTATTCTGTGCTGTTGGGCCGAGGCCAGAGCGTCATGCTAGAAAAGACTCCAAAGCGCCGTCTTTCAGATCAGATCCCAGGCTGAGTAATGATGTGGGGTCTGAAACCGAACTCTGTGACGACAGCTGGGGCCTCCCACCCTCTCACAATTATGCAAAGCAGAGGGGAACCTTGAAAGTTCAAATGGAGCCGTGCCGCAGCAGAGTCACTCTTCAGCGGTGCTCTGATTATCTTTAAGCCTATTGCAGAATTGGATATGTTTGAGCTTAAAGTGATTTAACTAGGACTGTCAGCGTATACCGAGTTTAACTCAGTAACTTTTTCAAAAATTGCATTTAATCATGTGCTAATTACATCCCTTCAGTGCGCCCTAATGATTGTACCTGGCCCGTCTCTTGAACCTCACTTGTACACCGAGGTTTGTTCTGTCCTTTATGAGACATCATAACCCACCAGGTGCCATTTTAGAAGCAGAAGATCATGCCTTTGTTTCAGAGGCGGAGGATCATGCCTTTGTTAACTTTTACTTTTGTTCTCCTACCATGGCTGAGTAGGCAGTGTGATTAAATAGTGTCTTTTTTGTCTGTTTTGTTTATTGTTCCTACTTTGTACTGAAGCCAAATCACGTCTGGCATGAATGAAGGATTTGTTGCTGTGATTTGTTTAAAAGTGACTTAATTTTGACAATTATGCAGATAAACAGTCACAAGTCTAGTAATTCACAGATATTAAGTGGATTAAATTGCAGTGTAATACAGTTTGAAGCTCTTGTCATGGTGGTAAAATGTACTCTGACCTGCTCCCAATCTCGGAACCCATCGGCTGCATTCACTGTCTGACTTCCAGCAGACGGCGATACAGTCTCTGGGTGCAAACCCCATTATTCTTGGGCTTCCGTTGGAGAAGGCGAATTTCTCTTTCAGACTTCCTTCTCCGCATGCCACTCGCTGTTTACAGTCCAACTGTTCACAGTCCAACTGTTTATAGTCCGATGCAAGAATGGAGTTGGAGTTGAGAGACCACGTCTACCAGTGGCAAGTGAAACACGATGTGCCCAGGGTGTTTTATTTTGAAAATTTACCAGATTATCTGTTGTTCCTGTGTCTGACTTCCTGTAGGACTTGATTTGCTATTTGCAGATTGACTTCCATCAAAAATTAACTTTGTGCACATTCCTTGTGGAGCAGAGTAGAGCGTCATTTCTGGCATCATGAATGATATTTATTCTTTCTGTTAATTTGATTCCTAATCGGGGTGGCACAGTGGTTTAGTGGATAGCACTGTTGCGTCACAGCAAGAAGGTCTTGGGTTTGATACCTTCCTGTATGGAGTTATCATGTTCTCTCCGTGTCTGCGTGGGTTCTCTCTGGGTAATGAGGCTTCCTCCCACAGTCTAAAGACATGCAGGTTAACTGGTGACTCTAAATTGCCTGTAGGTGTGAATGTGAGCGTGAACGGTTGTTTGTCTCCTTATGTCAGCCCTGTGATGAACTGGTAACGTGTCCAGGGTGAACCCCGCCCTTGCCCAGCATCAGCTGGGACTGGCTCCAGCCCGCCCACGACCCTGTGAAGGATAAGCACTTACAGATAATAAATAAATTAATGAATCCTAATCAAGTATTACTCTCCATTGTTAATATGAACTCAAGAAATTTCCTGAAATACAAAATACTGCATTTTTTATTTCTTTGGGGGAGTGGGGCAGCTGAATAGTGGACAGGAAACTTGAGAGAGAGAGAAGGAACAGCACGCAGCCAAGGGCCACAAGGTGGAATTGAACCCATAGTTGCCGTGGCGAGGACACAGCCCCTGCACATGGGGCGCCTGCTCTACCAACTGAGCCCCAAAGGTGCCCCAAAATTCTACAATTTTAAATGTGATTAAAAATGTGATTAATCAAGATTGACCAATGAAATTAAGCAATTAATCACAATTAAGAAAATTAATCACTTGACAGCCCTAGCTTTAACACATTTGTTCATGTTTAAACTGATGATAAACACAACATCCTTCACTGAGCAGCACGTGTCCTACCAACAAGGACATTTCAACAGCCTGCATGTAAAATTAATAATCATCAGTGCATTCATTTCAAGCTTTGCTTTGGACATGACAAAGGTCTTGAGCATAATAAACCTTATCCACTGTGACTCTGGCTGGCTCCCGTTCTGGCTGCGCCTCCTCTGTCCGCGCTCTCACTCCTCTGTGGCATTATGGGTAACTCCTGTTAGAGACATATTCATCAAGGCCATTTATCTTTCCAATTCAGCCAACTAATTTAATTACATGAACTTACAATCCCTGTCTTTGTCATTATAACCGCTTCATTAGTTTTAAGAACATGAATAGAGTATTCATTGAGGAAACCTATAAATAAAGCATTTAGTGAAAGTGGAGCTTGCCCACTTTGAAGATATTAATCTGACTTGACATAGTTTGTGATGAGTTGGCTTTCAGTACGTAAACGACCGGGAAACTTTCTTACATCTTTGTTTTTAATGTCTAATTGTCTTTAATGGCGTGCAGTCCACATGATTTAAAAATAATTATTGCAACAACAAAGAAAATGGCTTGAAACGACTGAAACATGTTTTTAGTGGCTTAACTCAGTGAATGGTGTTGACACAATGGAAACCAAGTATTTACTCAACCCTTTAAATTATAGATTAAGTTGGAGGAAAAAATTCTAGTTACACTTGAAGATTCGGAGTACAATGGAGACTTGTAGATTTGGAGTACATAAATTAGATGTAAGAAAATGGTTTTCATATGTGGATCATTGCTGTAGGCCGTAGCGCAACAAAACGTCGACTTGGCATTACGCTGCATTCCACAGTCATTTAGTGGAATGTCAGCTTAGCTTGAGATGTGTGCACTGACTTGACTTGAAATACACAACGCAGCTGGATTGCCAGTTTCCCTACAAGCTGAGCATTTCAGCACTTTATGTTTTTTACACAGTTGCACTCAAAGTCACGTCCTCCTTTAATTTAATCTGAGTTTCTCGAGCTCAGACGTGGCGACTGCCACCCTGCTGTCTGGAAGTTGTCCTTTAGCAGAAGAAAACCACAGTGTTCTCCTCCAACAGCTTTTCATGTTGGCATGCTTCCATCCTTTGTACATGAATACATGAGCTGCCTTTGTTTCTCTGGCCCTGGATCAGGTTACTAGGCATGGCTGCGCCGTGTGTTTAATGGAAATGCTATGCAGGAAAAGGCCATGTGGCAGTCTTGAATATATGTACATCCGTAATGGGATACTCGTGAGTTCCCCTTAGAGTAACTGTTTGCCTTATTAGGCTGTCGTCTTGTGACTGCAAACAAACTAGTGAGTGCAGTGAGATGGAGGAGATTCCTGAGACTGCTGTCCTGACTGGATACCGTGTACATGATTGTACCTCCGGCTCCAGGAAAGGGGCATGATGCATGTACGCCGCGAAGTCACAGGCCATCGTGGTGTTAAGTGCTTTGCAGAGATGAAATACAGAGCAGCCATTTATTATCTGCTGGCCGCAGCACATGAGGACACACTCAGTTCCTTGACTGTCACAGTTTATACAAGACATTGTAATTTGTTGCCTCAGATGGAGGCTTGTGTTTGGGTCAGAGGGCACGTGAGGCAGTGCTGATTAGCTGATGAGAATGAGTGAGGTCATAAAAGGGACTCTTTATCATTGGCTCTGACTCACTGTGGTCACGGACACATGATAATTTCCTCCCCTGATTCAGGACAGTAATTGGAAAGATGTGCACTTGACTCTACTGCAAGCATTTCTTTACATGAACAATAACAAAATCAATAACATAGAGGATTAAAAACCATATACACATCCATACGGTGGCCCTGAAGTGCCAGTCACAATCACAAAATGAAAGCACAACAACAAAAAACACAGCAACAAATCATAAAACACAGTCAATAAATTGGGAAACATGGCTGCAAAACAAAAACACAACTGTAAATAGAAAACAAACCTGCAAAAAGAAAAAACACAACTGTATAAACAAAAAACACAGCCGCAAAAAGAGAAAACTCAACCGCCAAAAAAAACCAAAACACAACTGCAAAATTAAAAAACACAACTGCAAAAAAGAAAAATTCGTTTTCTATTAATTATTGAAAGCTAAATTGTACACTTGCCTGATCATGAATTCAGCACTTTTGTTGTTTGTTTCATCTATTTGTTGTTGTGTTTTTTGTTTTTGCGGTTGTGTTTTTCCTTTTGTTCTTGTGTTTTTTCTTTTTGTATTTGACCTTTTCTTTTTGCAGTTTTGTTTTTGTGGCTGTGTTTTTCCTTTTTGAGTTGTGTTTTCTGTTTGCAGTTGTGTTTTTGTTTTGTGCTGTGTTTTCCCATCTGTGATTGTGTTTTGTATTTGGTTGTTGTGTTTTACTTTTGCAGTTGTGTTTTCATTTTGTGACTGTGATTGGCACTTCAGAGCCACCGTACATTTAGGGCCTTACATTGTAGATCCGTGTCAGCTGTAGTTTCCAAGTCAGTGGATTTCTTTCATAAAGAACGTGTGCTGGTGGAGACTTTTCCCTTTATTGCCTGGACTCAGGGGAGCCACTGTGCTGTTGGCTGAGGGCTGCGTGTGTGCGCAGCATGGGCCTGAAGGGGATGAGCGTGGGGCTTGGTGTCCATAAATCTTACCCAGCACCCCTCCCTCTGACTCCCTAACCCACCCTTCCCTTTCACACTTACAGAGAGGCTCAGACATGGAGGCCTCCGGGCCTTGCCAGGCTCCCCAGACAGAGCTTTTTATCTTGAGCTTCTCTTAGCTTTACACTGACCCACGGCACCCTGAACTAATCTTAATGGTTGTTGGAGGACATGAGGTGATCACGCCCCCCTGACCTTATGGTTTGTGCTCAGAAGAATGTACAAAGTTTTGGGTCACTGGGCTATGTAAGGCTACAAACGGCCACCCATGATGTAGGAAGTCATTCAGACCACTGCAAAATCTTGACATTGTGTAAAAGAACGAGAATATTTTGAAATGTTGCAGTAAAAAATCAAATCAAATTAAATTCTCACTAAGGTGACCAGCTCTTGAAAAACATTTTCAAGTCTTAGGAAATGGCATAAGGAAGTGCATAACATTGCCAGTGTTTTCGTCCAAAGCTAGAAAAGCAGCAAATGTTTTGTACAAAATATGATACAAAACTAGATTAAAGGTTCAGCTGTCCACCTGTCCTCAAGGGTTACTGGTCAAAATACCTTTAAATTATCTTCAAGTTTCTGCTCTGGTAAAGCTGAGAGTTTTGCATTACATATTACTTTTGATGTTTCTCAGTTTGCCAACTTGCAGAGATTTAAAACTTTAGAA
>JAQFJA010000012.1:5686271-5699082 GCA_029874485.1 Naso brachycentron | reverse complement strand
GTGTTTGTATCCACCTGGATGTATGAAAATGAGGTGTAGGCCTACTGACTTTTTAAGCGCGAGCTTCTGAAAAGTGTTTCAACGCTTAAACCTGCCAACCTCCACATAAGTTATAACAGACAATTTGGATACTTGTCCAAGACTTCTCAGGACTGCTTCTTTCATTGAGTTGGAATAAACAGCAAGTGGAGTCCATCCATCTCACTCTTCAGGACAGAATGACAACTCAGTGGAGGAGGTCAGCGGTGGAGAGGAGCGTGATAGATGGAATTGGTTTGACTAATGTGGGCAGAGGGAGACGTTTCGCCGTATCCGTCCTCTCTACCCTCGCTATCCTGCTGCCTTCACATCATTGCTTCAATCCTTCTCACACTCAGATGTCTTAATGCCCCCTACTCATTCACACACACACACAAACACACACATATAGGCGCACAATCACATAACACACACATGCACTGCAGAGTGTGGTTAGGCTATGACACGCTGACATTTGCCAGGGAGGAAGGTGTTGTGAATGATAAGGGAAGGAGGCATGAGTGATTGTGACACTCCTCGCTGTGGCTCCCTCGCAGACATCCATGAGATTGGAGGAGAACTGATGGAGACATTTGTCTCTCTGGACTGAGTTTTTTCTTCATTGGAGTTCAAATCATGAGGCCTTTTAGAGGAGAGAGCAGTCGGGGTGAGACATTTCGTGTCCTGTCGTGTGCAGTAGTCAGCCTGTGGAGTTCGCTGACTTGTCTCCTAATGAAGCTCACGGCTGCACCCCTTCCTGTCCTGTGTCCTTTGTTCTTTGTCCTGTCCTTGTAACTTGTGTCTTGACATTCTGTCCTGCTGCACTTTTGTGCATTTGTAATCAGCAATTTTTTTGTTTTTAGATAGTCATGATTTTGTTGGAGAATCTGTTGAATATAGATGTTAAAGGATACATCAGTTTGATTATTTCTCGCCATATTCCAACAGCCAAACTTAGGACGTCTGACATCATTAAGGTTTTTATTCCAAAAACAAGGATTTTCCAAAATAACAGTGTATGCAAATCATCTATGACCAGCCACATTGTATGATGGTGTCTATTTTCCCCTTAACCATGGCTATGGTGTCAAAGGTTGGCCAGAGAAGAGGGGTAAACTTTGAGTGTTGTTTGTACAAACATTAACAACAAACAAACCAATATATCAATATGGACCTGATCTTAAGCATATGTATTTCAATTTTATTGAGCAGAACATTTATGAAATTGTATTGTTCACAATGCATCAGCCTAGTAACAAGAGATATAGAGTCAGATTAAACTTTTCAACACTTTGTATTAACACACACACAATAAGTGGCAAAGTGTCAGCAGCAGCCAACATGAGCTCAGCGCACTGACAAGTGATGAACAGAAAAATATGATCGGTCACTTCTAAATGATTATATGATTTACAAACGCCAGCATTTATTTATTTTATTTTATTTTTATTTGACCTTTGTTTAATCAGGTAAAACTAACTGACAACCACTTCTAATTTACAAAGATGACCTTTCCAAGAGGCCCACCAGCAAGAATAACTGCACATAGTACCACAGAACAACACATACAATAAGAACCACAAACACAGGAAAAATAAATTAAGTCCACAAGCACAACAATCAGCTAACATATGTAGTTGCATACGTAGTTGTTTTACTCTGTGTTATAGTTTTGGAATATCAGCGGACATGACTGAATATTCGGTGAGTTTCTCGTCTCTTAAAATGAGCATTTAGTGTATTTTCCGACAGGTGTGGTGAGCGCCCCTGCCCCTCTGATGTTTTCAGCCCGTGGTGACGTCAGCAATGAGCTCCAGCTCTCAGGACTGCACCATTTGTCATAATATCACCATTTACCATAATCGTAATGAACCCTGTGATAGAGCTTATTATTGTGAGGAAGGTGCCGGAGAGTTGAGAGGTGGCGTGGTGGCATTACCAGTATAGCCTCGTATACCAATGGTAGTTGTAACTGATGATGAAGCCGTCTCGTGTGAAGGACGGCTAATCACACCGGTCCAACAAAAACATTTAAATTATAACCTACAAGGCGAGACGGGAATATTAGATATGAAGCCTGTGTTTATTTTCAGGTTGCTTGTTTTTTGTTGTAGTTTGTCCATTAATTTACATTAAACTTAGTTTTGAATCAAACTTTCTAGTTTAGTTCAAACCAGGGTCACATAAGTTGTGTCCTTTCTTACGTAACTCTGCAGCTCAGGACAGCAGGGGAGGACATGAATATATGAATTTATGCATGCCATTGCGTGAATGTGTGTGTGTGTGTGTGTACATCTCAACAAAGTGTGTTTGCATTCATGCAAGACAAATCTACTAATTTAACTAGAATCTCTAAATGTCACCTCAGATCCACCCATCACCTCAAAATATGGCTTCCATGGCTGATATCAAGATGTGGTGACATGCCACACACAGCTCAAATGTCATCCCTCTACTCGTGTGTGTGTGTGAGTGTGTGTGTGCATGCGTGCTTGCTTGCTTGCTTGCTTGACGTGTCATGTGCTGACAAAACATCCTTACACTTGCTGACTAGCTGTGAACAAGAGGAAGATTTCTTTGGTGACAGTCAGAAATATTTTCCGCCACTCATCACATGAGAAGCCCTGACTTTGACGGTGATCTTGGACAAAGGAGAACAGGCGAGGCCCCCACCTTCGTGTCCTCTGTGATGGTGAGAGGTGGCGGGGGTGTTCGCTGCTGAAACACAGTGTGTGACGTAGCAGGGATGAAGGACTGAGATGCATTGAAGAGAGGTGCACTAGATAGGAATACTAAATGGAGACAGAAACCATCAGTGACGCAGAAGTCACACCTCATGCTCACAGGACTTATCTCCTTGGCAACTATCTCCGCCCGCTTTAACTCGCAGCAGTTGAAATTGTCTCTGCCACTGTGTTTCCATCTCTTTCATTAGCTGTCTCAAAGTTAATGTGTCTTTGAATGAAATTAAGCATTCTGTCTGAGTGCCCCTACGCACAGTGCCCTGTCTAATTTCATCTTCCTTTGGACAGACTTGAAACAGAAGCACATATCTGACCAAGCTGCCAACACAACGCGGCTAACCTTGGATTTCAGCACCATTCTCGGACACAAACAAACGTATCTGGTGAGATCGGCTGAGCTTCGTCTGCCAGACGTGATGTGATGTACGTGAACTGCTGGACGGAGAATGTAGCATGTTTCCGTTGGCCGAGAGGAAAAGGCAGAAATTTACACTTGCATTATTTTTGTCCTTCCGCCCCACAGCGCCACCCTTCACGCCCTCTGACTGCCATCACACTGCCCAGTGGCACCGAGCTAATGATGTCATCATTTTAAGCCATTTCTCAGCTGGACCTCTTGACCCCTGAGCTTGTGCCAGGGACACATTACATTAGTGACGATGCGTGGTTTGCAGCTGTAGACATGACAGAATCGTCTCATGCCATGATGTTTGAGATGGCTTAAACGCTGCAAACCACAATTTTAGAAATCTTTGACTGACATCTTAACTGCTTGAAAAATATTGCCGTCATCTTTGCAGATGATTTGTGCTTGGGGGCCTTGGACAAGCGCTGAAGCACTAAAGGAATGGTCTGCTCTGAGCTGAGAGGAGAGAAATCATAGCTGATGATGTACGGCTGGGTTAAGCTATAACAAAGGCCGTGGCCTCAGATGAAGCAGATTTGACCAGAAGGGGCTGACCTCTGGCTGATGTATAGCTGTGAGTTGTCATAACACAAACTTGTGGTGGTCTCCCAGTGTTTTAACTTGTCCCACCACAGTCTCAAAATGAATAAAAAAACGCTTTACAGTACAATGTGAAGATCTTTAACATTGTGTTTTGCACCGCCGCTCAGCAAAGCGTGTCTTTTCAGACTACATCCACATTGCTGCGTCTTACCCCGTGACTAGATGGGAAGCATCACATCAATGTTGCGCTCACACGACGACAGCGTTCACGAGTAACTAAAGCAGCTGTCTATATCGTTTCCTGCGGCTTTCCTGCAGCGTTCTTGCAGCGCATTTTCCAAACAAAGCGTTGCGCGGCAAAGGAGCAGCCAAACTTTGTGCATTTTTCCACCGTGTGAGTATTCCTGATCTTTTTCACTGATGCATATCATTCATAAGTTTTCACTGAACCAGATGGTGAAGTAGGTTATTTACATATTTAATTCATACAAACTAGGTGTGTGTGTGTGTTCTGGGGGTCAGCTTTCTTTGAGGCTGAGCAATGACCACTAGATGGTGATCACACACTGTATACACTGTTCTCCTGTCATAATCTTATGATAAAGTTTGAGAGGAAAGATGAGAGAAATCAACAGAGGACTGACAGATAGGCTGCAAATAAATAATCGCTTCAGGTTGCGGTTACGCATGTGAAATGCCGCTTAAACGCAAGTATGATGGAGCTGGTGCAGATGGCTACGTAGACTAAAATGAGAGCATACTTGCTGCGTGACACGTGCGAGTAAAAGACCCGGCTGATAACGCTCCCAGTCTAGACAGGAGGTTAAAGTTAAGATGGAGTCTTAAATCAAAGCCGCTCCTCGTCTATATGCAGTAAGCTCAGTAGCAGCTTTGCTCTCTATTCAAACTGAATGCATTTCACATGACCACTCAACGTCACGCGGCACCTTATCTAGTCTGTGGCATTAGCAAGCAGTTGTTTTACTTTGAGGTGTGTGTGCAGTCAATAGCTCTCAGGCATTGTGACACAACTTACACAAGCTTCTTCGCTTCGGCATCTGTACGCCGTGTTCTGATGTAACGTCAGTCTGGTTTCAGGAAGATGACGACAGCCATACAAAACTTGTCGGAGGATGACAGAAGCAACTTGTTGGAATAATCCAAACACATTCGTGGGTTTCCGGAGTCTTCCCTCGTCACTTAAGTCACGTAAATACAATGTGCAGGTCACCTTTGTGAAAACATCAGGTGCCCAAATTGCTGTGCATGCAGACGCAGTTTTTCGTTCAGGTCAATTAGCGCAGATCTGGACCAACATGCGAAAGCTTTCTTTGAACCAAGTCTGTTAATAAAGTTGTCCTGTCAGTGTAGGGCTGATGGCGTGGCTGATCATGGGAACCGTCGCAGTTCGCTGAATAATGTTATCTTTTCTCCTGCACATGTAAGCAGTAGTAGCCTGATAAAATGCAAAATTTAACTGCATAACAGCGGCTAGCAGCTGCTACCATCAAGGTCAGCGACGTCTGTAATTCATTATCAATGTTGTTGGCGTCTCCAAACCCCTTTGTCTCCCCCGTCCATAGTGAGACGCCACGCCGGAGTCTAAAAAATAAAACGGGGGCTCGACTGTCTCTAAACTGCTCTGTCTTTGAGCCACTAAGACACCGGGTTAGTGAGGATACAAGGCTGCAATACTGCTGCATCTTAAATGTAATACACAGCAGTGTGGATGTAGCCTCAGTCTCCCTTCACTCCCAGTAGATCAGCCCCTCCCCCTTGCTGTACGCACTACACGCAGGCCAGGGCTCAGAAAACAGCGTCCCGTCGTCTGGGAGATGACAGAAAATGTGTTTGGGATGATCAGAAATCTTTCTGAGAACAAAAGGGACTTTTGCATGTGCACTATTGTAACTATTAATAACTATCGCTTGCTTGCTACTAAGCACGAGGCCGATGAAGATTCCGAAATGTTCCCGCAGCACCGGTCTATGTAACGTTATCCCATAAATCAAAATCAGCTTGCTGGTAGAATCTCGGCATGACGCGGTGATTAAGGCAGGAGAGCACTGCTGCATCACGTTAACGAAAGCCAACAACGTTACACCTGACATCCCGAGTATGAGAAAAATTAATAAGGACATAAGGACTTAGATGTAATGTTGTATTATGTTGTAATTTTTTATGTATCTATGATCGTGGTGAAGTTGTGAGGTTGCATCAAAATGCAAAAAGGATGCTGTAAAGTGATTAACGGGGGTGGCTAATCATTTTTCAGTCTTTTGAATTGTGAAAATATTCATCACTGCTGCTCAGATCCTTAAGTAACATCTTCAAGTTGCTTTCTTAATCGAGCGAACACTTCAAAGCCCAAAGATTCTTCTTTTGCTGTCATAAAAGATGAAGAAAAGCAGCCAATCCGCACATTAAGGAGGCTGCAACCAGCGAATGTTAAAAATAAATAAATAAATAAGTAAATGTCATTATTGTCACTGTAACGTTATAAAAGGAAAATTAACAGAGCACAAAGTTCATTATAGATTCAACCTCTCAATCTTGCTCTCAAAGTGGAACCAAACTGATATACGTAACCTCCTAGAAGGTCTGGAGTTACCCACCACAGCTTTTCAAAATCCTGTGGGAAAGACTGTTTCCTGTTATCGTTTCCTGTCATCCTCAAAACACTGTGCTGATGGAATATGCTCAGACGTGTCTTGTTCCAATTCAGGAGAACATTTCTTTTGTTCAGCTGCTCGGTTCTGGGAAGCAGCTGTCAGATAGAAAGGCCTGTCAATCATCCCCGTCCCCCCGACAGCTGACAAGGTCATTAGACTGTGATGTCCATGTCCCTGCATCAGCAGATACTGTTCGTTTGGCATGCTCGTAAACTGTAAAAGCCACATGTGACGCAGCCTCGGTAGTTCTGTCTTTAAAAACTGTAGTGTGTACTGCACACATTCACAGGTTCATCTCTACTTAAATATGTGAATCACAGCTCTAAATGAAAACCCCTGGTTGTATTTATGCCCGTCAATTCAAGCAGATCTATTTTTGCATGGTCCTGCACCTCGGGGACTTCTGCCGTCACTGAGTGCACTCAATGTGTGACACCTTCACAATGGGCCCTCTGCAGTGTTTCGTGGCCGTGGAGGATTGTAGACCCACTTTCCCAGCAGATAATCAGTCAGAGTAAAACTGATGAACCTCGTGCTAAAATGTTCTCGACACACGCATGTAAAAGGTTACTGCTCTCATATTCATAATGGAGATATGCTGTGCTTTAAAATGATTTAATCAGAAGACCATTTTCCAAATGCATGTCAGGCCTGTAAAGATTTAGCTCTCAGCTGTTTCAATACTGTAACACTCATAAGGCAGCATTTACGGTTAGATTAGATTCACACCCACTCAACAATATCATCTTTTTTTTCATGTAAAAAAGAAGAACAAAGCTCTGGCTGTGCTGCAGATGCACAAGAAACAACAAATCCTCTGCTTAAAACACAAAAACAGGTCATTTGTCAAAAAACTTCAGTCTATTTTTCTTATTTTTGACAAATGCAATAAAAAGAGCAAATAGGAGCAATGAATTGTCCCTATCAGCTGTGTAATTCTTTTAAAGAAGCCAAAGCCTGATTTAGTTTGTTCCTTTGTGCCTTAGATCTCTATGGATGTTGAAATCTTGGTGGAAAAAAGTGAACGAGCCAATGCCACTCATGGCAAAAATAACTTTACTGATCTTATAACAGCTTCATCTATGACCTGTGCTGTGGGTCTTGTTATGTGCAGCACTATATCCTCCCCCTTCCTCTGACGCTCCACGTTAAATTCCACTCTGTTACATTAAAACAAGGTGTGTGTGTGTGTGTGTGTGTGTGTGTATGTGTGTGAACCCAGTCCCCTGCAGTGATGACGTGCATGTCTGATTTTATTTTCCTCAGTGCAGTTCTGAAAAGTTTTAATCCCTGCGTAACTATGTAAAGCTTTTTGTGATTTTGTTTAGAAAAGCGAATTTTGAAAAATAATAATTTTATTTATTTATTATTGCACTGACTAATCCACTTTATATATAATTGGCAAACCATAATGAATGACTATAAAATATACTTGTAAAGGTTTAAATGAATAAAATATAAGACAGTGCTTTGTTTAGCTTGTTTGTTAAGATCCCCATTAGCTGCAGCTACTCTTCCTTAGCCTGGCACAGCCAACTTATTCTCCACTAAGAATTAGTCTGGTACCTCTGGATTCACTGTTCATTTCCAAGGGGCAGTACCAACGGACACAGTCAAAACTGCCTCTGGCTTTCAAGTGGATAGACATACAACCATACAACCAATCAGAGCTGTTTACCCCGCCTTTCCCCTCACACTCCAGGCGAGCCACCGCCATGTTTGTTTTGAAGAGAATTTCAGGCGAGCCGTCGTTATTGAAAACTACACAGTATTAACTAAAAGGAATGTTGGGACAAGATGGAGAACAACCTTGGAGACCCATCAGATACAGGTTTTTTTGTTATTACTACACACAGGAAACAACAGGAGCCTTTAGTAGGAGTCTTCCTATAAATCTGTGCGGCGACGACCTGAGACTCAGCAGCCTCAGTACAACACAACATGTTTAAAAGCACTAAAATTGATGTAAATAGCTAATGTAACAACACAGTATAATAACATCTATGTGATTATTTATCAGGCTGAGAAAAATTCAAGCTAATAGCCGCGCCCTTTGTCTGTCTGTAGGCTGTAAACAATTCATGTAAGCTGCCGCGTACACTGACCGGAGCTGCCGTCCTCGGCCCCTTCAATGAGTCACCACAAAAAGGCCACCCCATATGAGATGAACGGTTGCGACTGGCCCTTCAGTTTTTTGGACGGGTGGAATCAGCCGTAAATTGGAGGGTTCCCAAATCATTTTCACGAAACAAATTAAGTCATGAAGTGAATGGGTCATGTTTACCAGGCTAATTCTTATAGGGTCTCCATTATGTTTGTTACATTCATTTACTAGATAACATTAATATACATTTATATCATTCATACAGTACAGCTGAACATATTACATAATGATAGAACACACAGCAACCAACACAAACTCAGAAGACTGTCACATAGAGCAGCTCTACATTGAGATTTCACCTCAATAATTGAGAAAAGAAAACAACTTATCACAAATAAGTTGGAGTAGCATCACATTTCAGATTTTCATGACCATCAAAAATACATATAGTGTTCTATGCTAATCCTTGTGTAAATAAATATGAAAACATGTTTTATAGCTTTTTGAAATAAAAAAATTTAACTATTGGGAGGCAAAAAAAGCCTTCTTATGTATACTTTATACTTTTATACTGACTACATGAGGTTGGAGGGCCAAAGCACTGCAATACAGTGCAGCAGTCTTGTTGTTTAGGCCAGAGAGTTACATGAGAAACAGATGTTCTCTTAATCATGGCTCCATCTGTGCCTCTTGTAGTATTGTCTGCCGTCATGAGCAGCACTTATATTTCTTTTTTTGTCTCTAACATGCTCACAGTAGCCAGACCGAGGGCAAAGGCAGAGACTTCGCTTGGAAAGCCAGTCACATTGCCCTTTCCACTAGCACCGTTCCACACAGCCTGCGGGCTGTCGGGCGTAAGAGGCTGTCCTTGATTTCTGTTCCTCCGCACATCTATTGTGTGTTTTTGTGTGTGTGTGTATTTGTGTGAGAGTGTGCATGTGTGTGTCTCTGTGAGAGTGTGCGTAGATAGACAAAGACAGTGAATGACTGATGATAGTGTGACACTGCAGCGTGGTCACTCATCTTTGTGTCCTAAAATTAAAGGGATTGCACCAGCGATAAATAAGATTAGATGAGTCTGAAGAGAGCGTGTGTGGGCGGAGGGTTACCAAACATGGCTTTTGATCACATTGTACCAAACGTAATTCCCAGTGAGATGAAGATTCATGCTGACTCCCTCTGTTAATGTGTCTGCGACATAAAACTGCATTTGAGTGGTACAATATGTTCATTTTTAAAAAAAATCCATCTTAGTATTTATGTTTCTTTTATGTTTTTGAATGAAGTCTTCCATAATAAACCAAAAGCTAAAACTTTGCCCTCTGATGAATTTTACTCGAGTTTAGCTGCTTTAAAAAAAAAAAAAAAAAAAAGAATTTGATGTGTGCATCTGACAACTGTTGGCCTTATTGTGAGCCTGGATTTAAAGTACAAAATTTAAAAATGTCCGTATTTGTTGCCACTGAGAACAGGTATTTAAACAAAACATTGTGGCAGACAGAAATGTACACTATAAAATATGCTTCTTCGAGAAAGCAAAAACATCTAATATTTGAAAAATTTGAAATATACACACGTGATATTATACAAATAGTGGCAAGATGGTGAGTCAATGCAGATCTTTGACTGAAATAACATCTAAGCTGCTGGATGGATTGTTATAAAATTTTGTGGTTAGTCAGCAGTGGAATGAAAAATCTCTGAATGAATTAGTGAAACATTTGATTCTAAATGTTCACTAATGACTGCTGAGATTCCACGACTTTTTCTTGAGCTCCACCATTATGCTGCAGTTTGTGGTTCAGAGTGAAACATCTCAACAACTGTTGATTTAAATTAAATAATATTAAAGACCCCTTGAAATGAAATTTATATTTCCCAGTTAACATCCTCTGTCCATGTACTAACTGTTCATTTATCTCATGTTATATGTCAAATATATGATTTTAAAAAACATTTTTGGATATTTTTACATTAAAATCCAGCCTTTTATTCATTTGAAAAGATTTTTAAAATTTTGGTCACTTTGGTTACTGGGGGCTTTTCTAATTTTTCATCTAATGAAAATGCACTGGCATCATTGGCTGATGGTTTGAACAAATGGAGCCTGACTCCAAAAACACTGTCATGATTGTTCTCTTTCCCTGTTTCATCCCTGTCTGATTTGTCAGTAAAATCTGCAGGCGCAGGTAAAGGTGATGGCACAAAGTCCTCAACAGAGATCAGGCTGTCATCATTAGCATTCGCTGCTAGCTACTGTCAGTCTAGCAAGGGGGGTGGGGGGATATGTTAATCAATATCCACGACAAGTTCCTGATGAGAGACTTGTTTATTTTGCCAGAAACACAACAATATGCAGAACCAAGTCACCCTGACTCTCACTTCTGTATCTCAGGGTCTTTAAATTTGGTTCTTACATTTATGTTTTTCCTCAGAGTAAGTTGTACCTCTAGCACCCTCTTAAGGTCAAAATTTCAATCTGTTTTATGCTGATTAATGATTTAATATCAATGCTAATGACATTTCAGCCGCAGCTGCACTTCTTATTTGGTGCTACTGAGTAAATATTAGCATGCTAACACACTAAACATCAGCATGTTGGCATGCTAGAGTTAGCATTTGACTCAGGGGACTGCTTTGTACAGCCTCACAGAGCCATGAGCATGGTTTGTGCAGTTTGGATAAAACTAGTTTATTTAACTATGTAAGTAGGTTAAAATGTTGGAGGGAAAATGTATGTGTGATTTTTTAATGTGATTTTTCGTGATTGCAACACATTTCCAGATTATAGCCCACGGGACGAACTAGGCTGCCACTGTTAATGACATGGCAGAAAGTGCTCCATCAGAGCTGCTGACACCATACATATGGCAGCTAAATCTGGTGACGAGAGAATTACACAAATTCAGGCATCTGAGGGCATAGTTAAACCCTGATCGCCACATAAACACTTCCCTCAATAGCTCAGCTGAGAGCGAGCAGTGAAGCTTCTCGCTTGCATGAGGGTAACACAAACCCTCCACGAGATCAACCGACCATCTCATTTGCCCTGGCAGTTGGCAAGGCTGGGGAGGTGTGTGTTGGCGGTTGACAAGTCAGGGGAGAGCACTGGGTTGACAGGGCACACTCCTCGTCAAGTGGCAAACAACGTGAGTGGAAAAAGCGAGGGAAGTTATAACAAATTTGTGCTTCTATGGCGTTTTATAAAAAACAGCCATATTTAGTATCCATCCCTCTTTTTTACTCTCAGTCCTTTATTTTTACATTCATTCCTTTGCTTTTTACTCTCTGACTGTCTTTCTGCCTTGTTTACTCGCTCTCTCACCGGCGTGTTCTCATGCTGGGAGATGACACAGTTAGAAGGCCACGGTTAATCAGAGCTCATCCTCGGGGCGGTAGGATGTGGCTACAAGGCTTATATGGTTTGTATTCACACTATTTTGATTTTGCAGGGCTAGACTTACACTGAAATAGCCAGCTGGCCAAGAATGAGGCATTGAGACCTTTAAATAGGGAGTATTAGGGCATCGTGAGCAGAGGGGTTGGACTGAATTATATTTTCCACAGATTTCACAATTAAAACTGCTAAATTTATAATGTAGTCCTTTCTCACGATATGACATTTCACACCAAAGATTTAAAAGCTTGAACCGTGGGTAAATATTTGAAAAAGAAATGTGTACAGCCATTACATATGGATGTGTAAAGACAGTGATGATCTCATACTTTGAGATAAACACACTTCACTGACAGCTGACAGTGGACTGCGAGTCTCTGTGGTTTTGTGTATGCCTGCGCATGTATGCACATCATCCCTGAGTGCTGTTGCTCCAGGGTGTTTACAGCTGTCTTTCAATCCAGTGCACAGAGCTTTGACTCAGTTTGTGAGGCTTCAGTCATGGTCCTCCTCCCCCTGACACACAGAAAACACAGACAGCTGACAGGGACACAGTGGCCGCGGCAACAATGGCCAGTGACAGCTTAAATAACACAGCACCATTTCATAACATCCCTATGAACAGACCCAGAGGCAAACACTCAAACAGCTGGTTCTTGAGGTGTGGGCTGAGGACCCACAGAGGTCATTAGAGGCTCTGCAGGGTCTCCAAAAATCTGTTTAAATATTTGGTATTTTTGCTATGTTGTGTTATTTAACCTCACCGAGACACTTTTGATCAGCTGCTGTACAACTAAAAACTAGTTGCTGCAGCAAACTGAAGCTCAGAGCTTCTTACAAACAGAGAGAGATGACAGGAAGACTGAAAAAGTGTAAAGGCTATAATTGGAAGCACAGCAAAGTAAATACTAAAGGAAGAGGAAATAC
>JAQFJA010000012.1:5610553-5622543 GCA_029874485.1 Naso brachycentron | reverse complement strand
AACATGAATGGCAGTGAATGGGCTTTAAAAATGCAGTCTGACATCTACTAAAGTAAACACACGGTCACATTTGAACAGCAACATTTGTAGTAGATAGAAGTGATCTCTGCTAATGGTGAGAAGTCAAAAATTCACTGGTATGGTCCTGAAAGAGGAAAATGCACCCTAAGAGGAGTCATACAATATTTTAATTACACTCTTTGCATCCTGTCACATCTGATCGACGTCATCCTGAAATGCAGATATAAAGCTGTACACATGGAAAAAACCCACATTTCTACGACCTCTGGCAAAGGTACATGTTTTATTTTATTAAAGCTGAAAATGACGGGAGGATTGTAGTCCAGAGATGTGAGGGTCTGGAGTGTGATTTTTGCTCAGACATTTAACTAAGCCCCATGCTGACTCAATCGTTTACAAAAGTGCCTTTCAGCTCTCCCGCGCTGCTTGATAACCCACATCCTCTCCTCAAAACCCTCAGTAACAGCTCTCCAGAGGGATGCTTTCATCCTGACGCAAACTATGTGTTTGGTCTGTTTCCATTTAGCTAAGTTCAGGTGTAGTTCACAGAGGCCGCCAACTCTGGTCATGTGACTCGCATGCAGGCTGTTTGCTTGGGAGGCTTTTCTGTGTAATATAGCCCTATGATGGATCGAGAGCTTTTCATCGAAGAGAACTCTTCAAGAGAACTATTTAACATAGGCCAAGAAAATATGCCTGGTATTTCATCTATTTTTATTCCTGTCAGTCTTATCACTGTGTGTGTGGTTCAGTAAGAGTTTATGACCTGCACATCATGTCTCCCTTCGTCATGGAGAGCAATGGCATTGTGAAAAGATTGTATATCCATTTGATATCTGCTTTGGATTTCAGACGAGGGCGCTAAGAGGACACTGCCCTCTGTGTGACCCACATCTGATTCACCTTGAGCAAGGCATGCTGCTGGCAACAGACACCGAGCAGCAGATTCTGCTCGTGCTGCGACACTGTTGCGTAATCTACGAGGAAGCTGCGCTGTAATAAATAAATCTGGCTGAGGCAGTCCATCTGGGAACACCATTTTTCAGCAGAGATCTCCTGACGTGATGCCTAGTGGGCTTTATAAATATCCTGAGCCCATCCGCGCAATGTGAACTGTGTTTCACCCTCCCACACCCTTCCCCTTTGAGTGTTTGCCTTCTGCTTGCAGTGAAAGGCAGGCTTTACTTTGCTTTGTTTGTCCCTCAGCGCTTACCTCCCACTTTCTCCCTGTTAACTGTCAGTGTTCAAAAGCAGAACACTGGAAACCACATGTGAAACAGATCTCTCTTGGCTTCACAATGTAGGTGAATGACCTGGAGGCTTTTTTTGGTCATATTGGAGTTCAGGAAGATCAGAACTGCAACCACTGTCCTTTTCAAAATCAGAACAGAAGCCGTATAAGTGCGGCGTTTTTCATGAAAAAATTCCACAGGGCAAAGCCAAAAGCAGAGCATTATTTATTTAGCATTTTATTGCAAGTCAGCCACGTATCCTGTGGTGCCACGCACCTCGCCGTTCTGATCTGGTTGTTTCTAATCATATCTGCTTGTGTGATATGATGTTCCAGAAAGACACCTTAATGAACAACAGGCGATAGCATAGACAGAGTTTTCTGTTAAGCTCCAAAACCTTTCCCCCACAAAGATCACCATACAGATATTCTGTGCCTCTCTGCTCACAGGGACTGGGCAGATATGGATGGCAGCCAGTGATGAATTGAATTTATGGAGAGTTATGCCCCAACTACCAACTGTGTGACCTTGTGTTGTAGAACCACCGCCCCATCCGCCTCATGCATATGCATCATGCATCTACCTGTAAAGGCAGCATGCTTTAAAAAGTGGGTGAAGTGACTGAATATTTCATTGTAGCATTAAACAAGCTGAAAAGTTATTTTCTTCAACATCATCTCTGCATTGCTTGTTTTATTTTAAGACACTCAAGCAGCCCTCACAAGTCCCTTTGAGTCTATGTCTCAAACAATTTACTCATTCATCAATGCTTTGGAGCTAATTTGCTATATTTATCTACTCTGTGTATGTGTGTGTGTGTGTTTGAGGACTGACTCCCTCTGAGCTTGCTGCTCCCTTTGACCTTTAACACCACAGTGTATAATAACTCTTACAGTTTGACAGGTCAACTGAGGCGTCACGGCTGGCCCCTTGCTGTGGGTTAGGCCTGAGCCTTTTTATCATACTAGCTACCCTGTGATGGATGAACCCAGCAACAAACCAGCAAGGGGGCTAACAGCGTTGTGCAGAGAAAGTGGATAAGGCAGGGTAACAGATAACACCTTGTTGAACTCCACTCCACTACCTTCTTGTTGCCCCTGGCTTCAGACTCCTTCAGTTATTTGCTTCAGGCAGTCTCTGCTGGTCCACAGAGCCCCAAGACTTACGGGGTTTATTACAAGTAACAGTGCGCTGCTCACACTGCTAGTTTTCTGATAGCACTTGTCTTAAGTTGTTGTGCATAGCAAGGCGATATTTCTTTGGCAAATGTGGCAAATTCTGCATTAAAGAAGTCAGAGTGTAATTTGCTTCTGCATATTGACATGTTTCCAAGCAAAAGCAGGCCTCCAGGTAGGAACTTGCAGTGGATACTGACTGACGTTCACAGTAGCCAGTAGGGATGAATATATGCTACGCCCGCCCTCCGCCCCGGCTGACAACATTGTTGTGTGTGAATACACAGAGCAGCACAGCCGGAGTACAACAGGACTTCATACACACCACAGAATGATGTTATAAACACAAACTCATCTTTGTTAAGTTTTCCGACATTTCTAGGACTTCCGCAACTTTTACGATGTAGAAATAAGAAGGATATCGACTGTAGTTACTGATAGAACGGCCCTCCCCCCCCTTGTGATACTAGCTGAACTGACGCTAACTGGGGCTGTGTGTGTGTTTATTCACAGAGCTGTGCAACACATTAACAGACCTCCATTCATTTTATGAACACAGACACAATGACGCTAAGTTTTCTCACATTGTCTAGGACTTCCACAGCTGATATAGTTTAGCAAACACTACAGCGGCCGTAGTTAATTCCAAAAAGTGGTGATCCCCCCCCTTCTCTGAACGGGCTTCCCTGTGATGGAGAGGTGCATACTAACTGTAGGCTTGTGTCTGTATTATTTGAAAAAAATCGAGAAAGCTTTTTCAACTGACAAAAAAATACAAAATTAGAAATGCCTCTAGTGCAAGATGAGTCATCACAAAATTAAAAATGTTTTCCAATCAGGGAAAAGACCTGAATCTGATGTAAAAATACTCGGAAATGATTTCTTTAAACAAATTTGTGGTATATAGGATGAGATACATGAACCATTAACACATAGACACAGGATTAAAGCTGGGAAAATGTATTTTTCATTTCATGGGGACTTTAAGAGCAGCTCCAAAAGTTGACAGAAATTTTGTTATTTAAATGTCAGCATAAGACAAACATTTTTGATATTTTGCAGATATCAAGTGAATATAAAGTGAAAATGGATATGAGGTGTTTTGGGAACACATTTATCACATGCAGCAGAAACTTCACAGCAACAGTGAAGTTTCTGCCAGAAAACTGGGAGTCACAGGATCTGTAAGCGTATGTGATGTGAATAACGACAGAATCCTGCACTGGCTGAGGTTTTACATGCGTTCAGCATCACTGCACAACAGGCCAAATGGAGTCCAGATCCAGGCGCCAATAATATATTTAATGGATCATTGGAGGCAGACTTTCCAAGCCCCTGTGTTGGGATTACAAATGCTTGGACAGCATATAGGAAAAATACACTCAGGTTTGTTGCTCCCTTTTAAAGTATTGAAGAGGGAACTTCTCCTTCAACAGAAGTGCAGTGAGGAGTAATGGTAACTGGTAAACAGTAAAGGTGAGCTTACATGATTGTATCAAAGGTGATAATTCAATTCAATCGTCTTGTCAAATTAAGCACAAGAGAATGTCTGTAAAGATTCTCAGTAATCCAGGTCACGGTTATCCAAGGAGGACACAAGGAGTGTCTAGAGGCACTGGAGCTGCGTGTAGCATGTAGATACTTTATAACGTTCCACCTTATTTCCAAGGGGCTTCTTCAGTTCCTCAGTTGCAACATCAAGAAAAAAAAATGCTTGTAGACTTGTAAACACATGTTTTAAGACCACAGTGCAATCCTAAATAAAACCGCAATGTCCAGAAGAAACACCTGGGAATGCGGTCACAGCTGAGACAGCTACGTTCTCCAATTTCTCCCCGTGTGACCAAACTGTAAGTCCTCTGCCTCCACCTGCGCCTGTTCAGTCATCCTGGAGCACAGCGCCTTCAGCGGGGGAAAAGGCTTTCCAAGCCCCCTTTGATTTATTCAGTATTTGGCTAACCTTGCTCTGAACCTGCCCCATGAGATTTCCAACCATTTTAGCCCTCCTCTTCCAGCATACGTGAACTACATGCCTCCTCGACCTAGTTCCATCCCAACATGCTTCTTCTCCCTGAGCTTTCGCAACAGCTTGCTCAGAGAATGAGAAACAGGCCTTTGCAGAAGGCTCGGGTTCGCTCTCAGCAGAGCCCGTCAACCCTCCCCGCCCAGTGTGGGTCACCTACTGATCACAATGTGCGGCCCTATCGTGAGTGCGCAGGAGGGCATTTATGGTTCGCTGGGATTCAAATGAATGTTTATGAGGCTTGTCTGGCAGCCAAAGGGCAGGCACTATCCCAGCTTTTACAGCCACTCTCATGGGCTCGCTTTTGGTTGTGTGCTTGCCTTGACTTGTGCTCACATATGGGGTGTCTGGATCTGTGATCTCAATATCACTTCATGTGTTTATTCCTAAGGGTTAAGGTATTACACTTAAAAGGAGAGTTCACCCAAGAATGAAAATTTTGTCATTATGTACTCACCTTCATGCCAATGGTAGGTTGGGTAAAGTTTTTAGTCCATAGGTAAAAGGCATTGCCGTAATCTTCCCCCCAAAATTTAAGTAAATGGTGACCAAGTTTCAAATGTTTAAAAAAAAAAAACTGACTAAAGCCACAAAATTCCTCTGTACTGCTCGTCCAAAGTAATCCAAGTGCCCTGAAGCCTTGATAGGCCAATGTGTTTGGAGAAACCATGTTTTTAGCCTCGCCGTTCTCTGTGGCCTGACACTCGTGTCTTGTGTCTGCTGCTGGCACCGGACTTCTGGGTAGCATGTAAACACAGGTCTGTGTACCATGTTAGCAGCTACAGGCTACAGCGAACAGTGAGGCTAAAAACATGGCACCAGTGTTATTTTTTAAAAACAACTTGGCATGTCGAGGCTTCAGCACACTTGGATTACTTCAGACAAACATGGAGGCATTTTGTGGTTTTATTCTGTATTTTTATTTATTTATTTTTACTTTTTTTTAATGTTTGAAAATTGGTCACCATTTACTTCAATTGTTTGGGAGATTACGGCAAAACCTTTTTTCTGTGAAACTCCAGCAGTATTTTGTGGACTACAAAACTTAACCAGACCTTCCATTGGTATGAGGGTGAGTCGATCATCATGAATTATCAGTTTTGGGTTAAGCAGCTCTTGTGTTTGAACTCTGTGCTTGCTTGTTCTAGAAAACCAAAAAACTGCACAGAGTTTACTTTTCTTTCAAGATTGACAGCAAGGTTATTATAGTTAACAAAAACTAACGTAATAAAGAAAACTAAAATTGAAAAAACATTTCTGTCAACTGGAATAAAAATAAAAACAAGGCTTTCCAGAAAAATGATCTGTATTGTAGGTTTACAAAACTAACATCCGTAAAATACTTTTACTGAGAAAAAATTCTTAATTTTCATTTTTGTCTTGGGTGGATATTGAATCTGTCTTTCAAGATCTATATGTCTCCACCCCACCCCACCCCCGGGCGTGCCACACTGATAAACAGATACAGATAAACCAACCTAGCTGGCATCATGGCAGTAAGTTGGGAGAAAGCGGCAAAGGCTAAAATTAAGCATTTTCAAAAAATAAAAAACTAAACTCAACTAAAAAACTTGCTTCACAAACTAACCAAGACTACACTGAAACTGAAAAAAGTCACAACAAAATAAAATTAAGAACCAATGAAAAAAAATTGTAAAAATTGGTTGACAGTCACTTTTTACTTGTGTCCTCCTAATCTTGGCTGGTTTATTATCTGTATTTGTTGTCATTCGGCATGTGTTCTTTCTCACATGTTAAGCACATTGGCTTCATGATTAACCTCACAGCGAGGAAGGAAACAGCATGGCCCACAGTTAAGCAAACGCTCTGCTCTGCTGCTTTTTCACTGAACACTGCTCTCTGCTCTGATCTAAATATATCAGGTGGAGTCTCATGGGGAACAATCAGAACATCTCACTGAGCAAACAAAATCAGCATTGTGTGCTCTTAAGTCAACACATTAATCCAAATGTTTATTTATATGTGGAAGCAAATGCCTTTTTTTTTCTAAGTGCCATTTTATGTGGCATCATTGAGATTGGTCAGACTTAAAAGGGTAGACAGATCATTATCTTATAAAATGCTGTATGATATACAGAATATTACAGCCATGATCATTCTAAACAGTTCATTAATAATGTGTATTTTGATAAATGCCATTCCCCTCAACTGAAATGACTGCTGAGCCATACAGTTGTAATTGATTTGTATTTATGTTTCCCTGATTCTAACACTGACAGTGCAGACATCATAAAAGAATTCAGTGCCTTAAAAAAGTCCAACAAGCTCCATGAAAAGTTAAAAAACAGTGAGTGGTTCCTTTACTTTCACCACAACCCTCCTTTCCACGTGATAAACCCCAATGTGGTCACATTTTAGCCTCAGCTCATTAAAAAATAATGAGTTCCCACTTACAGGTGTGAAAAACAGCACATCTCTCTCTCTGCATTATTACTTATTTTATTGCTGTATGAACCCTCCACAGTGCTGTTCATTGTGCTTCCATTTTGGTTTGGTTCTCTGCATTGGCCTCATCTTGATTTGTCAGCTTGGTCTTTATGCACCTCACAGCTGACTATTCATAAACTACAGGTGCCACACAACAGCAGGGACAAGAGCGTCTCATTGGGACTTACTTTTTGGCTTAGTGGCATGCAAACTGTCTTTGAGTTGCTTAATGATTTATCAGTCCTGGTGGGTAACTTAGTTTGGCGGTGTCTCAGTTCCATCCAGGACTGCACAGGCTTGAATCTAAATTCAAGTGGCAAACACACCACCCTAGTAGGCCACCAAAATAAAGTACAGACACCATTACCCCGAGGTATGAAACCTGTGCAACAGCGATCAATGCAATAACCTTCAAACAGTTGCCTAACTTGCCTCAGGGAGTCAACTGTGTGAGCCACAGAAATCTTGCAGAACAAAGGTTAGATGCTACACGGATGGTGGCTGTGACAGCAGCTGTAAAAATGCTCTTGGCTCAGAGGAGGATGCTGTGATAAAACAGATCTTTTAAGAGGGATTTCTTTATGCATTCTTGATAAATACAGTCAACATGTCTAAAACAAAGATATACCAAATTATAAACAGAATGCAGATTTTTCAACTTATAAAATGGGACATCTAGCCTACCTCTAGATTTCCCTTTAGCATACTCGCTGTGGCAGGTGCTATTTCAGCTAAAGACAGTTGAATATTTCGGATGATAACAGTGACCTATCTCGCTAAGATTTAGATAGGAAGATCAATACCACTATCAGCAAACCTAAAGGGTGGAAAATTTATTTACATTTGCACAATGGCATACTAGCTTTGACCCCCTGCTTTAAGTCTTTTTTACTAAGCTAAACCATGCTAGGCTAAGCTTAAGGGTTGCAGGCTGTAGCTTCATGTTTATTGTAAGGACATGCTCAAGGCTTTATGCTAGGCTAAGCTAGGCTAAGTTAATGGACTGCTGGTTGTAGCTTCATGTATATTTTACAGATATGAATTTAACAATATTATCAAAAAACTCTGACAAGCCAGAAAAAAACATATCAACCAAAATGCAAAACATAACAATTTAACAAACAAACAAAAAAAGATTCATTTAGTGCACATAAGACAAAATCAAAAATCAGTTTCTCCTCTTTGGTTAAATGTACCCCTTGTACATTTCTCATTACTGTCCAAGTTTCACGTTTTGCTTTGTTTTTTTTTCGAAACAATCTCTGGTAATTCAGCCACCAAGCTCGCCAATTCTAAATGTTAAGACACACTTTCCAGTTTTTAAATAAAATCGTCGATCACAAGGTAATTGTGAGACTCTGGCAATGATAAATCTCATCCATTGTGAATTTCCGCAGCTCCCTTCCTCTGTCTTGCTCTTAAGCCTTGGAACACACTCAGATTCATATGCAATAAAGCCAAAGAGGCTCCATATTGTCCCATTTTTTTCTGGAACATTAGCCTCTGGGGTTTCGCTTACGCAAATCACATTTACCACAAATGTGTAGCAGTTGCAGACACTGACTGATTGAAGATAATATAGGGATGTATCAAGCTAACAAATTTAAATTTGATTTTTTAGTCTTCACAACAGGCAATAAAAGAGTTTACTCTCTCAGGAGTTTATTTAAAATTTAAGTTCTCCACATCGAAAGATGACTGCCGTCCTTTCACTGAATATCCATGTTCATTCAACCTGCTTTGGACCACTCTGCACGTGTGATGAGGTCCTGACCGTGATGTTTTGAGTTCATTATGTTTACGGAGAATTGTGCCATTCCCCTGCACACGTTTCTGACAGCAGAGAACAAACAATAACACACATTGCCCCTCAAGCGTGTGTTTTATGTTTTGACAACATCATCTGTCACAGTCACTGATCTCATGCTTGGAAAATATCAAAGGTGTTATCACACTGCCATGGGAGTTAAAACCCAGACACAAAACGACGTGAACCTCCCAAGCGTTCACTTTTCTATTTTCATCATGCACAAAGAAACACGGTGCGTCTCTAAAACTCGACTTTATTATCTAGTTTTGATTCAAAGACACATGAAAGGAGAATAAAAAAAGGAAGTGTAAAAACAGACTAAAACAAGTGTCACAAAAAACTCCCAGAAAAACTACTGGTATGGACCTATGCATGGCTTCTGGTCAAAGTGAGAATGGCATTCAGTTCTCCAAACTATACACATATAATGGGACCGGGGTGAATCCTGCACTGTCTGAATTATTTCTACCTGCAGAAGCAGCCACCTCAAATGTCCCCTAAGTGTTTGTCTTCACACTATCATGGGACCTCCCCCACTTCCAAATGTCTTAAGGTCCATATTCCCTTCGTTACACCTCAGAGCTGTCGAGGCCAATCTCATGTTGTGCGCAATCCGGGCTCATGTCCTCCCTTTGAACGTGTTCATGCAGGTATAACTCCCCGTAAACTTGTGGATTTCTTCAAGTGCAACTTGTGGCATGAAGCTGTAAAGGGCATAAAGACAAGAGAGCGCATGCCAAAAATGAGATGAATATGTTGATGAGAACAAGACAAGACAAAACACAACAAAAAAACTCTTCAGATGATGTCTTTTTTTTTTTTTTCACCTTTTTAGCATGACGAGGGCATGCATGGTCCAGGGCAGGTAGAGGAAGGCCTTGTCAGCTCTGACTGCATCCACCGTCCTCTGTGCAACTACCTCAGGTTTGAGAGGTGGAAAGAGCTGAGGAAACCTACACATACACACAAACACACACACACACACGGGGGTAAAATAATGATCATTCTATTCGATAAAGAAATTTCAACGTGCCTGCATTGTTCATTATAGGCTACTGAGAATTACAGTGCAAGAAATGTAGGGCTGGCTATTGGCAAGAACTTCAAATACCATACGCATCATGATACATGGGTCAAGATGCGATTATATCACGATACATTAAGGTACAATACGTACTGCGATAAATTGTAATATTCAAAATAGTTCACTGAAAATGTAAAACCACATGCAAGTTACTGTGTACAATCAGGACAGTCTAATATACATCACATCACATTATATTTAGAATTTAACTGACAAATTAAGTCAAAACAAATTCAAAATTTCCTTTCCAATTTAGTTGAATGGCATTGGAAAATGACCAAACACACTGATTTAGCTGCCTTATCATCGACATGAAAAATGAAATTTAAGTGTGCTCTTGCACTTTAACTGCACACACTGACACGCTGGAGACACAGAAATTCAAAGTATGAAAACAGAGCGCACAAGTGTTCTTTTGTGTCACAAAACTTTAAGGCCGGGTTTTGGCAAGGACTTTAAAATGTGATACGCAACACGATACATGGGTCACGATACGATATGGACATCACGAAAATAAATATCACAATATATTGCTGTATCAATTTTTTAGCACAGCCCTAAAAAATTAATATAAAATTTCTCCACTACAAATCTACCAACCAACATGATAAAAATGACGTACTTTGATGATGTCATGAAGTGAATAAATAAATGAATGATTTTTTTTTTCCTTCCCCCGTGTCTGGCTGATCGCTCATGGGATTTTTCAGACACACTTAAAAGATTTTAAAGATGTGATGGCACATTTTCTGGTGCCATCACACTGACAAACAAATGAATAAATACAACATACGAGTAAAAAAAAATTCACATCTGCAAAACATTAGCAAAAAGAAGCAAATACCAAGTCCAGTAGTCATTCAAATCAAACAGAACACCAACCCCATGAGACACAAATAAACCGGATAAATTGAAACAAAAATAAACAGGTCAATAACTAATTAAACTGAGTACTCAGAGTCAAGAGTGAGGGAGAGTGTGTGCGTACACGTCTATGTGAGAAAGCAGGGGGATTATTATTGTCTAGGATTATTATTTTTTAAACAGCCATCATCACAGATGCAAATCTATCTGTTGAACTCAGAGCTCAGAAATGTCTATAGACGATTATTTTCATTATCGATTAATCTGTGGATTATTTTTACAATTAACTGATTAATCATTTATTTAATCAAATGTCAAAAAAGTGTGAAAAATGCTTATCTTAATTTCCCAGAGCCCGATGTGATGTCTTCAAAGAGCTTCTTTTGTCCAAACAACAGCCCAAAACACAAAGACTCTTTATTATTAGAAATGATACAAAGAAGCAGCAAATCCTCACATTTCATCGACTAAACTGGTAATTCTTTGACTGAAATGGTTAATTGATTATCAAAATAGCAGGCGATTAATTTTCTATCCACCAATTAATCAACTGATGGATGAAAATCACTCTAGACAAGTCAGGATGAACTGGCTGGCTGACTTTCATTTAGGTCAACTAGGGAGCTGCTCTTTGGAAAAATTTAGAGGATCACCAAAGTCTGTGGGTTACATTGTTAAGGAAAAATGTGGCCAGCATGAAAAAAACAAAACAAACAAACCAAAACCAAAAAAAAACGGTCCCATGGTGCATCTTTAAATACCTGACTCTCATGCCCTGGAACATCTCTGTATTGGTATGGAAGGGAAGCACAGTGGTGCAGCCAACGCCAGGACAGTCCAGCAGGCCCAGTGTCAGACTCTCCATGAAGGCCAGCGATGAGGCCTTGGAGGTGCAGTAGTCTATGGCCCCGGGGATCGGAGACTGGGACAGAATGGAGTTTATGCATACTACATGGCCGTGCTGCAGCTCCAGCATCCGAGGCAAGAAAGCCTTTGTAGTCTGAAATGAGGAAAGAGAGAGAGGTGAATGAAGGGGCAGAATAAAGACATTTGGAAGGAAGCATGGAGACAGAAGGTGGAATATATTCAGTAGAGTAAAAATGAGAGGAGGCAAGAGAAACAGGCCCACACTGAAACCACAGATAAAATTTCAATTTCCATTTGGTTGATAATTGCATTTCTGTCTGCATTTGACATGGTCTTTTGATCTCCATTCAAAATAAAAATGCCAGGAGTTTCAGAGCCCCTCTGATGTTTCAGAAGCTGAGAGGCGATTTGGAAATACCCTACTTAACCTGCCGTAATAGCAGCCATGATTGACAAGTCAGGGGGT
>JAQFJA010000012.1:5593433-5605512 GCA_029874485.1 Naso brachycentron | reverse complement strand
TAGGGGGGTGAGGGATGGAGAGGGTGGGGGGAGGAGGGAGGGTGTGTGCTTTTGATGGGTGGAGTGATTCTCTGAAATGGGCCGTATTGCATAAGCTAGCCCTCTTTGGAACTGATATCCAGGGAGAATATTGACTTTGCAAACATGAACTAGTCTAACTCGTAATGCAACATGGATGACATGATGCAAAAATCCAGCTAAAACAAAAACAATATGATGTCATTACTTCAGCCTAACAGTAGGTGTGCGATATGACGATATTAGACCATGAACGATCATAATGTGTCCACGATTTGCCGTTACATAGATATCATTTAAATTGTACGTCAGTGCACATTCTATCTGTTGCAGAGGAGGAGGAGGAGGAGGGGGGACTTGGCATTTTCTGTCATTAACTACGGTCGGTGTTAACATTTTTTCTGTATTATATCAGTTGTGGAGGTCGTAGACAGGCTGGAAAACTTAACGGCATCGTATACGGGTTAATAAAATCATCTCCTGGTCTGTGAAGTTACACGCAGCCACAGCTGGGACATTAGCATTAGCTGGTAACATTAGTGTTGGTGGGGCTTGCCATTTCTTCTGTCATTAACTATGTATGTAATTATCATTTCTGCTTGGTATCAGTTGTGGAAGTCCTACAAAGGTTGGAAAACTTGACAATGTCAAGTCTGTGTTCAGAACATAATCCTGTGGTGTTTAACGTGTGTTGTTGTAGGAGCTCAGAGCGTTCACACACAGCACTGTTTTGGCTGCCATGTGTGAATCAACATGCTGACGTTGAGACGTTCGTGCCCTCGAGATGTCAGGAGAATGTCAACACTGACTGGCTGTCGCGACACAGCGTCACACGAATTCACCTGAAAAGCTCAATATTTTTTAAATTTGTTTACTTTTCCAGAGCCTGCAGTTGGTTTACAAAACACATTTATTCTACATGTAATTTGTAGAATTTAATAATTCATAAATCAAAACAAAATCATTTTGAAGAAGGAGGAACCAAACATATGCTGACCATATGTCTGTAAACAAACCTGTGGCCCTGAATTTGACTTAATTTGTAAAATACTCTTAACCAATATGAAAAACTAAAGAATTGTGATAAAATCGAGGTTCTGACAAGAAAAAAGCAATATTTTTGCCATATCGCCCGACCCTACCTCACAGCAACAATCACTTCTCCCAATATTTCATACTGAAATGTGTTAGAATTGCCACCTCTGCATTTGACTAATCCAAGATAATGTAATCTGTTCCTCCCGAGCTGCTTTTGTTGGGCTCAATTAGCTTTGCATGCACACCATAAAAGGCATCTCGTGTCCTCATGCTCTGCTTGAAAACAAAACCTAATCTGGCTTTTATTAAAGCAATATGGAGCCTTTTGTTGTGTTGTGATATGGTGATGTTACAACATCACAGAGAAGGCTCAAAAATGCCAAGAAACAACATAATGGGCTAATGTTGGAGGCTTTGTGCTTCTGTTATTGTATTACTTTTTTAAAGTACCTTTTGAATGTCTTCACAAATAAAATGCATTAATATTATTTATATTATTATTAGCCTATATCCCACTCTGACTCCTACACACAGGCAAACAGAGTTAATGCCCTTGTCCTTTGATGAAACACTTTCTGAACATGTCAGTCACACTGGAATCAGCGCAGACCTCTGCAGAATGAATGTCAGCGCAGCTCTGCACTTAATCACATCAATCAGCCATAGAGGCAGCGCAGACCTGCCCTCTGGTTGACCCAAGCTGTTGTGCAATACTTGAACCAAAATTGAGGGCAATGTCTCTAGTCTCACTGGACCAAATAGGCTACTTAGAGGTTGTGATCCGTGCTTTCACAGGACAGTGGGACAACAACACACTTGGGGCAGGGTGGACAGGACTGACCGGCGGGCTACTGGTGGGGGAGGACGGGAGGTTAGGAGGGGTTCAGGCTGCCCAACTACACACACAAACTAAACACACAGCTTTGCCAACGAACACTGACTGCGAAGTATATTGTCAAGAAGGAGCAATGGGTGCAACAAGTTGCCAAAGTTGCCTCTAGTTAGGCTAAATGAAATTACCTTTCTGGCCCCCTGCTTGGCAAACTCTTTGGCCAGGTGACGCCCGATGCCTCGTCCCCCGCCGGTGATCAATACCACCTCCTTGGTCAGATCCTTCCTTCTGCTTGGCAACAGTGAAAACAAACTTGCTCTGACTATGTAGTAGAGCATCTGAACCGGGAAAAGACACATACGACACGCGCTCTTCAGCTCCATCTCGGAACTCGCTCACGCAGCCGATAAGTAAAATGTTTACGCTGCAAGTTTACGCGCACGACTGAATACTCCAACGGCGCAGAAAGGGCGACTTGTGGGCTCCTGCAAGTTCAGCCTCATGCAAACAACCTCATGTGCAGCCTCAGGAACTGCTGCTAGAGTAATCCACTGGCAGGAAAACAGTTAAAAAGCGGAAGCGTGTGACTTCAAGCAGCTCTGACATGATAATCGACATGCATCACGCTCTCGAAACGTGTGAGTGATCGGTCATTACGCCTGTCAGCCACTGGTAGAGACTCTCAGGGCTAAGAGTCCAGGCGGCGCTGCGTGCTGCGCGCTACTGAAACCTCTGGGCTTTGCTGTGTGTTCCTGTGCTCTTATATTACCGCCTCTGCCGCGGCTGCGGTGCTTCCACTGCTCACAGGACCTGAGCGAACCTACAGGCGGTTTGCGAGGGCATTAATCCTGATTGACATGTTAAGTGAGGATGGATATTTTGCGCCAGTGCCCGTCTGCCCTGAGTACTTGCCTCCTCCCCACCCCCTTCGTTTGCCTACAGCGGTGGTTCTCAATATGTGGCCCCACCCCCGCAAGTGGTCGCTTGACTGCGTCCCAGGTGGGAGCCCATTCTTGTTTGGGGAAAGTTTAGCTTTATTTTAATTTAACTGACTCGAACTTTACCTCGTTGCATAATCTGTGCTGAATAACAATGATGCTGCAATCACAGGCGTTGTTGACTGTTAAGTCAGTGAAAATCAACAAGTAAATAAGTCTTATGCAAGAGTGTCAAACTGGGTTACTTGGTCAAGGCCTTCACAGAAGTGATGGAGAACGCTGATCAGCTAATCCTCACTCCAGCCCCTCCATTAATTACATCTCACAAGTAAACAAACGTGGACACAGCTAAGCTCTAAACAAGCACACAACTGACAAACTTGACAATTGTAACCATAACACTGACCCCCCCCCCCCAAAATAAGCTATTTTAGAAACACTCAGATCCTTTCTCCCAAAAAGTAAAAGTAATTAAAAGTACCACTACACTATAAAATCTAACAGTTAAGGTAAAGTGACCTGTATCCAAACCTTACTGGGTCAAAGGAATAGGTGTCAGTAAACTGTAATAGGAATCTTTATTATCCCGGAAAGGCAATTTACTGCACAGCCAGCAGTGATCACACAACAATCAACACAGCCATACCGCAAGAAACAACAGTAAAAAATCCTTAGTGTACTGTACACATACAGCAAAAACAGTAAATGCAAATCGATTATATCTGATATTTTTGGAGTAATGGTACTGCAGCATTATGTTTTACTGCTGTAGCTGTAAAATTAATCCATTCATGAAGATTTCTACTGCTTTATGTTGGGTAGTTTAATCCACAGAAATGCATCACATTCCAAAGGCTCAGCACTTGTATGTAGAATCGCTTACCAGTGAAAACTCTGTATCACCTCGTGAAAGCTCAGAGAAGGAGCTCTGTTTTAACTTTAAAAACGTAACTACTTTCCAGCTAATCCAAGAGGGGTTTTAAATAGATTATCTAGCCAAAGAAGAACAATGAATTTTCAACCTAAAAAAAGGAATATTTGAAGCCCCTCTGAGGAACTTTCATTTTGTGTTGACTGTAGCACCTCGTGTGGACAAAAGTGGTACTGCTTACTGTCAGAAAGATCTTGTCTAGCATGAGCAATTGCTTCGGAAAAGAGTGAATGAAACACGCTACTTATTTGCACAAAACTTGTTCAGCCATAAACACAAAATGTTGAAATTACCTAAAGAAAAATAAGCTTCTGCTTCCAACCATAGATATTTTTTTTAAAAAAGAAAGAGAGCAGCAGATCGATCATGCTTGTAAACAACAAATCGTCTCTTCCGGTCTGTGTGCTGTAAAGTGTTTCATAGTGTTTCCACTGACTGAGTGGACTGGGTAAAGGCATTGTAACAGGCAGGATAGTCGATGGTCTCATGCTGATGTAGGTAAGATGTGAGGCATCAGTATGAAATTTAGACTGATTCATAACCCGTTAAAATTTCCTAATAGGGATTTTAATCCTTCAGTTCATCAGAATAATCAGCATTGAAAGTCAACAAATTTAGAGATACGTGGTTTTAATGGTATAGAGAAACCTGTAATCTAAAGAGTAACTAGTAACTAAAGCTGTCTGACAAATGTAGTGGGGTAAAAGTCCATGATTGACTTATAAGATATTGTAGGGTGAAGTACAGTTGCATGAAAAAAAATGCGCAAGTAATAAGTACCTTAAATATCTGCTGAAGTACATTACTTGAGTTATTGTATCTAGTTATGTTTCAAAATAATTGAAGTAATTGATTATTTCTTACCTATAATACATCTGCGGATACTGCTGTGCCTTTGAGTCAGCAACTGATCCCTGCTTTCTCCTGCAACATTTCCCAAAATTCTGATACTGACAAACCTGCAAACACATTTTTAGCTTTGTAATTTATGTGCAAGTCAAGTGCAGGTGATATAAAGCTCACATTAGAAATTACAGCAAACATTGTGTTTGGTTTCTGAGCATGGCAGTGTTTGTATCCTACTGAGGGAAGATGTTTTTCCAAGTGCACAATCTGCCCTACATTTGTTGTGGTCTTCTGTGTGCAAACCCACATCAGTTGTTTGAACCCAATTTGTTGTGGTAACAGCATTTTTGAAGCCGACTATATCTTTTTGTGTGTGACAGTGCAATTTGGGAAATAGGTCAGCCCGGTCTCTGATGCTCGGCAGAGTGACAAACAGAAAGCTGCATGAATACCTCCTGAACAAATCCCATGAATTCATGGGCCTCAGACAAGATTCCAGTCTGTGATTTTTGGCCCTGGCACTGTGATTTTACTGGGTATCGCTGAATGCAGCTACTGGGATGGGTTTAAAGAGCAGCCACACAATGGTTGCTTTGTGCTGAGTTTAACCACTGAGGGAAGACAGAGAGGCTCTCAGGGCTGCTAAAAAACTCAGCAGAGCTCCAGATGCTGTCTTCATTTTGGAAATTTCTGATATTTGCAGAACGTGAACCCAGATTCAAATTGCATTGGAAGCTTTTTGCTAAATATTCTCAGCTAAAGTGATGCTGAATTTATGTTTGTGGATTTGCACAAACAACAAACACATTCTCAACTATGCATTATGTTGAGTGATGTTAGTTCAGGCTCCACACTGAATGTAAAAATGTAAAAAGTGTAGATTTCAGAAGGCACTGTTTATTTACACTCATGCTATCACTGCCATCTACAGATCAGCAGTGAAAGTTCAGATAAGGCTGTTTCACGGGCAGCCTTCACTGGGGAGCATCTCAGCACATTTTCTCCCCTTCAACTCCACACAATGAAAATGCCATTCTGTGCCGAATGCAGCTGTAAGCAGCTTTCCCTCAACACCAGGTGCGAGAAAGAAAGCAAGAAAACAACAGAACAACCTTCAGATATCAGTGAAAATGCAGGGATTAGACTGCAGTGTAATGGGAATACCATGGAAATGTATGGGTTATTAAAAACACTGCTCAATTAACATAAACAGTATTTTGTGCAATATTCAGTCCTAAAACCAATTTGGTTTTATTTTGGAGACATGCAGTTACTTTGACTACAGAGCCATATAATATGTTGAAGAATATAATTATTTTTCTTCCCAGGCAACAGGCAGACAAACAAATCATTAAGTGAAACCAAGGTCAGGCTGTATCAGGCATGTGGGCGGGGTGGCAAGTGGCTGAAAGCAGGTACATGAAACATTTACTCCTAATGACTTACCTTTAGCAGAGCAGACGGGCAACACCATGGACATTGGCACGGCAATTTTAATAATTGGCTTCGCTGCTCTTGTTGCAGCCTTCATCCTTCTGGTAATTGGACTTCTGTACTCTGAGATGATGAATTCAGAAATCCCTCGTGGGGTTGCAAATAGCGGGAAACTGCACATGGTTCATGGCTTATTTGTTGGCATAGCAGTTGTGGTGAGTATCTACAGCAACTATGGAATTACTCTTTCCTATAATTTTGTTTTCCGCATGTTATTATATTTGTTATAATGTAAAAAAAAATCATGATTAGTTAACTTATTCCTTAGTGTAAAGGAAAATTCTTCGCCTTGAGCAAGATAAAAGAATATTTACTCTGTTAGACTTTTGTCAGAGATGGCTGTCCTTTCTTTGTCCTTCAGCAACTGATAAAGCTCAGATCAGAGACGTTTTAGATAAGAAATCAAGTCTAACAAAGGTGCAGAAAAGCAAGGTCATGTGTTCCCCTTCTTTGATGTTGTCATAGTAAATATGGATTCTCATGCTGAGTAACTTTCACTTTGACTTTAACCGTCAAGATCATTTTTTGTTGTTAACAGACTCCCACTTGTTGTAACTCTGTGGTTCCTCTCCTACCAGGGCCGGATCCTACATCGCCTGGGGATTTGTCATCAGGTCACTTTTATCCGGTGGTTTGTGGCCTGTTTTCTCACTCGATTGAATCCCATCCCTGTGGGCCTGCGAGTGAAGGACCTGAACTTTTCAGAGGTGCCAGTACGAGTCTATGAACCCACCACTGTGTGCGACGGTTTGAGGAGAGGTCTTGTGTATTTTCATGGAGGAGGATGGGTGTCGGGCAGTATAGGTAAAATTTAGATAATTTACTTAAAATAAGTACTTAATTGAAAAATGTATTCAGAATTTGGATTCCAAAAAGGTCTGGACAGTGCGTAAAACCATAAAAACATAATGCAGTCATTTCAACAAACTGTGTTCTCTGACAACAGTTTGTTTTTTATAAAGATACTTTTGGGGCTTTTGTCTATAGGACAGCTGAGGGACTGGGCAGGAAATGGGGAGAAAGAGAGAGAGGGGGAATGACATGCAGCAAAGGGCCACAAGGAGGAATCGAACCTGAGGCCAATGCAGTGAGGACACAGCCTCTTTACATGGGGTGACCGTTCTCCCAACTGAGCTACCAGGGTGCCTCAACTAACAGTTTTATCAAGTGCTGAGCGCATGCAGTAATATCGTACAATCATGTGTTTCACAAAGTGGCCTCATAAAGTTTTATTCAAATGACTAATTGAGTTTAACTTAAAGTAAAACTAGACAAGTTTTTTTGGCTTAATTTTGTCAGTATGATGTATGACCTGATTAAACAGTGTAATAATGGTTGAAAAGTGACACCATTCACTGCTAAATTGGTCTCCCATAAGCCCTGTTTTTACCAGGATATTTTCTTTGCCACCAGGAGGAGGGTTTTATGGAAAAATGAAAAATCAGTGATGCTCTCCGTACTCTGTGTCCTAATGCGCTGGTCTACACTGCGCTTCTTAGCAACAGGTGACGTCAGTACGAGTTGATTAGCTCGCCATGCTCTGACTCGCCTCTGCCAACAACAGAGTGTCTGCAAACCACCAGTTGACTCGAGCTCGAGCTGAGATGGACCATTTTACTCTGCTGCAACTTTCCCTGCAACCATTTGGTCTCAGTTCAGACTGGACTTCAAAGAGAGAGACAACAAACAAAATAAAACGCTAGCCGATGCAAACAGCTGCAGCGGATTTGCTTCCCAGTGAGTCTCATGCTACAGCTAACGTTAGCTTGCTAGCTCATTTGCTAAAGTTATCTACTACAACTTTAAATAATGCAAACAACCCTTTAACACCATCAGAAACCTCAATGATTTTGTCTATTATGACCGGTGTTGGGGTAGTCACTCAAAAGAAGTAATGAATCTTACACATTACCAGTCACTTTTAAAAAAGTAATGCATTAGTTCACTTATTTACTCACTGCTGAAAGTAATTATTGCGCTAATAGTTACATTACTTCTGCATTAATCTGTAACATCAGCTGAGATGCACTGTCACTTCATTGCCACTTAACAATCTTAAGTTAAACCTTCAGCACGAATCCTCATTCTAATAAGGATTACAAACACAAGATTTCTGTTTTGTGCTCTTTAATACAATAAAGCTGACAGCAAAGTTATGGAAAAAGGGTAGCTAGAGAACTTTAACTAACCCAAGTACCTACATAATCATTTAAATAGTAACTGTAATGTGATTACTGAATTAGCAACAGTACTGTCTGACATTACTTTGTTATGATGTATTAATATACTTTGGAAAAAAAGGGGAAATGGGTTTTGAAAGAAGGTTGCAAAATCTAGAAATTCATAAATAAAGTATAAAAATGTCCTCCATCTCTGAATACTGAATGCAATAATAGTAATACAGCAATGCATCATATTCCAATAATGTCACATTGTGTCTGCAGTGTTTGTCTGCTTCCTATAAAATAACATAATGTATCTTTGCTAACTGTGACATCCTGCTAATCCTGAACAGATTCTGTTGATGAGGTCTGTCGGCACATTGCCAAGGAGTCGGACACCACTGTTGTTTCTGTTGGGTACTTGAACTTTTTTCAAAAAAGCATATAAATTTTCAAAACTTATCTCGTTTACCAATGAGCCAGAATTCAACATATTGTCCCTCCGTCTTGCCTCTCACCCCTCTCAGGTACCGATTAGCCCCTGAGCACAGGTACCCTGCCCAGCTGGACGACTGTGAGACAGCAACGTGTCACTTCCTGTCTGTGGCCGAGGCAGAGTTCAGCGTGGATTCTCTCAGGGTGGCAGTCGGAGGAGACAGCACTGGGGCTAACCTGGCAGCAGCGCTGTGCCAAAGGCTGGCGAGGAGAGAGGACGGACATCTGCCGTCCCCCTGCGCTCAGGTCCTCATCTACCCAGCCCTGCAGATGGCAGATTTCAACCTGCCCTCATACCAGCAAAATCATGCTGTGCCCATATTGTTTCGTGGCCGGATGGCATTCTACTTCCTGCAGTACCTCAATGGGGACATGTCTGTGTGCCAAGATGTGTTGGAGGGCAACCATGTCCCCACAGAACTCCGGCCACGCTATAAGGAGTGGCTCTCCCCTTCCAACCTTCCTCCCGAGTACCTTGAACGGGGTAACTCTGAGCCCCCAGCTCCAGAATATGACGGGGAGGTGTATCACATAATCAAAGCTGGTTTAGAACATGAGGTCTCACCTTTACTGGCAGACAATGCTGTCCTTCAGAAAACCCCACCCACCTTCATCCTCACCTGTGAGTATGATGTCCTGAGGGATGACGGGGTCCTTTATAGGAAACGGCTGTTGGACTTGGATAAAGACGTCACCTGGAAACATGTGACTGAAGGTTTTCATGGCATGATCAGCTTTTTTAACCAGGGCTGGCTCTCCTTCCCCTCTGCAGTGCACATTTTGCATAGTGTTGTTGACTACATGAAAACACTGTAAGGATCACAAATAGGATCAAGCGATGTAATTTGTTCAACTTTCCATCTTGTTTTGCATATAAATAAACAAAAGTGGTCTCTAGTTGCAGAGTTTCTTCTTTATTAAAGGTACAGCTTTCACAGAGGACAAAGAAACCCACACAAACCTGCAAACAAAAGCTGTTTTATTCCAAAAATGAAAAGCTGCCTGAGGACACAGAGTCTGGAAACAATTTCTGGCACCATTTTAATGATAAAGAGAATACTGCTTAAAGGTAAATGTCATGCCCTAGCCGTAAGGAATGTACTTCTTTTAAACACAGATGCGAGACATCTCCAATTGCTTCCAGGATACTTTGCTTACCTCCACTTTATGTGTTTGCTGTATCCATAGCAACAGAGCTCTTCTGTATTTCACCTCCACTGCCTATGCCGTTTTGGAGCCAAATGAAACCAACTACATGCTGTCTGTCTGACCAGCTAACTCGTAATGTAACAGAGCTTTAGATTCCCTGGTTTGATACGTTTGAAGCATGAACCAAACAGGGATGGCGCAGGATAAATGGTCCCAACCCGGTTGGAGAATAGAGCAGAAGTATCCAAACAAAGTGCTGGTAGGCAACTGGGTGAAACAAAGACTTCAGGTGGGCATTTTATCTGCTTATTATCTATTTAACTTTTATGCCAATATCAAAATAAGATGTTCCGATTTAAACCAGCGACTCAAATTGAAAGAGATAACAGACTGTCTGTGCCTTCTCATAATGGAGATCCAAAACATAATGCCATATCAGTGGCAGTCTGCCAAGAGGTTTTGTAGCACCTCAGTTGGTAGTAAAATCTATAGCGAAGTGATTAGGTAGCCTCAGTTCAGCTACATCAGCACAGCCTCCTGGTGGGAGACACTCGAGCTGGAGACTAATTGCATTGACGTGAGGTTCGGCTACGGGCTGCTGGTTCAGGATCTGAGAGGAGAAATGACTTAAGAAATACTGTACAACAGTGCGGATCGATAGTAAAGTGTGAGCTTTGCTGATCCTAGTGCTGGGCTCATTGCTAGAGCCCCTGCGTGCCCCCCCACACCCTACCCTTCTTTGCGCAGTCTGTTTATTCTGTCTGACACAGTTCACTCGGGAGCCAAAGACGGCCAACAGCACCAATCGTGTAGACTACCAGCCCCACTGGGACTTAAAGCCAGACGTCTTTGAGAGAAGATCTGCCCTGCTGAGAGCTGAGGTCAGCCTTTAACTGCTCATTCATGGCATTAACACCAATTGAATGCCTGTCATAGCCCTGCAAGTCAGGGCTTTCTTCTTCAGGTTGTGGCCACTTCTGCATAATATTGACGGCAAAGATAAAAGCTTGAGATAAAACTCTTTATGAAAGCAAGTTTCCTGTCAGACTCAGCAGTCATGAAAAATGTGTTAAATCATCAGTCCTACTGGGCACTTAAAAGCTAGTTAGAGCAATTTGCTGCTGTCACATGGTGAGCCTTTTGAAGATTATTGTTAAGGAATAGGTCATGCCCTCTAAATCTTAATCCAGCGAGGGCCAATGCGAACAGGCTATGCTGAGACTATTGTATTGTCTTCCAGGGGCTTCCATCCAAGCGGCTATTTGTGCATCATATCCTACCATCCTCTCATTACTTGGTCACACAGTATGAAGGCAGCTACAGGCGTAAGCAAACCAATGCATTGCCCAGTCTGCGACCATGGCATCCAGACAGCTTGACATGGCAGTGTGAGAGGTCTGACTGGCCAATTTCAGTAAGACCATAGTTTAAAGAGCCATGTTTCTGCTGCCTGAAGGTACAGATTAGACATGGGAAATTATAGATTAAACTATGCAGGCAGCGCTATAAGTGCAGAGCAAACATACTTGAGCACATGCAATTTTGTATGGGCCAAAATCATGAACACTTGTGCTCATGAACAATTAAAAATTCCTTTGAATTGCTCCAAATCAGTCACCAGAGTAATAAATGGCTGCAGGAACATGGCAACTTTCTCTTCTGTGTTCCTTTACAGTCCTTCCAACTAACTTTGGCCCGCTGCAATCCACAAAGCACTGTTTGGAAAAGCAGCAGTCACACTGCGCGACGCCCACTGTGTACAGGTCAGCATACCAGAGGCACCCACTTAGTACCTTCTGCCAGAGACGCTTTGCCAGGACTTCATGCACGCTCTCCAGCCACCTCCATGCAGCCAATCACAACAACAAGGACCTGGATCTGAGATGACGCCCGCTCTTGCAAATTCCAGATCCTTGTGGCGAGCTACGTCCACACTCACAACAGGCTTTGAGACAACACTGCGGCTCTTGAATTGCCTCACATGCTGCTTGTTAATTTCGGAGCTCTGATCAAAGTGTCGCTGCTCTTTTTTAAACAGTCAGCTGCATGAAAAAATTAACAAAGCAGTCCATTTGGGAAATCAAAGGGACTTTATAAAATCATTCTCATTATGTTACTGTGAGGACTACAGTCGGTTTACTGTGCGTTGTGTGGTGAGTTGCTTTAGTTGATTTAT
>JAQFJA010000012.1:5433451-5446643 GCA_029874485.1 Naso brachycentron | reverse complement strand
GTGATTTTCAAACATAACTCAACCTGAAGCAAATAGTGGATTTGTTTGGAACGATTTTCAGCTGTGGATCAACACATTTAAAGCCCTAGTGTGCGATTAAAAAAAGAAAACATCACCCAGTACTCAACCACAGTACTCGTTGAATAGCACCAATTCATTGTTGCTTCTGTCCTTTCATGGGATTTGTAAACATTTGGCTCAGCATGTGACTTCAAACCGAGCCATTGCCCGTCTTCATGTGTCTGTATCATTACTTGTTAAAACGTATTAAGATATTCTGATGGCAGGGTATGAAGTCCCAGTTAGTGATTGCGGTGCGTCACGTACAATAAGTAAATACTCTAAACAGGAGGTGGCGCTCTTATTCTTGTTTGTCCAGTCCGAGCTGCTGCTCAGCCACCACACGTAGTTTGTTCTTCTGGATCTGAGAAGAGAAAGAAAACGGTTTGAAAGTTTCTCCTGTGAGTCGACAGTGTAAACACATCAATCAAAACTTAATCATTTGCGCGCTCTAATAAACACAATGAGACCGGGTAAACTGTCATTTTGGGAACTTCCCCTTCAGTAAATCCAGCTTAATCAGGCCATTGTGGGTAATGCTGCAAATTAAACAGCTGGACTGCTTCATGCTTCATGGCAGTGCTGCATTTAAGGATTTCTGCGTCAATGAGATGAAGAACTTTGACTTGTCAGTTAAATAACTCCCTACATAAGCCAGAAAAGGTCAATCCCATCAGGTTATTTTACCTGCAGTCAGTTTTCTTAACTAAATTTACTAAATTATTACATCATGAAAGAATTCATTCAAATTAAGAGTTGGAACCAATGATTGTTTTCTTTAAAGATGATTGACAAGCTGACCTGAGTTTCTCCAAAGGTGACACAATCTGCCCGCCTCTAAAGCCACTTAGATCTCTAACTAACATGTTAGATACTGTTTGTTTAATGAATGCTTGTACTATTTTTAAATCACATTTCACTGTTGCTACTGCTCATTTCATGTTAAGGTATTACTTTTTGATCCTTACAAGTGAACGGCTTCTTTTCTGCCATCCACTTCGCTGCTGCTGTTCACCACAAATTCTCTGTTGTGGGACTAACGAAGGACGATCTTATTTTAAATCTTATTTTAAATCACAATGTGACGATGGTCAGGGCTCAGTGGACGATGACTTCATCCATCGGCCCGATTTTACTGACTATGCATAAGTACCTCATACAACCCTGCTTCAAAAAACTGTACTATCCCTTTAATATTTACACTGTAGACATGAAAGAAGTTGTCAGTCCTCTGATCTCACTCTGCGAGTAAACCAGTAAATGCTGAGATTGTTGTAACTGTGCGTGCATCAAATTGCAACCTTCAAAATAAAACCTCCAATGCTGCATGCAAGAGCAGCCTGCAGTAACGTGCTGCCACTATCTGGAATCAGACGGATGAACTTGGGGTCAAATTAGTCTACAGGGTTTGAATGTGACCATGTTTTGCACTCAGGACTCCCTGGAACTGTTAATACTGTTGGATTATCTCAGTGAAATAACCGAAGGAAACTTAGATTTGCAGGCCTCATTTTATCTGATAGGCTGCTTCAGTACGAGGTCCGCCGCCCTTCTGGGTTCACCTAACAGGACCTGGTGTGCGTGCAGACGAGCTAATAGCTCCTTTTCCCTCCTGTCTGGGGGCATTCAGGGCAGGCCTGTTCAAACACAGAGCCGTGTCTCCAGCCGTTTTAAACGGCATCCCATGAGAGAAACACAAGAAGCAGACGGGAGTCAGTCTAATTTATCACAGACTGTTACTGCAGCTGCTAATTATAGATAGGATTTTTGGCCTGATGCATGTCATCTTAATAAAAACACAAAATTAACTGTCATTTACACATTATAGGACTAGCCCATGTGAGCTCAGCTGAAAACACCAGGATCTGGGATATTACCTTTCCAGTAATAGTGAGTGGGTAGCTGGTGACAAAGAGAATGTAGCGAGGAATCTTGAAGTGAGCGATCTGAAAGAAGCAGAATGAAAGGGAGACACTGAGCAGAGTCCTTTGACCAAAAAATACAGTTTCAGCAGGATAATAAAGTACAACAAAATTTCAGCTCTGTATAAAGGCAGCGGTGCCTCACCTGGCCCTTGCAGTAAGCTTTGATTTCTTCTGCAGTGCATTCCTGTCCATTCACCAGTCTGATGCAGGCACAGACTTCCTCGCCCATACGGTAATCCTTCACTCCAACCACCTGACAAACACAAAGAACATGTAGCTCTGCAGCAACTGAAAGAAATTACACTGATTTAAAGGCTCAGTGTTACTACATGTCGTCCTTCGTCAGCATTGGCCACATAGTTTACATAAACCATGCCCATTTTCCCCAAAATAGCTTTATCTGTGAGATATTTTGTTTGTTAACATTTTGTCAATAAAAAGAGTGTCTGTGTCAAAATCCTTCTTCATGCCAATACTCCAACTAGGAAGGCAGCACTTTTAAGGAACTATTTTTCTGGGCGTAATAACTTTCATCTCCATGGCTCCCGCCTCCCCTCTCTCCTTGCTCAGGGATTTTTGACCAAATAAACGCAGACGTTCTCTTTAGAAGGGTGAATTACCTATAGCTAGCAACTTTCACGTGTCCTATGGTGTTGCTATATCCTGTTTGAACATGAATGGCAGTGAATGGGCTTTAAAAATGCAGTCTGACATCAACTAAAGGAACACATGGTCACATTTGAATAACTACATTTGTAAACAGATAGGGGCAATCTCCGCTAATGATGAGAAGTCAAAAACAGACGGTTTTCTCCCTAGTTTCCACATGAGGGTCTCAAGCTGCTCAGAAACTGAACAAGAAACTGAAGAAAAATGATGGATGTGAACGGAAGCAAAGGTCAAATCTCAAAGGAAGAAATGGGAGTTGCTGCACTTTCAAAGTGTTTAAGTCATTAACATGCCCATGTTTGAAGATGAAAGTCCTGCAGGCAGTTTTTTATATAAATCACCTAACACTCAACAATAAACCAAACAATAACGAAAATACAGCAGATGTCGCAGGTTCCTTTTTCAAAGCAGTTTACTGTGTTAATGTGAATCCTGCAGTTTGCCACCTGTGTTCACATCTCTCTTTAACTTGTGATCAGGAGGGAGTTATGGGACTCCACAGAACAATCAATTACTACAAGCAACAGTAAATATGTTTGGTGAGAAATGTAGTTTAATAGGTTAGACTTTTTGTCAATATAAGGAGGAAACATTTGCAAAATTAGGTTTGAAACATGTCATAAGAAAGTGAAAGTAAATATACAGTATCGCTAAAACCTTTACTGTTCATAACTCATCTGCTGTCTGCCAAAACACCTAATGTTGCTGTGCAATTTCCGCTTATATCAACTTAAGCAAAATTAAATGTTTTTCTGGCTATGTAAGATATTTTAAGTATAAGGCCATGATGTGATTTAATACAGGAAAAGCGTGAAAAAAAGGTTTGCGGTCACTTGAAGTTACAAGATGCAACATGTTGTCTTTAACCACAACCCTGATACCAAAAATTTACCAAAAAACAAACAAAATGACGAAAAATCAAATTTGCTTTAAAAAAATTTGACCTGTGAACATAATCCAGGATGTGATTATGTTTTTCACCACAACATAAATAGGAAACCAAACCAGTGCAATAAAAATATAATTTTCGAAAAGAAAGTTGAACCTGTTATGTGGAATTAGAAAATTTCACTTAATTTACAAGCAACTTAATTGAATTAAATTGAATTGAATTAAATACCGCAGTGGTTTACAAGAGGATTTTTAAGATTTCAATCTCATTTTGTGAGAAGACAATCTAATGCTATAACAGCCTCCCAAGGAAGGTAACAATACGTGGATTGCTGTAATAATGTCGTTAGTCATAAAGCTGCAAGGTAGCAGAGTCGTCGTTCATACTGTAAACAAATTATTATGGATGCCAAAGACAGTCAGATTTTCAGAGAGTGTGATTTTGTGTAGGGCCAGTTTGGCCCCAGGCTACTTTTCAATGGGTCAAAGCCTTTTTTCATCTGGAGACTGAACTTTATTTTGTGGGTTGATAATAGAGAAAATAAGCCTAAAACTGTTTGTAGTTCACACGTTCAGCTGTGGTCATAAAACAAGACAAAAATTACGAGCCCCTTTTACACAGCCTATTCAGCGTGGGTTTAATGTGCCTCTAACACACCTCGCTGGTCTGTTCAAACAGCATGGTTGCAGGCTGGGGGTCCGAGTTACACCGCCAATAACCCACCGTCGGATGTAGTATCAGAGGCAAGTCAGAAGTGGAGCCAGGATTGAGCCAGGCCTGTGTAAATGGGAGATCTGGTAGGGCAGGTCAGAGGCAGGCATTTATCTTTACAGAGTAGAGAAAAACTCGCAGGATTATGCGAAATTACGACCGAATGCACATTTATGACTGCTTTACATTTGTGTCAGAGTTTTTCTACTGTTCTTACACAGTGTAACACTTCTTTAATTGTTTGTGGTAGTGGGCTGACCATGTTCAGGGGTCATGATAGCATCCATCTCGGAACCCATTGGCTGCATTCGCTGTCTGACTTCCAGCAGACAACGATACAGCCTCTGGGAGCAAACCCTATTATTCTTGGGCTACTGTTGGAGGAGGTGAATTTCCATTTCCGACTTCCTTCTCTGCTTGCCACTTGCTGTTTACAGTCTGACTGTGTACAGTCCGACGCTAGAATGGAGTTGGAATTGAGAGATCTTTTCACAAGTAGCCAGTTTACACGCCGTTAACAGAAACCAGGGCTTTTCCGGTACCAAGATCGCCCTACCTTATCTACAGACTCTACATTCAGTGAATATAGAGTCTGTTTATAGAGACTTTGATAGCGTTAACGTTTAGGAAAACATGAAAGACAGATTTTTATTCCTGTACTAAATTTTTTTTAAACTTCAGTATCAAACTCAATTGTGTTGAAGAAATAAAGGAATGAGCGGACGAATTTAAGTTTCACAATGTTGTGAAGAGGGAGGAAAAAGTCTGGTACAGACAGCAGCCTGCTGATCTGAGAAAAATTCATTATCGCTATTTTAAATCATAGAATGTACGCACGTAGATGACAAAAATTGCCCAAGGGAAATATGTAACCTGGAGGTTTTTGTACACTTAACCTGACACACAATTATGGCGCATGTCGGCATTTTTAAGCTTAAAGGAAATCAACAGAAGCGGCTCTATACGAGATGGATTTAATGACGATGTTATATTTATTGAATCTCCGACCATGTCTTGCTATGTAAAATGACAGACTGGCACGGCTTAAAGATGCGCTGTTCACTTCTGTGTAAATAACATTAAATTAACAGAATGCAGGTTATTGACGAGCCTTAAATGCGGCACTGACGCGGTGTCTTTGTGTAAAAACAGCTATAGACAACTTTGCCTCAAAATGATATTTATCTAAATTTGTCTGGACAAAAATGTCTTACTTTCCAGATGACAAACATTTTAGTTTATTTTTTCAGGTGATATTGCTTTAACAGTCTGTCTATCTATTTAGTGTATGTGCTTCTAAAGAATAGGACCTAATTGGTGCCTATTACCTCCTGGTCTTTAGTAAGTGCTGATAACTGGTGCCCCTATTATCCCTGTGATAGAGTGGTGACATATCCAGGCTGTTTCTGTGCCATTTACTCAGTGCATGCTGGGATAGCCACCAAATGAACCTGAATAGCAAAAAGAAGCAACAAGAAAGGCCTGGAAGGATGGTTGGCAGTATAATGTCTAAATTTGCAGATAGTGATCAATTATTTCTGACAGCTTCCCATTGTTGACTGAATATGGACTAATTTAGACGTCAATCAGTGGACAGGGCCGGAGTCAGGACTGCAGAAACAGTGAGGTCATGAGTCTGAGACATGCTAGAGGAGTACTGGGGGGGGGGTCACCCAAGAAAAGTTGCATTATAAATCTGTGCATTGCATTTTAAGGGTAACAGTAATCATTTCTTGAATAAAATCAATGCCAAAACACAGATGAAATTTGGATGAGAAAACATAATACAAGTAACAAAATTGGCGGAAATGAAAAATGCCTCTTTTTTTTCAGTACAGATTCTCACTGCATTAAAATAATTTTCACTGCCAAACACACTGAACAGAGTACAATGCCAATCTCTTTCATTTCTTGCCTTAAATTACTTCACAAGTATTCTAACACTCATCACTCAAATTCATCCAAAAAGTAAGCCATAATCTAAAAGTCACACATGGCATGACTGAAAAATTAGCATATAAAATATGGAACAAGATAAGAAAGACACTTAAATAAAATGTCTGAGAAGACTCAAAGGCCTAATATTTTTTTTAAGTTAAAGACAAATATAAATTATGTTCTTTAATAAGAAATCAAATGGAGAAAAAAGACACATTTCTCATTGCTTATCAATTAAAATAATATTGATAAAAGGGATTTTTTTTCTTTTTTTAGATATAGTTGGACTTATTTTGCCTTTATTGATTATGCAGCCGAAGAATTGGACAGGAAATGGGTGAGAGAGAGTGAATGACACACAGTGGGGACATGGCCTTTGTGCATGGGGCACCCGCTCCACCAACTGAATGGCTCGTTTTTTCTTTTTGATATTTGCCTCCCTCCCAAGTTCCAGACAAGAAGATAGGCACCATTCTTTCGACTGTGCGTGCAGTAACAAGGAAGAAAGCATGCCCACTGCTAATTAGCTTAGCTCAAATACTGGTAGTCAATGGGAAGTGCTAGCCTGTCATCAGATAAACTTTCCATCAACTCTAAATGGTCCTGTGTGCTTGTTGTGACTTGTTTATTTACCACATTATGTTATTTTTAGACTCAGATTGGCACTTAATGTAACTAATTTTTAATGGACAGTTTGTTTTGTTGACCTGCTTACAAGCACATCCGCAGTGTTTTCGCGCATACGCCCTGCGGTTTACTTCCAGTACTTATTTGATTCTAAAATTACTAAAGTGCTGATCTGAGTCTAAAAATAACAATGTGGTAAAAACACACACACACAAAAAAAACAAGCCATAACAAGTACACAGGACCGTTTAGAGTTATTGGAAAGTTTATTTTATTACTTTAGGCAGAGGCAGGCTAGCACTTTGTACTGACTACCAGTATTTGAGCTAAGCTAATTAGTGGTAGGTGAGCTCTGCCCGTCTCTCACTTGTTACTGAACACACAGTTGAAAGAATGGTATCTATCTTTTTGTCTAACATAAAAGTTATAAACTCAGGAATTTCTGTGTAATCATATAAAAAGTTGGACTACATGTGTGTAACAGGATCTGTATAACTCTTCTCCTTCAACATTAAGCCGCCAACTTATAAATCACAACATGTGACCTCTGTGTCAGTGTTGGTAGCTTCCGGCCTGCCAGTGGATAATGTGGTTACATCATGCTCTCCCCTTAAGTTACATTTTATGCTTTTTTGAGGCAGTTTCTGCAAAGTTTGCATTGATGAGATTCTGATATAATGCTCCCATGGCCAGTCCCACTGAAGTGATCTATTTCTATATAATTTAGAGTGCTGTTCAACAGTTTCTGCTCCCACACTAATGTTACATCATAGATCATTAATGTTCTATTTGAACGCAATCATACTGAAGGAACAGGCCAGCACATATTACAAATGTCTACTTGTACATGTGCAGAATTTGAAAGGCTGTCACATGATATTATGTTACATTTTCAAAATCACAAGAGGTGTCACTGGAACCATAGGAACTATCTGTGGTTGTGAGCATGGAAAAAAAGATACAGAATTACCTCTTTCATGACACGTATCTTTCAAAACTTAAGTTTTTATATCACAGATTCTCACCATTAGTTTTAGTTTCAAGTTGCATTGCTAAATCAGAACCACCTGGAAACAGTAAACTATCTGACTTAACTGCAAAACAATGCCCCCTGCATGATGTCAGTAGGACCCTGTTCTCTCCGCCCAAAATCACTCTTACCTGGATGACACAGATCTAATAATCTAGTGTGATTGACAGCAAAATAAACTTAACACAAAGATGGACACACTAATTTACTTTGGTGCTGTGACAAGCATTTAAATTGAACACTATTCATTGTTTTTTACAATCTGCAAAGAACATGCAATGGCAATTTTTTTCTTCATATTGTGCAACATGAAGCACTGGCAGGACATCAAGATGAGCTTCTCTTCTGTTTCGAGGGGAACAGCAAATAAAGAAACAGCAAAACAACATATTCCATCTGCCTTCATTCCATCTGCCTCCAGAGACTGAAGTCAAAGGTTTAATGAACAAACAACAGTAAAAATTTGTCATGGGCCTCCATGCTGCTTTAGATTAACAGCAGGGTCCAACCGATATGAGATTTTTGAGGCTGATGCCGATATCCATATTAGGGAGCAACAAAATTCCAATATCCCACATATCGGTTGGTATTATCAGTGCACTAAACGCTTAACACATTTTGTTAGTCAGTAAATTACAGGCCGCCCTCTATTGGACGAAGTACATGATTACATCATTTTTAAATCATTAGACCAAGCATTTTTTTGCAACCTTACACAGTTTTAACATCGGTGCATATCGGAGAACATACACTCTAACATCGATATATCTGTGATAGGACGATATTGGCCAGTAATGACAAACCAATATATTGATCAAGCCCTAATCAAAAGCAGTACTCTTTACTAAAGTCATAAGTCAAACTGAAAGACCTTGTTACAAAAGGCCAAACTTTTTTTTTTTTCATCATGAGGTTGAATAATTCTACAGCTGGGCACTGTAGCTTATAGTCAAACAAGAATGTATTTGTTAAGTAGTATTTTCAGCTGTAAATTAATACACATTGAGTGCACTGCAAGTATTAACACTGGCAGGATGAGTTTTGTGTGATCGCATAAAAATACATAACAAAGCCCATGTTCATGGTAATGAAGAGACGTGTCACGCCGTGCAACACTGACAGCAGCCGGAGGGAAACGCTGTCAGTCTTTGACTACACTTACAGTACTTGTTAGTTTTGGTCTTTTCGTGGGATTTGTTGAAAATAAGAAAAAAATAATAATTCTACACTTATCTAGAAAAGTACTGAAGTTTCCAGTTTTGTAACTAAGAATATAATAAAGAAATAAGAGATTTACAAAGCAGTCACATTATGTCATTAGTTTGTATGTGGTTGTTTTTGTCTCCTTGGGTAGTATATCTCATCACAGTCTGTCCAGATAAACAAATGAGGAAGTAAACACGTAAATAAATAAATAAAGCTCTAAATAAGTAATTGTTTTGCCCCTCCCGTGCCCTTGGAGGATCTCAGTGTGTTGTGCTGAGACGGAGTATAGGAGCCACTGCTAAGACTCTCCTGGCATGGAAATGACTTCCTCCTCTCATGCAAATGTCACAAAGAGGCTCTGATCCACTCCTAATCGCAAAGTAATCACTTTCTTGTTTGATCCGTCTGTGATAGTAAGAATGGATTTCAGAAATCTGGTATGATTCTGGTAGGGAGATTACGAATTTTCAAGACATGCTGAAAATTGGAAGAGCCACAATACGACTTAAAAAGATGCTGCAGAAGCCTTTAAAATTAAAATCTCCTCCCAGATGGCCACTGCTAATGAAGTACAATGAAGCAAATGTTTTGAGATCTATATCGTCAACTATCATGTTTCTTCTTAAAAAGGTTATTTAAGAGCATTCCAACAAAAGCAGCAGATGCTATTTCATACTGTTATCTAAGTAAATTTAGATTAAAACAATACAGATTAAAAAATAAATGTGCCATGTAACATTTTAATGATCCGTGTATGATAAACTGCACCCTGATGCTCACATTTACCATGAAAAACTGTAATATAACTATTAGAATGTATTTAATTCTGCTGTCATGGTGAGAAAATGAGTCACGAGGGAAAAACCAAATGATCTTGTGAAGAGGTTTTTTTTCGTATAATCATTTGTTGAATTACCTAATTAATTAGATACAGCGTATGCTTTTGATAGATACCTGGGGATCTCTGGGAGATGCTAACAATGAGGAGGCATTATTCACTCTTTGTGGCACAGAAACAAAATGTCCCATTGTCATCGAAGTCACTGCCATTAGCTGCAGAAACTCTGAGATGGCACGGCAATGATCAGTCCCTTTGTTGCCATTAGCATTTGTGGATAAAGGGGACTCAGCTTGTAGTTTGCTGACATGAAGTGTGTAATTATCGTTCCATGTATAACAGGCTGCTTATTTGCCCTCGTAGCATCCTCAAAGGGGAAGGTTGCAGTGCAGTGATCCATATCACCTTATCTCCCATTCCCCTCGGGCCGCCACATTCCGTATGGAACAGCAGGCTAATGAAGATGACAGAGGTTTGAGCCGCGGTTTAAAGAGGCAGACCACAGTTTTTTACCAACAAAGACGCTGTGTGGATCATCTTTAAAACTGAAATACAATAAAAGTGATTTCTGATGTTTTTGTTTTTTTCCTAACAGGGAAGTAAGCAGTTCTCTGTTGACAAAGCACTCATGTCTAGTCAGTGTTTTACCTGCCGTAGTTAACTGTGGTGCAGTATGCTGGCAGTAAACAGACAACAATACTGCTGTTAACTGGTGCCAACAGCAGCATGACTTTTAACACCAATTCATAATTTCCCTGTCCACGTGTCCGCAGGGGTCTGTTCTGACATGCGTGATGTAAAAATCGTCGGCACCCATTCTCTGCATTGAATGGGTGCCGACTGCGCATGGTCTTTGTGACTAGAACAATGCTGTGATTTGACTAGTTTCACTGAAGAAAACACTGATTCACAGCTACATTTCAAACGGAAAAATATCTATTTTGTTCAACAACATGGCTCAGCTGTTGGTAGGGAAGAGTTTACAGACTCACCCTTACCAACCAAAGAATAATTTTATCAACTCCCTCTGGCCCAAATCAGCGATCAGCTCTCAGAATGCTTTTGACCATTCAGGAGTCAAGAAAAAAATTATTAAATTCAAATTATTTTTCACCTCCTCGTCCTCATTCACTTGCCGTTAATAGTGAGCTGCAAAATGTTTTCAGACCCCAGGGCCCAGACAAGTGCCCTGAAAGGCACCATCTAAGCGATCATGATGCAGCAAAAGCCTACAAGGCTAAGAGGAACTTTGTTCCAAGTTGAAGAGACGAGTTTGAGTTGGTCAGATATGAGGACGGCACAATGCATTGCGGTGTCTGCTGCCACAACCCAAACTTTGCTGACAGGTAAGGTTGAGTAAACGTTAACGTTGGGTGACGATTTAGTGTCAATGTTGGTCGCTAAGTGTTATTACACTGTAAGCTAAAAGGTGCAGTAATGCTGCAAGCCCGCGAAACAGTGCGTCTAAACTGAATTGACGGTAATGTAACATTACTTAATGTTAACATGCAGCTCACTTTTACAGCAGGTAACATTAACGTTACTGTGACAAAGTGTGTCAACGTTAACGTTACACATTAGCAGGAACTAATTGACTGCAATGTTAAAGTGTAAATCTCAAAGATGTTCATACATAACAATTTTTATCCGGACAAGTGATTACTGTGCCCAGACAAGTGAAAGAAAATTTTACTTGTCCAAAAAGTTAATGTCAAGCCCTGCTTACATACTGTATGTAGTTTGCATGTTCCTCGTGGCGCGCATGGGTTTCCTCCCAGTGCTCCACGGTTCAAAAACATGTACACATAGGTTAATTCTCCTGTCAGTGCCCTGAACCACAACATAAGCTTGAAACTGAAGTTGGTCCCTGGGTGGTTCACCACCGCTCTGCATGGGTGGTTAAATGCAGAGAACCAATGTTCCTGCACAGTGCTGAGTATAACTGTACTTGAGAAATGAAAACCTCTTCTTCTTTTACTAAAATCAAGCATTAAAGGAAGTTACAAGGTTTCTGAGCAGCTAATGTTGAAATACATGTTTTGTCCATCATTAATTAGAATGGCCCCTCCGAGGCACAAAACTGGAGAAGACAATGACCACGTGAGGAAGTTATGATTTGGATTGTTGATTGCAAAATGTACTATCATTACCCTACATATGGCTTTAATGAGCCTTGAAAGCTAAAATTATTTTTTTCACCAAAAACTGCTTAACGTTACATTTTATAAAATGCCAAATTAAAACAAAACAAAAATCCATACAAGCTATTTTGCACAATACAATGTTTATTTTTTACACGTCCATTGCAATCCGAGACTAAAATCTTTATTTCTTTATCCCAGTTTAAAACCCAGTTTAAAGTATTTACAGGCACATCAGTGTAAAGTCACGTGCAGAGGCAAGATGAAGCTAAGAGATGCTCATTCACTCATTTTAATGATACCACAGTCAAACAATGAGCCTGTAATGAACAGCAACGGACTCTAGTGCCAAGTCGGGTACACTAACTAAATAAGTCACTGGGCATTAGCCCTAATAATAGACAAAAGGAAAACTAAACAGCTGTCACACTAAATGTTCTCTATCTAGATATAAGTTTGGTTTAAGCTGGCAGAGCAAAAGAGGATATTTCATCACATCAAGACGCCAAGCCAGAGGGCTGGTCACAGTATCAGGACAAACATACCATTATTTAAGAAGTGAGTTAATTCTCACAGGTGCTAAATTATCCCGTCAGGAGATCCAGGTGATGATGGAAGCAATGTGAAGACACCCCCGGGGCTGGAGCAGCTCCATGGACAGAGGTTGGGGAGCTCTTTAGCACACACCACACAGAAACAGACATTTAGGAATAAACCGTCCATTTCCACGTTCTCTTGCCGATGTAAGACTGTGGTGATGCGTTCAACGATTATACATGAAGCAAAGGAAAACATGATAAGTAAGAGTGGAAGAAAACTGACTACTTGCCTCAGAGTTTCTCTAATTGATTTTTTTTTTCTAAATATAAAACAAAAGAAAGTTACAGACAGTTTGGACTGTTACTTTGTTGGCCTACAGTCTCTGAGATATTATTTAACTCAGTGTTTTGCAGACCAGCAGAATTTCAAAGTAAATTGGATAACAGACACTAAGCACCAAAAATAGAAATGTTTCTTTATGAAAGACCACGAGCATTTGTGGAGAAAATGTTCCTTTTTATTCATGTCCGCACTATGAATTATCAAAAGAAAGATGAGATTGTTTTGGACAAGACAGATGGACAACGGACAGACAAATGGAAAATCGAACACAGA
>JAQFJA010000012.1:5382965-5406671 GCA_029874485.1 Naso brachycentron | reverse complement strand
GGTCGTGTGTCGACTGTGTATGCAAAAGCTCGGATATAACCACTCGACTGGAGCAATGAGAAAGCACATTCAGCTGAGGCATCTACATTTGCCTCCAATCCACAGACGCTGTGATGTTGACCGGTCAGAAAAGATAACACAACTCATCACCGAAATGACATCCCTGATATTCTGGATCTATGTTTTGTCGAAGGCAAAGGCTTCTGCAAGTTAATACACTATATTGAGCCTGAATACACCGTATTGACCAAATCGCACAACGGTAACTTCCGTCATTCCTGTTTAGCAGCTATTTCCATGTTATTTTGTTAACTTTTGTGAATTGTCATGTTTTGTTCATGTAATGTCCACTGACTGTTCATAATAAATGGCTGAAAGTGCCACACATTTCAGTGGATATGTATTGTATTAAGTTGTGCTAAATTTAGATGTTTTCTGAGTGTTTTCTTGCTTGTAGATTAGTCAACTAGTTGCAATTAAAATTTGCGTTTAAACGTCAGGGAAATTAGTTGCCACGTGCATCCCTGGAAAACACAAAAAACAAAAAACAAACAAAAGAAACCCCCCACATTCTTGTTGAGTTATTTTACTTTTAGAGATATAAAGTTTTTAATTCACGAGGTGTGATAGTGACGAAAACTGCAGCCGTGGATTAATGAGACGCCATACAAAAAGTTCTGGGGTTCCAGAAATTCATTACTGTATGCACTACATGATGTTCAAAGAGTGGCACATAATAGAGCTGGAAGATTCACAGCCAGGAATCGGATTCATGAGACATAGAGAGTGATCAAATTATGGAAGGAAATCACTGATTGAAAAGCTTCTCCATTTTCGTCTCATGTACAAATCACAAATTCAAATTTGGGGGGTTTTCATTCACTGCAGTCCAATTACTAGTAGAGATGCAGATCAGTGAAGCTTTCTGACTAGACTACTGTCCTCTCCTCAGTGATCCCACTACTCTGTGTGTCTGCCTGAAAGCTAGCTGGACTTTAAGTCCATCCACCTGTTAGCCCAGCGCCTCAGCAGTGAGCTGGCCCAGTGCAGAGGGCGTAATCCAGGTTGGATATTACATCAAAAGGCCTCAAAGGCAAGTGGGGGTTTGTTCATCACTCAAGAGCCAAGCAAACTGGTAAGGGGGATAAAAATGAAACTCACATGCCGATTTATCAGCACTGCAGTAAGGATTAAAGGACTGCCAGCCCCCTGCCTGCATTGCCAACCTACTGCCTGCATGCTTTGTTTCAGCAGCTTTTAAACCCCCTCTGTCTCTCAAGATGTGCTTCATCACTTCAATAGAATCGTGCCTTCGTCAGTCCAACATTGCCAAATCATAGGTGCTGAAGAGGAGACCAGACATTCCTCAGCTCATTCACCTCTATGAAGGTGAACATACATGTAGGTGAGGTAAGGATTGCATCCGTTTCCCCCTCTTCTCCAGTTCAACCTTTCCCGTCAAACAGAGGAGAGAGGGACACACCCAAACTCAATTACAAGCTTTGTTTTGTGTAGAGGACTGAGGAGGAGGAGGCCACATGAGTGCTGATAAAGAAAAAAACAACAACACACATCTCCACCCCCACCCACTTTTCCGTTGTTGTTTTTTTGTCCCTACAGAGCCGTGCTGACACTGCCGTGCCTTTGTGCAAAGTGGAATTGCATCCCAGTTTTTTGTACTAAAATCCACATGAAGTAACTACTCAGCTCGGCACCAGAATTATTCATTGCAGAGTGAGGCGGGGTGGGGCGGTGAGCAGACCTGTATTAAAAACCGCCAGAAGAGGAGACAGCTGTCCCAACCCACGTTCTTATGTGATCTCTGCTTAGGGAGCAGGCTGGTATTCCAAAGCCCCATCTGAAAACAAATTAAAGAGGATTAGAGACTGCCACTGCAGCTCCTCTCCTCCCTGTTTGGGGGAATAGAGTGTCCTGCTGGCCAAAATGGTGACCTTCACTTCCTGTCCTAAGTACGGGTACACCACAGCAAACATTCAGGTCACAGTATGGATTCAGCAAAAATGTCGCCAAGAGTGTTTCGAAGGTAAATAGGTGAAAAGTTTACATGTCTAGCTGAAAAAATAGGTGATTGTGTTAAAGCATTAGTGCCTGCATACACAATGCAGTCTGTCTGAATATTAACACATTAAAGGGGAATTCCAGTATCTTTAATCCTTGTCCCTTTTTTTGGACGTTTTGGTGTGTAAATGACGGCTATGTTCCAAAGGTTTGGTAACTGTATCAGCAGATTACCTCTAGGGGGAGCTGTGACATGGCTGCAATGTAAACCTTTGGGGCAACTACAACAGGCTTTACTTTCATCTTCTAAAATTGCTTTTTGGCCACTCACAGCCTGCAACTGTTAATCTAAGGGTCTGACAACTTTATCAAACATATTTTTGCAAATATAGAACTTTTTGTTTAGGGGTTATATCCTTCTTATTTTATTGTACACAATCTCTATTTCTGTGGAGATCTGTCTGTTAATGTTTTCAGATACTAAGAGTAACAACTGCAGCCTGTGAGGGCCAAAAACACAGTTATAGTGGATGTATTAAAGGCGGTTGTAGTTGCACCAATAGCAAACACTGCAGCCATTGGCACCATTTTGCTGCTCCGCCTTGAAGAGCCAATCGCACTGAGAAGTGTCACAAAAGGTGTTGCTGCTTCAAGAAAGCCTTGGAGCTTTCTGTAGGAAAATATGGCCAGTGTCATCTTATCCATCCCAGAAATATCGGTATCGGCGTATCTGTTCTGAGATATGCATCCAATTAAAACAGCTGTTCAAGGCTGGAATTTTGAATAAAGTTTGTTAAAATGTGAGATATCTTGCCTCTGTTATAAATCTGTCACAAGTATTTGATAACCACATTCAAATATGTTGAATATTGGAATTTAATTGATCCCAAAAACTGATATCAACAGATTCAATATCAACTTCGGGCCCTAGTTAGCAGAGACAGCAAACCTTTAGTACGAAGCACTGTTGGATGAACTAAGTTTTATGAGGCGGATGACACGCTCACTAGCTGCTCCACTGTACTTATCCTGTACTGTATGACTTTACCTTCTGCTTGAAGCTGCGTGTAGGCTAATGTCAGTTTCTCTTCAAAGCTGCCCGCTGTTGTCTTGGGCTGAACCAAGGGCATTGTTACTGATTAGACAGACACTGGTTTGATCATCTTTCAGCACTGTTCCCCTGTGGCTACAGTTACATCTAGCATTAATCAGTCTTCATTAGCTCTGCTGTTACGTGTATAATTGTGCTGTCATTTTACCCGTCTGTATGTCCCCTCCCACTGCTAGCTAGTGGCAGGCAGGACAGTCAAAGGAGCCCCATTGTCTATCCTGCGGCTATGTCCCTTTAGTCATTTTCAGATCTCACTGGAAATACAGAGGCATGAAGTTAGCTGTGGGGGTGAGGGGGTACCGGTGCTGAGATGGATGTCAGGATCTACAGATCAGAGTAGGCATATTTTGAATTTATGCAGCCGAGGTAAAATGATAAAAGCTACAGAAGATCAGTGTGTTTCCATCCATTCATTATAATGACAAGCAAGACCAGCAACATACACCTCCCTGTTTATTAGCACGCTGCTGCTGCCCTGATGTCAAACATGTAGAAGTCGTCACGCTCGGAGGCGTGGCTCCTCCGGAGAAAATGTTGCCATAAACTGGAATGACCCGACTATCCTAAAGGACATCTATTCTTATTCAAGATCCCTGAGGGGAAAGGCGATAGCTGATGACAAGAAGAAAATGGGAGAGAATTACATTTATAGTTTCTCCAAAAGTGCACAAGATTGAAAGGGAGATTTTAGAAAATTACACAAATTCATCTAATCTCACTACTTCCATTATGCCTCTCAATTATTCCTCTAATTGTGCACTCCTGCATGCCTTAATGGCTTATTTTTTCTCATCTCCTTCTTTGAGCTGATGTATTTCTATAGTGGAATGAAAGAAACATGGCAGCCCGAGGAAAAAAAGTGAGAGAAGCAGAGAGAGAGAAAAAGAAAGAGAGAGAGAGCACAACCTATCACTCGTCTTGAGCGAGGGGAAGTAGGAGGCATTGGTATTCACAGCAGTCCCTCCATTTTGGATCTCGTTTGGTACTTGGCTGCAGCCTACTGCAGCTCTGACACATGCACATCTCCCCCTCACACTGTTAGTAAAAGAGCTACTGTGTTAATTGGGCTAAACTGTGTTAGGGACGGGAGGGGAAATTAATGCATGGCTGTAAACAGGCATGGATGAATCACATCTGTCAGGTTTATGAGATCAAAGACGACGTACGGCGCGTGTGTCCCCAGAATTTTATTTTTCTGTGCTCATCTGGTGAACGCATCAACATGCTCCACCAAGTGAAAATCACTATGTTCATGATCTGTATTGCAAATTACACTTTAACTTGTAACTATCTGTGGTTTCTCTCTTTCACTGTGTTGACTCGGGTTCAGAACTGTGAAAGAGAGCAAAGTATGAATATCCCACCAGCCTGGGCACAAATAGTAATTTTAAGCAATTCTGAGTATTTGTAACATAGCTGGAGTGTCATAAAAATGCTACAAAGATCTCAAAATTGAAACTTACGTATGTGTATGAAATAAAACCTGTTTATCTATCAAGGAGTAAAAACTATGAAACAGGCCACAAAATATTTGACTTGTCTGCGCCAAACACATGAAGAAATCTTTATTGTCACATATAATTAACCAAGTTCAATGAAATGTGTTCTTTGAATTTAAAGGACCACACAAGTGTTACTACATGTCATTGTCCTTTGTCACCACCTGCCACATAGGTCACAGAAACCTTGTCCATTTTTCCCAAAACACCTTTATGCTTTACGTTTTGTCCATATTTAATAAACATTACAGAAAGTATCTGAAAATGTGTGACAATGTAAGCTGAAAAGAACGTCTGTGTCAAAATTCTTCTTAACGCTAATATTCAAGCCAGGAGGGCATCACTTGTAAGGAACTATTTTTCCAGGCGTAATAACTTTGTCTCCTCAGCATCCCTCTCTCTCTCTTGCTCAGTGATTTTTGACCAAATAAGTGGCGTTTATTTTTCGTGCAGCAAAGCGCTGGCGGAGCGCTTGGTAGTAGAGAAAAAAGTGCTGCATGTGCATCTCGTTGCCACAACAATATCTTGACAATGGCTGCTGTATGCTTTTATTGTCTGTTTGAAATCAGTTTTTACCGTGAGCGAGCATCAAAGGAAGGATCTTTTCCTCTGTATGGATGATGAGCTTAATGATGATATGGACGCGCTATCACGGCTGTAGTGAACAGACGTGGAACATGGAGGATGTGGTGCATGCTTTCCTCTCTCTGTTATGATAGTTTTTGTCGGACATTTCGTCGCATATCGTACAGCTCCGGGTACACGGAGATGACCAACACCAGCCTCTCCTCCATCTTTGAGTCTCGGCTGATCTACTACACAACGATCTACTGCTTGTTGAAAAGAGCACCAGTGACGTCACTGCACTTTTCTATAAAACTGAGGAATTTCAAACCTTGAAGCACTGGAGCCACACAAAAAAGACCCTAGGTGCTGCTCTATTTCTCAGAGCTGCTGCCTGCTGCTACAAACGCTCCCTCCTCATTGAAGACAATTGAAAAAAGACGTTGGCACTCAGAAAAAAAAAACACTATGTGGACACTGTCCCTAAATGCAGATTCTCTTTAGAAGGGTGAATTATCTATATCTAGCAACTTTCACGTGTCCTATAGTGTTTCTATACCCTGTTTGAACATGAATGACAGTGAATGGGCTTTAAAAATGCAGTATGACATCTGTAAACACAGTCACATTTTGAAAACATTTGCAGAAAATAGGGACAATCTCTGCTGATGGTGACAAGTCAAAAATAGACTAATATGGTCATTTAACCCGTTCTTGAGGAGCAGTGGGAAGCCACTGTATGGCCCCTGGGCACCAAGTCCAGATTTAGGACAGTCAAGGGCACTGACAGGATGTACATGCACGTGTTTTTGGTGGTTGGGAAAATGAGAGCATGCTGAGAAAACCCACGCAAGCACAGGAAGAACATGTAGACGCCACGCAGAAAGTGAACCGCGCCCCGGCAGGGAGACGAGCCCATGACCTTCTTGCTGTGAGGCAACAGTGCTATCCACTGAGCCACCTACGATATCTGTTTCCATATACTTTTGACCACGCTCACATCCTCTGTCAACAGAGGACGGATTAGAAGTCACATGAAATCCCTGCTGACATCTTTACTTCCCCTGCAGCCACGCAACCGTCAGACACAGCTGTAACATTACAGTATCCAAATTTGTGTGCTCTGCTCCTCTGTCTGAACACACACACCCACACAGCCACGCATACACATACACTTATATTGGCACAAATCATATTAATGTTGTTAACTCCCACAACACAGGAGGTGTCATTAAGCCGATCAGTCTTAACTAATGACAATTCATATTCAGACTCACAGTAAGTAGAGTCAACAGCTATGTTTACAAGGACACAAATATTTAGAATAAAAGTCTGATCTTAATAAAAATGCTTTATGTAAACATTCACATCCAATATGACCCATTCGGAAAGAATTTTTATTCGGAACAAGATGGTTGGTTTATGCAGATTGTTATTCCAGCCGGTGTCCATGTACAAACTTGTTTTGATCGTGTCTCTCCCTGGTTGGGGTAAAATTATCCTCGCTGCACATGTCTGCCCTACTCTCCTATGAACTGTATCGCCTGCAATGATGGCACGGACATCTGCACGTTACCGTCCCGCTTCTTGATGCTTTCGTGCAGCTCACGCAGTGCTTTCTCAGTAATGAGAAACAGGAAGTCACCACTGTCCCCCATATCATGTTACTCATGGGGATAATTCTGTCCGAGCCATGGCAAGCAATACAGTTCACACGAGAGCAGACTGAGACTGGGAATATGCCATGAGTGTTACGGCCCTGAAAAGGGGAAATATCAGTGAAGAGGCTCGGACACGATGCTTCCTCTCTGGCAACCTCATCCAGAATTTACAGTCTTTCCCACACATTCATTTATTTGTGGCGGCCCGCCCGACTGTTTATGTTAGTGGATTAGCGTTACGGGTAATTTTGTACTCTGACGCTTAATGTTTGCTCCTTCACGAGTAATGGAAAGTATTTTGTTTTGCAAACAGATCTGACACGAGCCTGGTTCAGACCATCCTGATCACATGATTTTTCTTTATTGATTACATGTGAAAAAAATTGTTACAATCCATACTGGCAACAATCATTATGTTAGAGTGATTACAGACAGTGAGACTCAAAACCAATAAAATGCTGATCGAGTAAATATAAAGCCTATTTTTTCCATCATGTTACATCTAAGCCGCCGCCCCCCCGGAACAACCTCGGCCACAATTACATTCTGATTCTGTAGGAAACACTGCTTTACTTATTTCAAAATTTCAAAATGTTTCACCTTAAGTTTCTTCCGTTCTTTAACAGGTTAATAAAACAGGTAAGTATATTTTCACTTCACATTTTCCCTGAGACAGGTTAACTCAAATACCACAGGTAAGTAACCATGAAATTGACTTAGTAAACATGGACTTAAATTATTAAAATTAAATGCACTGTGAACAAACGAAATATATACAAAAACATTTCTCTTGTATTTGTCATATTACCTATTTCTGATCTTACTTCACTACATTTCTCAAACTGCTTTTAAATGAACTAACAAATGCAGCAATATTTAGCAAAACACACATACACATTAGCTACAACATGCTGAGTCTCTCTCACATACATCAAAATACACGCTGTAAGCATCATTACTGTGCTTAAGGAGATGTCACAAGGTGCCGCCCACTGAGAGGATGAACTTGAGCTAATGTTAGCTGCTGTGGCAGTACACCAGTTAAGGCTTTAAACATCAACATAATACTTATAAAACTCTCAAAATGCAGCCAACACGTTCATAAAATGCATAACAAACGACTTTTAACACATTTTCCGAGGTTTAAGAGCATAAATACTCAAAACGTACCTGAAAAAGGGGAAATATCAATGAAGATGCTCGGACACTGTACCTCCCCTCTGGCAGCCTCATCAAGAATGAAGCATCGTGACCGAGAGCGCCCCCTAGCAGCTTCTGCAGGCATAACTAATCTATAACAAGTGACGTCTCACAAAAGGTTCAACAGGTAGATCACAGATTGACTCATCTCATCAGTATATTTATTTTAACCTTGTTTTTAACCATTTTAATCTCTTTCACATATTTTAAACTTTTATAACCCTTTCACAATTTGAACCACATTCACATTAATCCGTAATTATGAATTATGAAAGGACTTTACATTTATAGCTCATCTGTTTATAAATGAATGATCTTTTCACTGTTTTTAAACTGCTTGTAATGACTTTTTTTTACTGCCTCATAAACTTATATCAATACCAGAGTTTTAATAAAATCAATCTATCACAAGCGTCCTGGTCTCGGAAAAATAGCTTACATTTATTGGTGCTTTTCCAGGAGCAGTATGCACTGCTGAACCTGTAGAGAAATATCTGAAGGCGTGCTCCGATTAGGCAGCGTTTGTTTGCAACACAAATGGAAGTAAAATTTTTCTTCTGCTATTTCTGAAAAATATGACAACTCCGCACATGTCTAAATGGTTTTTCAGATTTAACGCTTGATACATGTAAATGCACGTCATGATCAGATCACTTTGTTCAGCGTCCATGTAAACAGTGAAGTTGGAATCTGTATCACTGAAGACTTTGATCGGATTGAAGAAATTTTGCACAGGTAAACAGAGCTAATGACTTCTTTGATTCTCTTAATTAATTAGTGAGACCCTTCTGTTGTTTTTAGCGGCTCTGTCTCTTTAAGGACCTTTCTCTTTCCTGAGGGAACACAGCAGCCATGATGAGCAAACTGATATCTAAATATCTGTGTAAAGCTGTGAGGTGTAACATTTTTCTCTTCCAGCCTCAGTAAGCTCCATTTACTTTCATGCAGTAAATGGTATAGCAAAGTGCTATGTTGCATCAAAATCACAGCCATACGTTAAAAACAAGGCTGATGCACTACATGCATGCAGAGTGTTCTGGCTTTAGTAATTCACAGTTGCTTCAGCGAGTAAGTGAGACTTGGTGTAAAAGCACAACAAAGCATAACGCACAGAGCGACCCAGTGGCTGCATGTGAGACTCTACCGACGCAAATGGGACTCAATAATTGTGTGATGGTGCGATAAAAATGAAAATCATCACAATCTGGACAGCTCAAAATGCAACTGTCCCATACTTGGATGAGTAGAGGTGTAAACTGGTCAATAGAAAACAGCTTAAAAGCTTTCTTTGCAACAACTTTAAAAGACAATATTATTTCTGACAGCTCCTTTCACGCCTCCGAGAAGGCAATAATCGTGTGTAGCGAGTGCGATGAGGGAATTTCAGCCACAGCAGACAGGTACATGTGTCACACGGATAGAGGCTGCTAAACGCTTGGATACTTTTTCTGGTTTCTTGCCCACTATTTTATTTGACTTGTGTTTGTGAACGCAATTATTTATCCTTTTTTTCCCCCTTGTTTGTCAGAAATAATTGAATTTGTTTCAAACAATATATGTATCTGCCAGGAAAAAAAACAACAAAAAGTCCCTCAGAATAACCACCAGCACGCGCACACACAAGTCCGTGACCATGATAATTGCTTAGAAGGTCAGGATGGCAGCGTCTCGCTCAGCATTGCTGCGTTTCAGTGCCGTGTGTGCATGTCGCTCACTGCAGTGACAGACAGCTGATATCCACCTGCATGCTAGAGGGTGCAACAACACTAAAAACTCATATTTCATTATTCATAACACTTCATTTATAACCCGTTGACTGCAGATATGACTGGGCAAGGGAAGACAGTTTATAAAAGCAGGAATTTTATTGTGTTTTCATGCATCATTGCATATTCAGTCACAGACATAGTTCACCTGATTAAGTGTTTAATGGCATGCGTCGTATTGTAGCAGATAAAAATGGAATTTCTCAGTGAATTTCTGTACACATGCATATTTTGATTGCATGCACTGTATGATGCTGTGTGTCAGTGCTGTATATGTATTAGGGGTGTGCAATATGACAATGTTAGATGGTGAACGATTACAATATGTCCATTTGCCGAGATCGTTTACATCGTGTGTCAGTGCACATTGGTTCTGTTGCAGTTCCAGGTCACGACACACAACCAAATCACACCATTTGCCACTCTGTTCTGTCCCACGCCTCCCATAGAAACACGCACATAAACTAAACACAGCAAACATGAGGCACCTTCTTCCCTCCCCTTTCACAACGTAGTCATGTAAAACAAAACGAAAGCATCATGAACACGACAGAGTTGAGTCCGTTTATGTTAGCCAGTTTGGAGGATGGGGGACTTGGCATTTTCTGTCATGAACTACAGCTGATGTAGCCATTTTTGCTGCACTATATTAGTTGTGGAGGCTGGAAAACTTAATGACATCGTGTCCAGGTTAATAAAATCATCTGCTGGTCTGTTAAGTTACACACAGCCACAGCTGGGACGTTAGCTTTAGCAAGTAACATTATCGTCAGAAGGAACGGTGACGCCATTTCTTCTGTGATTGACAAAAGGGTAATGTAAGTCTACCTAGGGTGCGCTCACGTTAGGCAATCCATACTGTGCCTGAGCATGTTTGACCCCTAAAGTTCAGTTTGTTTGACGGCACGCTTTGTCGGCTCTGACACGGTTGGAAGAGGCGGGCTTGAGTACGGTACGGATGCACGTGCACAAGCACAAGCATGGAGCACTGACACCGCTGTGACTGTTTGTGGAGGATTCACCTTAAATTCAGGCAGACAGCAGCAAACACTGTCCACATAAAAAGCAGTGGAAAAATCTGCGACTGTTTTGTGGATTGAGAGAAGCAGAGAACAACTTAAAAATGTTATTAAAAAATGAAAAACTGCTGTTAAAAATACGGGTTGCGCTCTATAGTTCAGGTAGCTCAAGTGTGCTCAGGCGCAGTTAGACTGGAGCAATGTAAGTGCGGTCCAGCTGGGGAGAGGGGGGGACATTTGTGCTTCGGCACGGTACATGACAACTGGGCCAAGTGTGAGTGTGTCCCTAGAAACACTGGAAAACTTGAAGCAACACTATAACTTTGACGGCGACCCACTGCTTCAAAAAATGCAACTTAACGATGCTCGTTAATACGTCACACAAAACAGCAATTTTAGTGAAACCAGGTCATATTTTATGGAGAAAATGTCCTCTGGTTTTCCCTCTGATGTCCTCCGACTGCTCTGCCTCAACTGTTTTGGCTGCCATGTCTGTCGCAACTTAGCGTCATGCAAATTCACCAGAAGAGTTCAATATTTTTTATTTTAATTTGTTTACTTCTGCAGAGCCTGCAGTTAGTTTGCCAAACACATTTACTCTACATGTTATTTTTAGAATTTGATGACTCATAAATCAAAGTGAAATCATTCCGGGGATCCAGGAACCAAATATAAGCTAACCATATGTTTGTAAGCCAAACTGCGGCTCTGAATTTTCTCTAACTTGTAAAATACTCTTAACCAATATGAAAAACTAAAGACTCCTGATAAAATCCAGATTGTGATCCTGCCATTAAAAAAAACTGGGATATGATGCTTCTGCCATATTGCCCAGCTCAATGTTGTATTGTCACTATAACAGTAAGAGTGACTGTTTCATCAGCAGCCAGTTGGGGTGGGAAGAAAGGGTGTAGTGGAGGCAGAGAGGTGAAGGCATAAAGCGAAATGATGGAAATCCCTGCTGTCAGCCAGGGTCCCTGCAGCATGTTCACTCAGGATGCTCATCTGTCTCAGCCTCCCACTTTAGCAAAGCGGTCTAAATAAGGAACACGAGAGGCATCCTTGGCAAAACCCTGAACCTGTCCACAAGGTCAGCTTTCCCACAAGGGCCCTGGGTTACCATCACAGTGAGACTGGAGCAATCAGGTGTCAACATCTGCACTGAGGGAGCCTCCGCCTCTGCAGGGCTCCAGCACCAGAGGTGGTGAGGATTATACTGAGGCTTGAAGAGCTGAGAAAGCAACGCTGGTTAAGACCTTAATGAGGAAACAGATGTATTACAGCAGACTCCAAACACAATTCTATGAATTGAAGGTTGACCTTCCCAGTGAAAAGAAACCACATACATCATGTCAGCGAAAAGATACAACAGTATAAATTATTGAAGGAGTTCAAACCACAAGGCAGCAAAAGGAGAGATTTTTATGTAAATTAACACCTCGCCTCGACCACAAAGACAGGCTGCGATAGAGCTGTCTCATTCGTCTAATTTAGATGCTGAAGATGCATCGCATGTGCACAAGCAGAGCATGAAAACATAAATTTCTCTGTCTGAAGAAAGACAGAAATTCATCTTAGACCGGAGCAAAAACGTCTTGTAAACATCAATGAGTAAGCACGCCATCCAGAGAAAGCTGGATCTCATCAATTTGCAGAAACTACCAGTGACCAACCAGGTTTCCAAACATTGTTTGTATGTGTGATTTACATGTGTCACATTGAACCATTTGAGAATAAAGACACAGTCATAGTTATTACTTCATGATGCCATTTTGAAGCTGCAAATGTTCATATTGTTTAAAGCTGGTTCAGCTGACTATACATATGGTTTATATGAGGGTATATAAGTTTGCATTAAGATAAGGGTTGTCAAACAATTCATTTTCTTAATCGTGATTAATCTCATAATTTGAATAGCTAATTGTCATTAATCGCATTTTAAATTGCATGCTTAAAATTGTAGTATTTGGCGTTTCAGGAATTTTTTAAACTTCATTTAAACAATGAAGAACAATTTGTACCAGAGTGTCTTGACTGGGAAACAGTTTAAACAAAGAAAGGATTTCTTTTATGATGTCTGAAGCGGCGCTCTGCTCTGCTCCACAAGCAATGTGCAACAAGTTCATTTTTGATGGAAGCCGTGTCAATTTGTACAGAGCAGATTGGGTCACACAGGATGTCAGACACAGGAATGGCAGATAATCAGGTCAATTTTCAAAATAAAACAGCCTGTGCAGATTGTGTTTCATTTGACTACATCAACGCAGCAACCTGTGACACTGGACGTTTACCTGATAGGAACAGATCAAAGAAAGAGGTTCAAACTGTATTATACTGCAGTTTAATACACTAAATCCTTTTAATTTACAAAAATGTGTAATTATGACTGTATTTGTAATTTTTTAATCAAACCACAGTTGTAAATCTTTCATTTGTGATTCGATTGTAGGCTGCAGCATAAAGTAGGAAAAATATACACAAAAGCACAAAAATCAAAGTCAACAAAGGCACAATGCTCTTCTTCTGAAACGCTCCCGGTGAGTTATGATGTCACGAGGAGGACGACACAAAAACGCAGCGCACACGTGATGTTCAAGAGACGTGCCTACTGTGATCATAAGTGAGTAGAAAGGACATAATGAGTCACAATTCAATGCCATTTTAAAAAAATAACACGTTAAACTTGGACTTTAATCACATCCTGATTGACGCGTTAACACCCACAGTTCTGAAAAGATTTAAATTTAAACTTAAAATTTTGCACCTTCAAATTCCTCCTCATGCATGAAACTTGTGACTGGGCTGTTCCACAAAGTGATGCTCTGTGAAAAGTGTGCCACTGTGTGAGCCAGGTGGTTGCTGCTGTGCCGGGAAACACAGAGGCCTCATCACACGCAGCCTTTGTTCTCAGCGTGCTCCTCTCCCAAGTTGTTCCACTTGTCTGCAAAGTCATAGTTCACATTCAGCTTCTGAATAAAAGATGGCGCCACATTTCACAGTCTTACTCAAGTCTTATAAATGTGATTTTTCTTCTAATTATTATTCAATGATGGCCCCATTCTCCCAATGACAGGTGATGTCCTGTGTCCTAAATATCAGCGTTGTGCTCTGGCAACAAACACATCACAGTGACTCATGGGTTTTAATAGATTATTTTGTGAGCTGTCAAGTCCAGGGCCTGTAATAATGTGACAACGGCTCATTGACTTTTAATAGGATGCAATTTGAGCTGAAACTCAGTGTTTAAAGCAGCAAAGTGGAGGAAGACAGCAAAGTGGTGCCCCCAATTCTCTTAAGTTGTGATGTTTCCTTGGGTTTTAAATGTGGTGGAAAGAGGGGAGAAAGGGAAACACTCAGTGAAGCTGTAAATCTCAAGACGATACAGAGGGGGCCGACGCAAGGAGGGAGTGAACCTCGACTTTGTAATGCAGGAGAGAGGCATCAAAGTCATTCAATGACAAGAAGACAGATGCAATAAATATTAGCTTTGAGCGGCATGTGATGTTGGATGATGACATGAAGCTGTCCGATATGGCTGTCACTCAGTCACAGATTGAGTTTGTAAATGCTGTACATGGATGTGTGACCTATGGATGAACTGGGGGGGGTTTCTGCTTGGATGAAGACAAAAAAGACAAAGAGATTGTTGGTGGGGGGAGCTGGAGAGGGGCGGGATGAAAACAGGATCATTTTGACGTTGCCTTTTCTGACATTCATAATGCTTAAAGGACACAGTGAGCATTGCACGTCCTCCTCCCCTGTCGTTTTATGACAAGCTCAGGCACTCCACAATCTGGTGGCGCCCAGGTACCATCACTCCAGTCATTATCTCGCAAAACCCATTCCATTTGACCTCTGTAGTTGATGCGCATTATTCACGATAGGAAGAGCTTCAACACGCACCTCAGCTGAAGGAGACACAGGGGCAAAAGAGAGTGCAAGTGAGTGAATGGCAGAAAGAAGGAGAGAGACAGAGAGAGCAGGCAAGACAGCCAAAGGCCAGAGCCAAGGAGACAATAAGTTTAAAGAGACAAAGCGATGAAGAGTTCAACAACTCAGGGGAGACAGATCACACGCATGTGGTGCACCTCCATTAAATACCATGGTCACCTTCAAACAAAAATAAAATGACCGCTGTGTGTCTCCACCCCATGGCCAACACCCCTCCTGCTTCCTCATTAGAGCATAAGTACAGATCTAATGAGTAGGAAGAAGCCTCTGTGTTGTGGGCAAGATGAATGAATGCAAGAGGCAACTTCACACCCCTCTGCCTGACGCCGGGCCGGCGTGTCTGTCTCTGTGCTCCATAGGAAGAAGCCTTCTGCTGAGTCCTTCAGGACCAAAGAGCCTTAAGAGGCCCTAATTACGAGTACATCATCCAGATAATTATCCACAAAGCTGTTGTCATGGATAGCTATTTTCTTTGGGTGAAAGCCTCATTGTAGAGGAGAGAGCAACCTAACGGAGAGGTATCTAAATGATGTGAGAGCCTTTCAGCAGAAATGTCGTCTTATCTCTTTGTGCCATATAGACCTTTGTTTTTTTGTAAAGCTTTGTAGTGTTATGTAGCAGTCAATATTGTTTATCCAACACACTGTGAGTGGCATATTTAGAAGTCTACAAGTCCTCTGGCAGCTTGTGATATTTGGACCCATCACTCTGCAAAAAAACACACCTGATATGTGAAACGGGTTTTTCTCTAGGGCTGGTATAATAAAAGGGCTCTTAGCAAATGGGAGGGGGGCTTTACCAGCTTTACATAATTCAGTTAAGTGTCAAACTTTGAAGAAGGATGAACATGGCACTGCCTTGCTTATGAATTGCTTTGCACAGTATTTCCACGTGGTATATCATTTCGTCGGGCATGGTAGTGCTCTTTCTTCTTCCTCTTCATGGCTTCACCTGCTGTCTAAAACCTACTTATTCAGTGCAGGGATGGTACAGGGGGAGGGGGGCTTTCTTTCCGCGCACTGAGCAATAGACAAGAAAAAACACCCTGCAGAGTTTACCAGTCTATTGCACAGTGAACAACAACAGAAAAACATTCATAGCTACAGCAATTTACTGCCTGTAGTCAACCTAACCTGCATGTTTTTGGACTGTGGGGGCAAAATGTAAAATGCAGGTGGCAAAGATCCATGTTGACATCATGCAAAGCCCACACAGAAAATACTGTTTTTGAGATCTGAACAAGGGACATTTTTCCTTGGAGTTAATGGTGCTACCCGCTATGAAAAAGCCATCATGGCAGTTGTAATATAGTGAACATTCTTCTCTAAAATGTGACACATTACATGTACAAAGTTAAAATCCCAGCAGAAACAACGGAAAGGCATTGGTGTTCATTTTATCAGGGCATGACCGATATCGCGGTTTGCCAATATTATTTGCCAATATCAGCATACAGGTGAATTATCAGACTATGTCACACAAATGTCAATGCCACATTTTGTCTATCCACATCTATTTCTATTCATCTCTAGCCATCTGTATCTATATATATCTATGGCGAGTGCTGAACAGCGACAGTGTATGACAATGATTATTATGCAACAAGATTATTACACAAGTTTACAGATTGCATAACAGTTGGATTGGATGGGCTTCTGGCAGAAAAAATGATGGCGTGCTAAAAGTAATTGTCTTGCATGAGCTGTGAAGCCGTGTTGTGAGGAACAGCCCGAGCTTCCACAATATCCAAAACAATGACTTATAGGCGTTGAATGTGCTGTTGTTAAGAGAACATTCTTTACACCAAAGGCTATGAAAATAAAAAGAACAAGGCCTGTGAAGTGAGAACTGAGCATTAAAGGCAGTAAGTTATGAGGCGCCCAGAAAAGGTGGTGTGGATTCATCAAGGTCAGCAGAAACCGGAGGAAAGGAGAGGTTGCTTGAGCTCACTGATGGATTAAGCTGTCTGACGCTGCTCATGACTCATATAGACTAATCATTGTTTAAAGCAAAAGTCCATAGTGTATTACAATGGTATGCTGAAAAATTACTGAAACAGCAAGCCACCTCCGCAGAACATTACTAAATTTATATAAAACTATCGTAAGCTGTGCTTTTTCAGTGTATTTTACAAAAAATAGCCTAAGTAAATAAAAAACACCCAAGCAAATATGAAGGGGCGGGCTGCTATTCCATCCTAAATTACTAATATGCTGATGCTGAATAGCTTGCATGCATACTCCCGAAATATTATAGCAAAATACACCCTGCAAATGTAGTCTCCTGTTCAGAATGTCAGACTGTGTTCATAGAGGCATCATTTTGAACCATTTTGCTTTAAACTATGTACCCTGACACTCGTTAAATTGCTACAATTTTGCCTTTTCGCTACATTTGAAATGCCATCAGGCCTGCCCTAGTGCGCACAAAGTTACCATTAAAATGGACAAATGAATATAATGAGGGGATAACAGATCATTGAAGCTCACTATCCAAAATAGCATTTTGCAGATCCCATGTTTGCAGGGCAGTCACCCGCACACAATGACGCAATACATTACTGGCCACTTTGAATTCATTGGAAATAGCTTTTTCAACATGTCTTCAGAGCTATTTTACAACAAGTGAGAAAATTCTGCACTGTTGCTGGCAGAGCCTAATGGATCCTCTGCACAGGCAAAGAATTACGTCATTCTGTAATTGGGATTCAAGTTGAACTTCAAGGTATGAAAAAAAAAGTAATGAGAAACAATGATGCAATACATTACTGGCCACTGAATTCACTGAAAAAAATAGATTTTTCAACACATGTACAGAGGTGTATTGTAATAACCTGTTTGAGATAGCACAGAACATGTCGCGAGGATTCAGATAATACCAGAATATTGCTGGCAGAGCCTAATGGACCCTCGGTGCAGTACTCTCTCTTTCCTATAATTGGGATTCAACTTACATTTCAAGGTGTGAAAGTAAATGTAATGAGAAACAGCAGGAGAGCTATGATAAAACAACATACTCTAAATGCTGTCAATTTGGCAATGGAATTGATTATTTGAGTCATTTGACATGCCTGCTCACTTGCCAAAAAACTGCTTTATCACTATGTCTCCAAGGAAATCACTCTTAACTAAAGCTAATTGGCTGGAACACTTTGAGAGTCAGTGGTGTGAGACCAGACATAAATATCTGCCAATCAATCAGACTGTATCCTTTTGCAGGCTCTGTGTGCTACATATGCTGCAGCATGGTTTACGGCACACAATAATGTACAGACATTGACTTTTCCTGAAGTGACTGACAAGCTTCAGTGAACGTGATCATTCCTGAGGGTCAGCACGGCGCTCACATGCCTTCCAACTAGTCACAGTAAAGACAGGATGCCAGCACGAGGACAAATTCTGCCCTGTGTGCTCTTCATACCTATGTCAGCCATGACAGCCTCTCCACTTACATCTACGGTCTAATAAGGTGGCCCAACAGCCGGGTGACACATGCTGGGAAAAGTGAGCTCTGCAGAATACGGGGCCTTTTCTGGCATGTTTTGAAAGCTTGACATGTTTGACTTTTGGAAAAGTGTGTGTTGCTCAACAACAAGGGTGTTTCAGAGTGAGCGTCCAACTCACTTAAAAACTAAAGGACGGATCACCAAAGGGATTGCGCTGTTTTTGCGACTGCTGAACCTGTGCAAATGAGAGAAAAAAATAGCGTGCAATCCACAAAGCACGCGCAAAGGGTGAAATGCACGCAACCGGCACTGCCACTCCTAGCTGCACCTGTCCCATTTGCATGCATGTAAATTAGGGAATATTCCAAAATTCGGTGTAAAATTGCCCCTTTCATATGCAAATAAGCCTCGTTGCAGATACCCTCTAATTCACAAAGACCAGTGCTAATGGCATAGGCAGTTACAGCAGTGCTATTGAAAAGTGACTATGAGGAACTTTTTTGTTGATTCTAGCGGCCCCTTTGGACAAAAGCGGTAGTGACACAAGCGCCTACTGTTGTACAGATCTTTGCTAGCACGCGCCAGGCAGGCAGAACTTGGCTTTACACCGGCAACATGTGCATTTGTTTTGGAAGTGAGTGAAAGAGAGACAGCAGGATGGATCATGATGAGGTAATATATTTATATGTGACTGAGAAATAAGTTATAAACCAGTTGTATGGCAGTAATGTCCCCCAAGACCTATCACCTCTGTTTAATGTAGGCTAACGTTGCACAGCCATTCGCATTAACGTTACATGCTAAGGTGCAAACTAACAGCTGTAGGGTTAAGGGTTAAGTTTGTTATTGTCATTGCACGGAACAATGGATCAAAAAAAACATATTTTCCATCTGAGTTCACGGGAATTCGAACACGATCACGGTCATTAATAGAAGCTACATAAAAATAGCAGTCTTTTTGCTGTGTTGCTGAGGAAGTTTATAATCATCAGAGGAATCATCAGACTGTTTTGTAAATACTTAAAAGTTCCTGGTAGTCACTTCAACGGCAGTGAGACCTGTGTATTAAATGGACTCTTTCTACTTTTGGAGACACGTGTAGTGTGAGCTGCTGTTAGATTCTGGAGCCAGTTGCAACACGCAGCCAACTGTGAGCAACAAACAAAACTGACGTTTTCCGCTAAATTTTGTGCTCTATGCAGTTTCCATCATGAACCAGTCTTTGTTCTGAAAAATGAAGAAAAGACTGAAACACTGGGAAAAGATCCGCTTACTCACTTCGTAGCAAAAGGAGGACAAATTGCACTCAGCTGTCAAACTCTGTGGGTGTGTTAGCGCTGACATATGATTAACACAAATTTTGTTGATAGGGAGCTAAAACGGGGCAGACGGTGCTTGCTAATTCTGTGTAAATCATGGTGCAATTATCGCGGAACAATCCATTCTTTCTGGATCTGGCCACAAGTTTGTATTTGTGGATACTCTTTTAAATACACTGTTCTGCTGTCATTGCTTTTACCTGTAAGATGAATCACTTCTATATGGTGGATTTATAAAGTGGTTGATGTGGACCCAAATGGAGAGGGAGAGTTTGTTCACTGCTATTTAATCTGCCTGACAATTTCTGTTCCCTCTGAGGACAGTATTTTTACATGCATGTTTATATGCAAACAAAAATCTTGTGCCATCATCTGCCTCTGTATCACCACAAATTGAACAACAAAGATAATAATTTGGACTCAAACAATATGAAGCAGCACTCTGTATTGTCAGGGTGATTGTAGGAAAGAAGTGCCACTTAATCCTAAAAATGTTTATCCACTTTCCATATCTTCCTATTCATAACCTTGACTGAAAATGTATAGGCTTAGTTAAAGCCACAAGGAAATTGCTAAGAATATATAAATTGCTGACTGAGGTTTGTTCCTAAAAAACATGCACATAGAGAATGAGATATTTTTTCATGAATATCCTGGCATTGTATTTTCAAGCATATTTCAGAGACAGACTGATTTATTATGTTTTTATTTACTCAAGCTGTGAGACTGGTAACAGTGGATGACCTTGTAAAAGGTAGGGTTTTTTTTTTAATTCAGCCTGCTTGGTTTTCAAGAGGTTTAAAGTTGGTTATCGGGAATCTATTTAGTTTCTCCAGTCACAAAGATTTGTGGTTAGTGAGGTTATTTTTCTAAGCAAGGGGCCTTAGTATGACTACTGTGCATCCATAAATATCCTTCAGCAAGATACTTAACCCCACCCTGCTGTACTGACAGGCAGGCCCTGCAGGCATGAGGTAAGAAAGGAAGTTCATCCTCAGGTGATGAAGAAAGAAAAAAATCCCATCATAGGCCTACACGAAAAAGGGCAATAAAAAAATAAATGAAAAAACATGTTTTAAATCTGAGCTACAAATTAAAGCTGAGATAGGCAGTTCATTTTTAGTGTCATCGGGCAAAGAGTCCCTAATAACCTTTCGGCATTTTGTAATTCGGGTGGTCTGAAAGAACTCTAGACATCTGCTCCTCTCTGTGGCTCTGAATTCAGACCATGACAGGCACTTTTTGGTCAGTCGAGGTTCATTTCAGAGATCATGTGTTCCTATTGGCTGCTCTACGCTTTGCTTCTTAGCGACAGGTGACATCACTGCGAGCTGATTGGCTGTTGAAACAAGTGACATGCCTTATGTTCTAAAACTGGCCTCTGGCGACTTGACAAGCTGAGTTACAGGCGACACCGTCAGCCGGCTTGAGCTGAGCTGCAACTTTCCCTGCAACCGTTTGGTCTCGTCGTGAATCTTTGGTGCAAACTGGACTTAAAAGAGAGAGAGGGACAACAAATAAAACAAAAAGCAAGCCGGAGCAAAAACAGAGAGGGGAGGGGACAGCAGAGCATATGCCGTTACATGCAATCACTTAAGACGGCACAAACAACTAATGATTCTCAAAAGATTCTCCATAAGAGTGATGCTGCATGGCTCTGACTACTTTCATTACAGCAGCTGGCTTCAAGCAAAATGTAAAAAAAGGAACAGAAAGTGCTGAGAGGAAACAGCCAATCAGAGCACTCACTGTGAAACCAGAAGAAATGGAAATCAAACACATTTAAATCCAGGCCCATTTAGTTTATGTCAAAGTGATTTTTCAAAATGGACTCCATCTTGGATAATGAGACAGACTTGACAAATGTGGGGTGATGACACAGCAGGAAAAATTATCACGTATGGATTTTGTGAAAGCTTTTGTAATGTTTCACATTTTACCATAATTCAAGATCTACTGAATGATATATCTTGTCAATGAATAAAAAGTTACCTGCTATGAAATGTTCAAGCTGTTATACACTTCTGGGAAATGTAGTTTCTCTCTGAAGATTTTAGCCTCATTGTACATGTTTTGGAAGCTAACGCTGCTAGCTTTTGCTTTTACCTAAAAGTGTTGAATGAAGCCTATTGAAAACGAGTATTCAAAATATCAGCATCTCCGATTATTTACATTGTATTTTTTACATTTTTTTCCAATTTAAAAAAAGCAAATATTTATCTCACAGGTTATGATGGTTACCATTGCATTGACAGGCCATGACCCTGTGTATGGTGGTATATTGTAACAAATATATATAGGTTAACAGGAAGCAGCATTCATCAGATGTTTTGAGAATAGAAAGTGTGCCGTGGTAGAATAAATACCCTGACTGCACCTGAAGTTTTGTCACACAGCCATCTGGGAAGATGCGGTTGGAAACTGTTTGGAAAAGGGCAGACACAAAAAAATACTACTACTACTAGACACAAAAAAAATACTACTACTACTAGACACTACAAAAATACTGGGCAGGTGAGTGGATGAGCTGTCAATCTCTATGCTGACAACTTTGACCAATCAGACCAACAAACCATTTGACCAGTGGAGCCAGCTGGTAAATCGAACTTTTACCAAAGTCAGTTGGAAGAGGTGCAAAAACATATTTTCCATCAAGAAAAGCCTTCGGCGTCGTTCTTTGCTCTTCTTTTAATGAATAAATACTCTCTAGTTCTGACAGAGCTGATGCTATTGCAGCATCTATGCTAACCATGTTCATAGCCGCCGTTGCTGTTTCCTGAGTGAACAGTGGCCTCTTGCTGCACACATGAACCATGCCCATGGCTCATGCCAGTACTCTACAGACATTGATTGGTCAGGTCACCAGTCTAACAGCTGCAAACTGATAGTTTCTCAGAGGTCCACCTGCTTTGCAAGGTTAGAATTAGAAGGGCCAGAATTCCATTCCGACTGCAAAGGTCCTAGGAAAAGTCAGGGATCAGCAGCACTGTAATTTTTAATTCAAAGTTATGCGACATATAAATGTAAAAATGACGGCTTAAAAGAGAGAGAGACAACAAACAAAACAAAAAGCAAGCCGGAGCAAAAACAGAGAGGGGAGGGGACAGCAGAGGTCAGTCCTTAGAAATCTCAAGTTACAGCTAGCTTGATTTGCAGATGCTGCCAACCTCAGCTTAAATGTGACAACTGTTGGGGCGCCGGGTGGCTCAGTCGGTAGAGCAGATGCCCCATTAACAGAGGCTGTGTCCTCGCCGCAGCGGACCCAGGTTCGATTCCACCTGTGGTCCCCCCCCCGCTTCCTGTCCACTCCTCAGCTGTCCTGTCCAAAGAAATAAAAGGTCCAAAAAAATATCTTAAAAAAAGAAAAAAAAAGTGACAACTGTTGTTTCTAGCAAAACATGCTGAACAACTGAATTCAGTTTTTCAGTAAATATTTTAATGTCGCTTGCAGTTTTTATATGTTCCAGCATTACTGTTTCTGAATAATGAGTCATGCACCGACACTAATCTGTCCAAATTTCAGTCTTGATGTAAGTGCTGGATGGAGAAACTTAAAATGCTTTTCTTTCTCTTTGTGCAGTGCCTCAAAATCCCCTACACAAGCTTCTAACTATTCATAATAGACCCTGTGTTTGATGTTCAAGCATTTTAAGCTGCCTTTGCAGAGAAAGAGAATGTCAAGGTTCACCTTATAACCTTTCTCTTCAACAGTGTATATCAGATACTAAAGTGAAAAATAAGATAACTTTCTAGCTATTTTTGCGAGGCACAGTGTTGGCAAATAATTTTATTTTTTTAAGTATTTCAATAATGTAATGTTCTGTGCTTTAGGCTTTTAAAACCTAGATTGTAATGATGAAGATGATCAAGAATGGGGGCTAGTGGATGGTTAGCTTGCTAGTATATAAATCTTGATATTTCAGGCATCACCTTTAATTTTGTAGGTTTAATAGCAATGCAGCTGCTTCACAAAAAAGCACACAAAGGCTTTATTAACTAGGCTTGTCAGTCCATATTGCAGAATACTTTACAAATTGATTCTAGGAGTAGGTCATTTTTAAAAGCTATGGTCAGTATGTGATATGTGCAGTAGCTCTTGAATTTTGTAAAAAGCACAAAGAAAAAATATTTTAATAGGCACATACAGTTGGT